>CM058042.1:80888896-80985308 GCA_030169165.1 Centaurea solstitialis | reverse complement strand
GAGAACTATATATCTTTTTAATTAAAGGGAGAGTTGCATCTATATGACTATATCCTTGTAAACTTAAATAATTACACATATATCCTTATAAACTTATAAACTACACCTATATCCTTTCAAAACTTAAATAATTGCATCTATATCCTTATATTCATTTTATCTATTTTTAAACTATTTTAAAAATAATTAAAAAACATCCTAGATGTTAAATTACCAATCTATCCTTTAGTTGCAATCAAAATCAATTAATCTCCAACAAGCACCAAAACAATCAACTACAAGAGTTTTGTATAACAAAAATTCAAAAGAAATAGAAGAAACAGGAGAAGAAAACAAAAGAAATGGTAGGGAAAAAAAACAACAATGTGTGGAGAAAACAATCCGTGATAAAAATGGGGGAGAGAAACCGAAAGCTCAGGGTGGCCGGCGATGAAGACCGGAGACAAGCAGAGGCGAGGTGACAGGTCGACGAGAGGTAGGAGGTCGGCGACGAACAATAGGTGATCGGAGACGAGCACAGGTGACTGGCGAAGAGCGGTAGGTGGCCGGCAACGAACATTAGGTGACCGGCGACGAGCGGAAGGTGGCCGGCGACGAGCGGGATGTGGCCGGCGACGGGCGGGAGGTGGCCGGCGACGGGCGGGAGGTTGCCGGAGACGAGCGGGAGGTGGCCGGAGACGAGCGGGAGGTGGCTGGCAACGAGCAGAGGATGGTCGGACCGGTAGGTTACCAGAGACGAGCGGTAGCTGGCCGGCGACGAGCGGAGGGTCTCCAAGCGGTAGGTGACCGACGACAAGGCGGTAGGTGGCCGGTGGCTTTCTTCTCAGGTGCGGCTAGCATGGACGGAGCTAATGAAGGGCACACGGTGGCACGGGCCACCGTTAAATTCCTCCGTCGTAGTGTAAAAGATTATGGTGCCACCGTATCAATTTGTCGTGTGCCACCCATAGGCGGAGGCAGCCTTGGCCTTGGGTGGTCAATGGCATACCCTCACATTCATAAGAAAATTATATTATATATATGGTGGAGAAAATTTATTGTTTTGTGAACTATGAAAATTCCATATGTGAATTAAGACCACTTGGCTTGCAGACATTTTCCTCTTATTTTCTCACCCAATCTACCACTAATTGTTAAATGGAAATATTTTGTTTTCTTTCACAAAAAGTACAACTCATTAATACTTATGTTTTATGTAATTAGAAAATTGTTTTATTATTATTGATGTAGACTTTCTTACATGCATCTCAATTAAGTATGTTAGTTAGCAGTTTAATGAGCTTAATAAGACTCATAGCTTGTTCACTCAAGTATACATGACGATATTGGTAGTGGCTTATGGTATAGAAAGTGGCTTATTCAATAAGTTTATAGGAAAAACTCTAAAAAGCCAAGTTTTTTCCAAACTTATCCCTCCTAACTAAAAACATGTTACTTCCATATATTAAAATCCCAACCTAAGCAAAAACTTTTCCAATTTATAAAGATAGATTTACCCACACACAACTTTATCCATACAATAATTAATTGAAAAACCAACCAAACAACCTCCTAACAACTTTTTAGAGAAGGATGTAAAAGGGTTCATATATCATCGCACTATGTCACATTCGGTTCTAGCACTTCTAGGGACCTGATACACTCTATAAGTAATTGGTGATCTTGTGCAAGAAAATTTCGAGCAATAGGATCACCCTCATCAAAAATCTTGGCTCCGCCCCTGGTGCCACCATATATATTTTGAAACTGCAATAAGAACATAAGTTTTCTTTGGTTGAGTTGGTTAGTTACTTGCGTTGTAACCATGAGGTTCATGGTTCAAGTCATGTTATAGACATTTTTTTAGATTTTTGCTTTTAATTTCAAATTTAGTGTTTATATAAAAACAATTGCTTGTACCAAGAATTGAACCTGAGACTTAACCTTTGAAAAATAATAAACCAACCACTAGACCAATAGAGATTTTGTGAAAATTTTCTTATATATATGCTGTTTATAGTTAAATGGTACCACCGTTAGAAAAAAGTTCTAAATCCATCCGGCTAGGTTGGTTTGCAAGTACAGCATGTGAAAAAGAAATGGGGTGGTTTGTTTCTAGAGTTACTTTAGGGATTCATTGATTTTAATTTGGAAACTAAGGATAAATTGGGAATTTAAAATTTGAATATATTATGGATATTTTTAATAATTTTAAAATAGTTTAAAAATAAATAAAATAGGTAAAAGGATATAGACGTAATTATTTAAATTTTAGAAGGATATAGATGTAGTTTATACGTTTGTAAGGATATATGTGTAATTATTTAAGTTTGCAAGGATATAGATGCAATTCTCCCAATTAAATAGCTTGAGCAATCACAATTAAGGGTGAAACCAGCAGAGTTTATCCCGAGCCTAACCAAGCTTGACCTCGGCTCATTTAAGTTCATAAAGATCGAATCCGAGCTCGGTTTCTTTCGAGCCTTTTGTATCAAGTTCGAGCTAGACTCGTCAAAGATTTAGAAGGATAGGACTCATAGAGGCTCTAGCTGACGAGCTCGTTAATTGAACGAGCCTAAATTGAAGTTTGAGATCAGCTTGGGCTCGTTTAACTCGAGCCTAAATTGCCATGAGCAGCTCGACTCGCTTACACTCCTAATCATAATACATATTTAAATCCGTAGTTCTCTTGATCTTGTTTCATTTAACATGTTTTCTCATCTTTGCTTGAGTATATAACTATAATGGATGATTTCTTTTTCAATGATAGGTCACATAACCTAGATTATACTTATATATCTATTAAACCCATGGATATTTTAATAAACTGAGTGCTTCATGTTTCATGGAGAATGTAATGCTTTATTAACAATAAGAGTCCCTATTAGAGATGGGCAAAAATCGGGCCGGGTCGGGCTTTGACCGGACCTTGAAAAGACCGGGCTTTTCGGGCCTTGGTTTGACCAGGATTTGACGGGCTCGGGCTTGGGCCGGGCCGGGCCGAGCCTTGAGTGTTATACCCGGGCCCGTTATAGGTAAAAAAAGCCTAGGCTTTGAAGCCCGGGCCTTGGACCACAAAATATTTACCTTATCATTATATATATAGACTAGGTACTTCTTAGGGGTCGTGCTCAGGTTTCTAGCTTGTATTCTAACATTATTCATATGAAATGGATGTAGCTTTAAGGCTATATAGATGGTTGCAAACAGATGCATAACCAATATGTGTGGGACCGACCGGGTAAGGAAGACCTAAACCCGTCCATGTTATATGCAAACCGCCACATCTACTTGAGGGGATCAACTTTAGGCCTTGTAACCTATAAAGATGAACCACCCAGCAAAAATCAAACTTGAGACCCCACAAGAAATTGAAAAAAAAGGGATTGATTGCTAAGCGAGACTATTCTTCTACCTGAAGAGCTTAGATGGAAATATTCTACAATCACGCATCAAGTTAGTAGGTCATGAAAGTATGCTACATATCCACAACTCACTTACATAGGTCCATCATGGCTAAAAAGATTTAGCAATTGTAAGTTAAAAGGATCATGAGATGTTTGAAATGCTAAAAGGATGTTACAAGGCCATCAAACAAAAGCTGCAGACATTCAATTGAATTTCTTAGCTAAAAAGAAAGAAAAAGTTCTAAAACAAAACTCATACCATGTTTTTCAGGCAAGGTCCACAGTTACGCTTTGTAGTGCATTTCTGTTACCAAACAACTCGTCGCTTATCATTCCTGTACATGTTCGACTCAACCAGAACTTGATTTCCCTGCCATTTCCGTGCCATTAAATGTAGAAATAAGAGATGAAATTTCATCTAATATGAGCACTCTTTTTCAAACACACTTTTAAAAAAAGTAAATACTACATTTTTCATCGATAACAGGGTGCTTAGCATAATCCTTAAACGTTCTGCCAGAGTTGCACCCTTACCGAGATTTCTTTGTTGAAAAGTTTCTTGTCCCTCTTCACGGGTCATTGTTTTCTTGGGAACCCTTCTTTTTGATGTCTTTTCTTGTTTCTTTTCTTCACAGGTCTTTGTTTTCTTCAAAACTTGCCGTGACCATTTCTTCTTCTATTCATCATCCGAGTTATCTTCCAAGAATTTGTAAATATCAACATAATTAGCTTCAGTCCTATTTCTTCTTTCATAAGAAAACCTCCAAAAAGTGAAAAATTGAACACCCCCTAATAACTATTCATCCTTATGGTATGCCAATTTACATTTCACAATATCACCAGTCACCCACCAACCTCTCTGAACCGTTTGCAGGAGGCCTGGCAAGGACTTATGAACCTCCTAGATACCTTTTCTACACCTTGCCAACCATCATATCTCACATTGTAAGCATGTGCATTTTCAAAAATGATTTCAGCAACATGTCATGATGCAGGCACCTCCTAGCTCATGACCTCTACTTTGCTACCCTTTTCAAACCTCATGGTATATTGAACTTACTAATAGATTGCGTAAAACCTGCAATAACAAATAAAAGTAAAAGAATCCTCCATCAAAAACAAAAACAAAATTATATCTAAGCATATGGCTAGATCATGACATAGATAACAAAGATGATTATAGGCAATTGTTATGCACAGTTGATATGCCATTATTAAAAGGTTCTTTCATTTTATTAGCTCTCTTTGAATCAGAATCATCAAGCTTAGTTTCAATCTAATCAACCCTTTTCGTTTCTTTAATCGATATGTAAAAATGACAAGTCATTCTTGTAATTTATGATGATAAAGTTGAAAAGTTTTTATGTTTCTCATATCTCAATCTATATTTAAGGCATAGACAAATCATTTTCTTCTTCTTTTTGATTTCTCTATATTTTGAGTTAAGATACATTTTAGGCCCGTATAAATTTATGACAGAAAGCAGGTAACTACTAATAATCACCAACAAGAATATTGTCAGTTGATGCCAAAACCCAATATTATTCATCATGTTCCAAGGGGGTGACCTTCAAGTAAGGATAATGTATGGGATTATAGAAGGAAATTTTCACTTTTAAATTGTATGTTGTATTAACACTTTGAATTTACAGATTGTTGCGGAAATAGTAAAGACTAACGTCTAAACTAAACAATCTAAGTTTCTTTCACTATGCACTAGAGTGAGAAGACTAGAAAAGATAAGAAATAGAAGGATAAAGAAAGAAAGGATTTGGGTTAAGTGATAGGTGAAGAAGAGGTATGGAGAACCTCTCTTCAAGTCCTATTTATACTCAATGCATTAAATGCATGCAGACTCACTTTTGTGTACGTGTCACACTTTAAGTGGTCCTAAGTACTATTTACTATAAACAATGTCTTTTGCATGGTGTACAAAAGAGAGCTTATATAAACAGTTGCCTTGAGGTCTGATAAGTACGGAGGGAACAGAAAAGAGACCGTCCTTGTGTACTTTTTGTGTCAGTAAAGGCGGATAATCCTTTTGTGCATTAGATTAAGACATTATACTAATCCTTCAGGATCAGGATACTGATCAGTGAGGAATGCCCTGATACTGATGTTGATCAGGGGTCACTGTATCCTGATGAGTCTTCAGGATGTCATACGAAATTGAGCAGCCTGCTATCACTGAGTTCCGTTTTCAGATCACGAGCACGCTGTTCCTGTCATCAGCTACTTCTTCGACTTCGCTGATGGTTCTTGAGTATGATCTTAATGTCTTCAGGAGGTCTTCACTTTGATGGTCAGGATTAGTAGACTTTAGAACATACTCGTTCATCTCCTGATCCTGATCCTGATGATTATAAATACAAGTTACAACATTTTTAACACGGAATAACACTGAACAATCTCAGTGATAATTCCTCAAGCTATAACTATAAGCAAAGACCTATTCACTAAGTAAAGTAACAGGATCATTATCATTTCATCAGGTCTTAGGAGAGCTGGATCAACAATCTCCCCCTAAATGATAATGATAAGACAACAGAGAAATTGTCTTAGTCTAGAAGGTTTAGAAAAAAATTTTAAGTCTAGATTTTAACAGTAGGAAATATAACTCATAAAGGTACATGTCCCATTTACTGTTTTGAGGGATCTTTTTCAGTACTATGATGGAATGAAGTACGATGCACTAAAATGCATTTCCATTAATCTCATGATGATTTACAAGAGTAAAGAAAATACATAAGTACATAAATACAGTACCTAAAGAAAATTACAAAAATAATCCTAGCTATCAGAATCTTCACTATTACAAAAATATGGTGAGAAAGGTTTCTCCATTTGCAATGCGTTAATTTAGGATAGATCTGACAGCACAAGCAAACTCCTTGGCCTCTTTGTTTTTCTTTTCTTTGTTTGCTGTGAAGAGGACTGTCACCAGGTGTTCAGTGGGTGCTTTGTGTAGTTCACTAAAGCGTTGAAAGCGAGGAATGTTGAGGTTGTCACCTACACAAATACCATGAACAGGTTCTCTGATGACTTGACCCTCAAAGAGATCAAGCATCGAGAGATCAAGAGGCTTGTATGAAGTGCTGGGAACACAGGGAGTGAATCTCCTTGTGGAAGTGCCTGTTGATCGTCTGACAGGAGGCTTTGGCAGTGCTGAAGGAGGTTGGAGTAGGACATCAGGAATTTCGGTTGTTCTTCTGATTCGAGCAATAAGTCCATCTATGACTTCTTCTACTTCAACCCTGTAGTTTTTGTTGGCTTTGGGAAGTAAGTTTCTGATTTCGTTCCACTCTGACAAGTTGTATCTGTCTAACTTGTCAAGAGTGTGCTCCACGTCCTTCACTCCAGAGCATTTGACGGTGATCCAGGTTTTTCCAGGAGCACCTTTCTTTCCATGGGTTCGGCGAAGATGGACTCCTGAGATTTTAGCACCGTGCTTCCTGAGATGAAGTCGGTCTCTGCACCAGTCAAGCTCTTTGTTTACCTCCTCAGCCTGTTCATCAGTCCTCCTGTTGAAGACTTTCAAACACGCCTTTTGTGCTAGTAGAGGATCAACACTTATTTCGTCGTTTTCTTCGACGAAGTCAAAAGCAAGCTTTCGAGCAGCTTGTGTAGAGAGAAAGGCTTCTCTTTCTTTATTGTCGAGCTCCTCTCGAGCTTTTATTGATTCCAAAAACTCTTCCTATGATAGATAAGCGAACTCGGAGTCCCAAGAGGTACGAAGAGGAATTTTTACTCTTGTACTCTCGAGTTGCTCTATCACAGCGTTTAAACGCCCATCCCTGTTCAAATTAACAGAAGTGTCAGGGTAGTTTTCACCTTCAGAACAGGGAGAGTTAGAGGGAGGAGATCTTGGCGAGGAAGGAGGAGTTGAGTAATCATCAGAGATGAATTCATCATCTGATGACAGAACAATGGTTTCAGAGGGACCAGGTTGTTCTTGGATTCTGGAGGAGGAAGCTTCAGAATGGAATGGGTTAACAAGATTAGTAGGGAGGGCTTCATGGTTTAGAGGGGTAATGGTGAAGGTCATTCTGCTAACTTCAGCCCTGGTTCGTGCTGAGATACTATTTTCCATAAGGTAAATGATCTCACCAGTAACAGAGCCAAAGTTGACATCCTGAGTTTGGGGTTCGTGTTCAGGGGTTGGTTCAGGTTCAGGTTCAGGGGTTGGTAGCTTGGGTGGTTGGTAGACAACGATTTGAAGGTTGTTTGTGGGTGAGTTTTCAGATGAGCTATCTGTTATGGTGATGGTTTCAAGGTTTGGTTTGGTTTTATTCAATAGAGAGGAGATGGGGAGATTATCAGAACTAGTAGGGGAGGATGGATGAGTTGTAGACGTACCAGGAGCCTTAGGGTTCTCCCCCTGAGATTGTGCAGGTCCTGGAGTGGGCGTTGGTTTCGGTGCAGCATCAGAGACCTTTTCCACCACGAAAAGATCCACGTCATCATCATCATCATCATCATCATCATCGTCGTCGTCTTCATTCGTTCCCTCCTCCTCATAATTTATGTTCCAGTTGCTGGAGGGGGAATAGACTGAATGATCACCAAGCTGGTGTTGATGCAGAGGTGGCTGTGGCTGTCTCTCCCCCTTAACAGGTGCCCTTGCAATGGCAGCTGTTGTGATACACCTCTGAAGGAGAGAGGCCATGTTCGCCTGCAGCTTGGCGTTGGTGATGGTGGTGCCAACCAGGGATTGAAGCATATCCCTGTCAGCGGTTGTAAACGCTGGTGGTGGCGGAGCGGCAGTGGAGAGAGAGTTCACCGCCAAGGAGAGTTCAGAAACCTTCTCCTAAAGAGCGCGCAACCCTGCTTCCTGTGCATCCAACCTCTGCACAACCTCAGTTTGGAAGGAGGTGAGAGAGTTGGAGCCTGAGTTGATGGCGGTGGTGATGGCAGGCAGGGCGGTCGCCTTCATGTCCTGAATGGACTCTTGAAGGGTGGAGGAAGAAGTAGCCACCTGCGATACCTTGTCATGGAGATTGTCCAGACAGGGTATGTTTATGTACACACCGGTGGGGGGAGGAGCAGCAGCAGTGGCAGCGGCGGCAGCAGCTACGACCTTGGCTTCAGCAGCAGTAGCATCAGCCTTAGCAGAGGCAAGCTCTACTTCCATGGCCTGGAGGCGTGCTTTATAGGCATCCTCCTGAAGCTGCAATGCGGCCTTGGCGTCCTGCAGCGCCCGTTCAGCGGACTGGCGTCTAAGCTCAGCCACGCTTAGCTGACGCTCAGGGTCCGTGAGCACGAAACTGTCGAATAGATCATCCTGTTGAAGTTGAGGATGACCCTAAGACTGCTCAGGAAATGAACCTGCAAGAACAGTAGCTAAATGAGCACTAGAAGTCTCAAAAGCTTTCATAGAAGAAGGAATAGCAATAAAGTGCTTAAGTTTATTACCTGAGGCTTGAACGACATCAGAACGATTGCCATCCAAATTCTCTGAGTGTTCCAGATGAACAACCTCAAGTTCATTTTGAGTAGGAGGAGCAGGAGTATCTGCGGGTGAAGAAGATTTAGATAAAGGAGATGGTCTATTAAAAAGTTGAGGGAGGGTAAGGTAATATTTCTTACCAGCAGCAGCTCCCTTGCCCTTTTTCTTTAACGCCTTGGTCTTGGCGCGTTTGGGCTGTGATGGTGGTGAGGATCCAGATGGAGGGGGACGCTTCTGGAGCGTCGAGGTTGTTGCAGCTGGGGAAGTCAGTACGGGGTTAGCTACTGACATAGCATGCAGAGAACGAGAAGAAGATGGTTTGGAAGAGATGAAAGAATACATACCTTGGACTGGAGGGGAGGTAGGCCTTTCTTCAGTATCCTGGTTTGGTTCAGCAGGAAGAACCAGGACAGCTGAGAGTGGGACGTCATCAGGATGAGGAAGCACCTGATCAAGAAACTTAGGCCCGATGGCGTAGTTGTTGAACGTCCCTTCAGTGGGGTAGTCCGCCTTCATATGCAAGGCTAGGATGGCAGAGAAGAAGCGGGTGAAGGGGACGTTGACCACTCGCTTGGGAGCCTTGATTTTGTTTACCATGTCATCCCAGATGTGGCGAACGTAGTCGAATTTCCGCCTTTTGAGAGCGGAAAACACCATGTTTTGAATGGTGGTAGGGAATTGCTCCGTGCTGCCTGTCTTGCTTGTCAGACAGAGACCGAATATGTTCCATATGTAGTAGAACGTGGCATTCAGTCCTGTCTTTTGGATAGTAGCAGAGGACTTGGTGATGACTCCTTCCCTTTCAGGCCATTGGTAGCCAATGTCATCCAGGAGGGCGATAATTTCGTCCTTGGTTGGAGGAGGAGGATATCTCTTCTTTCTAGGGATTTCGAGGACGTTGCGGAGAGTCCCAATCCCGAAGGTGACGATGTCGTCATTGATCTGGAATTTGATCACCTCCTGCAGCTTGCCCTTAGGGCTCTTCTCATGAGCCACAATGGCTGTAGACCACAATTGTAGGAGCAGTGGCTTGTTCGGCTTAGGGTTCAGAGTGAAGGCAGTCTTTAAAGGACTGCTAAAGAGAAAATCCTTGGCCGGCTAAAGATATTCCTTGCCTTTAGGAAGATCGAAGAGGCCTACCAGATTGTTGGCCTTGAATTGTAGATCATGTTGAGGTATGACCACAGGGAGGCTTCCTGAGGCTGTCAGCAGAGTGGTGGCTTCAGTAGAAAGTTGAGCGTCCAGAGAAGTACTTGTAGTAACAGCCATTCTGTAAACACCAAAAGATTAACATATGTGGATGATTAAAGAGTCCAAAATATGTATCTTTTCTTCACTTTTAAATGAACAACAAAAAATTGTTCATACAAGTGGTGAAATCCTTTATACTTAGGAATAGATTAGATACCAAAAATCACAAAAAGAATGTGTTTTGGTATTAAAGAGAACTTCTATTTTGATGAAATATATCAAAATAGGAGTTGGATGGTTTTTCTTAAAAGAAATAAGAAAAAGCATATAAATAGTTTTAACAAAAAATCTTGAAGATTTTGGGTAAATCTAAGATCAAATGAAGTGATCTTAGGGTTTTGAAAAAACGTTTATCACAATAAGTTGTTTTAGAGGAAGAAGATCAACTTAAAATGTAGAAAGAACATGAATTTAAACACTTACGATGATTCTTGGTGAAGAATGTAGTGTGTGTTCTTGGTGTTCTTGGTGAAACAGATGAGAGAGAGAGAGAGCTTTTTCTTGCTTGTAAATTCTTTTGGATATTTAGAGAGCGTAAAGAGTGAAAAGAGTACGAGTGAGGTTTTTATACCTCGTGGGTAGAGAGAGAAAATGGATGAGAGAGAAAAGAGCGGCTAATTTCAAACGTAATGATGAAAAAAGAAGTTCTATGCGCGTTCACGCGCCTGACACACGTAGTGGGGAACAGGAAACGTCCCATTACGTGTCTGGCAAGATGAAAAGTTTGTTTTATTCTAAAAACCACCTTTTCAGGGGATAATTCCAAGTTGGTGAAAGAAGAAATCTCTTGGAATTAGAGTACTTATCAGATAAGTACTGTTTTAGGAAATCCTCTTATCACATTTAATGCAATAAGGTTTCAGAGACAGAAATACTTACCTGAGGAGAATCATCAGTATTCGGATTTTGAACATAGATTTTGTAAGTACTGAATAGAGTTATTTCCTGATAAACGTATTCGTCAGGAGTTGTTAGATATTTGTCCTGAGAACTTATTCTATAGGATCTAACAACTTTATTTCCTGATAAACTTCATTCGTCAGGATTTAACATCCCCAGTTCACTGATGAGCATATTAAAGCGTGTTACATCTAGTGGTTTGGTAAAAAGATCAGCAAGCTGATATTCAGTAGGAACCTGATGAAGTGATATCTCACTTCAATGTGCTTTGTCTTGGAGTGTAAGACAGGATTATTCGCAATGGTGATTGCTGAAGTGTTGTCACGGTATATGGGAATTTTGGGAAGTTGGATGTCATAGTCCTGAAGTTGATTTCTCAACCACAGGACCTGAGCACAACAAATTCCAGCTGCAACATATTCAGCCTTAGCAGTTGATGTGGACACAGAATTCCGTTTCTTGCTAGTCCAACTCACCAACTTTCCACCTAGTAGGTGACACCCACCAGTGGTGCTTTTCCTGTCGATCTTACATCCTGCAAAGTCACTATCAGAATAAGCCGTTAGATCGAACCCTGAGTCTTTGGAGTACCAAAGACCCAGATTAGGAGTTCCCTTCAAATATCTGAAGATCCGCTTTACAACAGTCAGATGGGATTCTTTGGGTTTAGCCTGATAACGAGCACATAAACATGTAGAATACATGATATCAGGACGACTTGCTGTAAGATACAGGAGTGATCCGATCATTCCTCTGTAAAGAGTCACATCAACAGGTTTCCCTTTGGAATCCTTGTCAAGTGATAGAGTAGGTGCCATTGGAGTCTTCATTGGTGTACATGATGTGAGATCAAACTTCTTCACCATATCAAGTACATATTTACCTTGGTTGATAAAGATTCCCTTTTCAGATTGCTTGATCTGAAGTCCTAAAAATTATGTTAGCTCACCCATCATAGACATTTTATATTCTGTTTTCATGAGCAACTCAAACTTTTCGCAGAGTTTGGGATTGGTTGATCCAAAGATAATGTTGATCCAGCTCTCCTAAGACCTGATGAAATGATAATGATCCTGAATCTTTACTTAGTGAATAGGTTTTTTACTTCTGTTATAGCTTGAGGAATTATCACTGAGTCTGTTCAGTGTTATTCCATGTTACTTATGCTGTAACTTAACTTTATAGATTTCAGGATCAGGATCAGGAGACTAACGAGTCTGTTCTGCAGTCTACTGATCCTGTCCACTGAAGTGAAGACCTCCTCCTGAAGACATTAAGATCATACACAAAGAACCATCAGCGACGTCGAAGAAATAGCTGATGACAGGAACAGCATGCTCGTGATCTGAAGACGGAACTCAGTGATAGCAGTCTGTTCACTATCGTATGACATCCTGAAGATTCATCAGGATACATGTGACCCTGAACGTCCCCAGTTTCAGGACTCTAGTCACTGATCAGTATCCTGATCCTGAAGGATTAGAACAATGTCTTAGTCTAATGCACAAAAGGATTACACGCCTTTTCTGACACAATAGTACATAAGGGCAGTTACTTTGCTGTTCCCTCCGTACTTATCAGACCATAAGGCAACTGTTTACAAACATCCTCTTTTGCACACCATGCAAAGAGTATTTGTTTATAGTAAATAGTACAACAGACCACTCACATTGTGACACGTCACAATAGTAGGTCTGCATGCATTTAATGCATGGAGTATAAATAGGACGTGAAGAGATGTTCTCCATACTTCTTCTTCATCCTAATTCTACTCAAGTCCTTTCTCTCTTTATCCCTCTATCTTCTTTCTTTATTCTCTTCTCACTTAGTGCATAGTGAAAGAACTTAGATTGTTTAGTTTAGACTAATTGTCTTTTCTATTTCCGCAACAATCTGTAAATTCATATTGTTTATAAAACAAGAATTTAAAAGTGAGAAATTTGTGTGATTATATTCAACCCTCCCCTTCTATAATCCCAAACACTATCCTTACTTGAAGGTCACCTACTTGGGACCAACAAGTGGTATCAGAGCAGATACAAGCTCTCATTTTCTTCTTAAGAAAAATCTTGTGATCCTCTCTTCTTATTCTATGGCTCTTCAAGCTAAGGATAACTACTTTGATACCGGCTCTGCTGGAAAGCCTCCTCGGTTTAACAAAGACAACTTCTCTCTTTGGAAAACCAGGATGGAACTTTTCCTCTCTGGTTCTGATCCCCAGATTCCTTATTTTCTGGAAAATGGACCACATGTGCCTACACAAACCGTCCACCCCATTCCTGCTGCTGGTGGCCAACCTGCTGTTCCTGAAAGGGAGCTGGTTAAGCCCGTAACTGACTGGAATGATGAAGATAGACGCCTGGTCAACATTGACACCAAGGCTAGGTCTCTCATTGCCATGTCACTCCCTGATGACGTCTTTCATTCTGTCTGTCACCTTCGCTCTGCTAAGGAGATATGGGACACTCTCTGTGTTCAATATGAAGGTACTGCCGTTCTCATGGAATCAAGAAAGATTTTCTTGGTTCGACAGTACGAAAGCTTTATTCATCAGAAGGATGAAACTCTCTCCCAGCTACATCAGAGATTCAACTGTCTTCTGATTGATCTGAAGACCATCGGTACTACCTACTCTAACTCTGAGGTGGTTACCAAGTTCATGGAAGCTCTTCCTGAACATTGGGAAATCTACACCTCCTGCTTAACTATGTCAAAGGACATAAAGACTCTCACTCTAAGTGAGCTGTACGGTATTCTTCTGAACCGTGAACAACAGAAGAAACTGAAAAAGAATCTCATAAGAGATTCTAAAGAATCCAAAAGCACATCTGTTGCATTGGTTTCTGATTCAGTTCCTCCTGTTGCTGCTTCTTCTTCTTCAGTAACTATTACTGAATTAGAATCTTCTGACTCTGACATGTCAGAAGATCCTGAATTCAATGAATCTCTTGCTCTTTTAACTAGATCCTTCAAAAAGTTTGCCAAAAAGGGAAACTTCCATAAAAAGAAACATCTTTCTATTACTGACAAGCCAAAGTCAGATTCTACTGACAAGGCTACTGCTATCTGCTACAACTGTCAGGGCAAAGGACACTTTGCTAATGATTGCAGGTACAGAAAAAGTCAGTTTGCTCCCTCCTCTGCAAAATCTTCTTCCAAGAACCCCAAATACCAACGCCTGAAGGAAAAGTACAAAAAGATGAAAACTCAGCGTAAAGGCAAAGGTTTAATCGCAGAAGACTGCGACTGGGATGATGTATCCTCTGATGACTCGTCTGATGAGGAAGATACTCAAGTGGCACTCATGGCCATTATTGAGGAACCTACCTTAGCTCTCATGGCTAAGATAGAAGAGGTTCCTGAAGAGATTCCTCCTCAGGATCCTGAAGCTTCTTCTTCCACAACTCCTGAAGCTTCCACCTCTGCGACTGATTCTTCCAGTCAGGTACCTATTCCTCTCATTCCTCTTGAAAGCTTAACACAGTTAGACCTGGTCACTCTCGACCTTTACAAAGCCCTTAATGGTAAAACATCTGCTGAAAAAATGAACATTGACCTTAGAGGACAACTCAAAGAATGTCAAGAAAAATTAAAACAGCTTACCATTGTGGAAGAAAATTATAAGGATCAGGTCACTGTAAACAAAACTCTTTGTATTGAAAGAGAAATGGCTCTTGCTGCCAAAGAGAAGGCCCTTGCCCAATTAAATGCTGAAAAAGTCACCATCAAAGGATGGAGTGACGCCTCTGAAAAAGTTGATGAAATATTAGCTTCAGGGAGGCCTGATAAAAGCAAGAGAGGTCTTGGATTCTTTCGTGGTTACAAGAAAGAAGAAACTAAGTCTGATAGTTCCATGCTCAAATTTGGAAAATTTGTTTCTTCTATTCCTCTTCCTAATGCCTCTGAAAACACCCCTTCTTCTTCTTCTAACACTCACCCTGAAGGTGCTCATAAGAGCAAAAAGAATACAGTTAAGGATAAATCCAAAACTGAAACACCTTCAAAGACCAAGGGTCCTAAACCCAAGAACAAAGTTCTGGGTGGTGGTCCTTCAGTCTCTGGAACTAAGTCTCTTTCTCAGAGTCCTGCTCCTAGACTGAAATTGACCTGAAGCAAAAGACTCAGGAGAAGAAACCAATTCCTCCAATGTCCAATGCTAAAGGCATACTTGGTGCAGGTCCTGCTCACCTAAAGTTCAAAAACTTTCTGGACCACACTAAACGCTTTCAATATCGCAAATGCTATCACTGTGGATTAAATGACCATATTGCGAGTAAGTGTCCTGATGCTACCAAAGCTGAAAAATCAGCTAAGGTAAAGAAGATTCCCAAGACTGAGAAATCAGTCAAAGGAAAGAAGGTTGTCAAGACTGTTCCTTCAGTCAAGACTCCAGCCTCCTGTACTGATACTTCAGTAAAGGCTGACACTGATTCAACCAGTCCTACTGATACTTCTGGATCCATAGTTCTATGGGTACCAAAGAAAACTTAAACTCTGTATTTTACAGGATAAGGGCATCTGGTACTTGGACAGTGGATGCTCTCGTCACATGACTGGTTCTAAATCTGTCCTCACTAACTACCGTGAAGAAAGAGGTCCTGCTGTGACCTTTGGCGGAAACGGTAGAGGCCAAACCCGAGGGTATGGCACTCTGACCAACGGAGTAACTACTTTCAAAAGAGTTGCTTATGTTGAAGGCCTGATGCATAATCTTCTGAGCATCAGTCAACTGTGTGATAAGAATCACAAAGTTTCCTTCTCTAAGAAAAAGTGCAAAGTCAAGAACAGGAAAAAGGAAGTCATTCTCAATGGTGTTAGACATGCAGATATCTACATCATCAATATGAATACTTCCACTGATAACTTCTGTTTCGTATCACGTGCTTCCACTGATATGAATTGGCTCTGGCACAAGCGTCTCTCTCATCTCAACTTCAAGACGCTGAACCAACTCTGCATCAACAACCTGGTCATTGGTCTTCCTGACTATCGCTACACAAAGGAATCTCTTTGTTCAGCATGTGAGAAAGGAAAACAGACCAGGGCTAGCTTCAAGTCCAAGCAGATTTCCTCCATCAGCTCTCCTCTACAACTTCTCCACATGGATCTCTTTGGACCTGTTAATGTCCAATCCATTGGTGGAAAGAAATATACTCTGGTGATCGTAGATGAATATTCCAGATATACTTGGGTTTTCTTCTTACGTGCCAAGAGTGATGCTCCTGAAGAAATCATCCTGTTCGTCAGGAAGATGGAAAAACTCAACAACCTTACTGTTCGTTCAATAAGAAGTGACCATGGGACTGAGTTCAAAAACAGTACCCTGGAATCTTTCTTTGAACAGAAAGGTATCTCCCAAAACTTCTCCTCTGTGAGAACTCCTCAGCAAAATGGTGTTGCTGAAAGACGAAACAGGACGCTGATCGAAGCTGCTAGATCTATGCTGAGTGAAGCCAACCTTGCCACTCAGTTCTGGGCTGAAGCTGTAAATACTGCTTGTTACACTCAGAACAGATCTCTGATTGTCAAGCGTTTCAGAAGAACAGCTTACGAACTCTTTCGTAACAGGAAACCATCAATCAAACATCTCCATATCTTTGGTTGTGTCTGCTACATCCTAAACAACAAAGATAATCTTGGAAAGTTTGATTCCAAATCTGATGATGGAATTTTCCTCGGATACTCATCCATTTCTAAAACTTACCGTGTGTTCAACAAACGAAGACAAGCCATTGAGGAAACGATTCATGTCAAGTTTGATGAATCGGGTCCTACCTTTCCTCACCCAAATGATAATACTGAAATCAATCAGTGGGCTGACTCTTTCTTTCAAGTCCCTGAACCTCCTATTGCTGATCCCTCTCCTCAAGACCTTCCTGATGGTTTTGAAGAAGATCCTATACCACCCTCTGATATAACCACTCCACCTCTCATAAATGCCACCCCTATCTCTCAAATCACACCACCTGAACCTGATCAACCTACTAACAGTGAAGACTTCTCTCAAACCACTGTTCGTGAACCCTCTCCTACAAATCTTCTTCCTGATCCATCATCCAATGAAGCATCTACTTCAGGACAGGTGTATCAACCACCTGCTCTCCGATGGACCAAAGATCATCCCATTGATCAAGTTCTTGGAAACCCTTCTTCTGGTGTGAAAACTAGACGTCAAGCTGGTAACGTCTGTCTTTATGTAAATTTTATCTCTGAAAATGAACCTAAAGAAATAGATGATGCTTTGCGTGATCCTGCCTGGGTCTCAGCCATGCAGGAAGAGCTAGCAGAGTTCATCAGAAACAATGTCTGGCTTCTCGTCCCTAGGCCTCGAAAACGTACAATCATTGGTTCCAAGTGGATTTTTCGAAATAAACTTGATGAGATTGGTACAATCATTCGAAACAAGGCTCGCCTTGTGGCTCAGGGATACAGGCAGGAAGAGGGCATTGATTACGATGAAACTTTTGCTCCTGTTGCTAGGCTCGAAGCAATTCGACTCTTCCTAGCTTTTGCAGCACATATGAACTTCAAAGTTTATCAGATGGACATTAAAAATGCCTTTCTGAATGGAAAACTTAATGAAGAGGTCTATGTGGCTCAGCCTCCTGGCTTTGTAGATCCTAAGTTCCCTGATCACGTCTACAAGTTAAACAAGGCTCTCTATGGGTTAAAACAGGCTCCTCGTGCCTGGTATGATACCCTCTCAACCTTTCTTCTCTCTAAAGGTTTTGTTCGTGGAAAGATTGATAGCACTTTATTTCTGAAGAAATATCCTAAGCATATCCTTCTTGTCCAGATATATGTCGATGACATTATCTTTGGATCCACCAATCCCAAACTCTGCGAAAAGTTTGAGTTGCTCATGAAATCTGAATATAAAATGTCTATGATGGGCGAACTAACATTCTTTTTAGGACTTCAGATCAAGCAATCTGAAAAGGGAATTTTCATCAATCAAGGTAAATACGTACATGAGATGCTGAAGAAATTTGATCTCACATCCTGTACACCAATGAAGACTCCAATGGCTCCTCCTCTGTCTCTTGACAAGGATTCCAAAGGGAAACCTGTTGATGTGACTCTCTATAGAGGAATGATTGGCTCACTGCTGTATCTTACAGCGAGTCGTCCTGATATCATGTATTCTACATGTCTCTGTGCTCGTTATCAGGCTGAACCCAAAGAATCCCATCTGACCGCTGTAAAGCGGATCTTCAGATACCTGAAGGGAACTCCTAACATGGGTCTTTGGTACTCCAAGGACTCAGGGTTCGATCTAACTGCTTATTCTGATAGTGACTTTGCAGGATGTAAAATCGACAGGAAAAGCACTACTGGTGGCTGTCACCTATTAGGTGGCAAGCTGGTGAGTTGGACTAGCAAGAAGCAGAACTCTGTGTCCACATCAACTGCTGAAGCTGAATATGTTGCAGCAGGAATATGTTGTGCTCAGGTCCTGTGGCTGAGAAATCAACTTCAGGACTATGACATACAACTCTCCAAAATTCCTATATACTGTGACAACACTTCAGCAATAGCCATTGCTAACAATCCTGTCTTACACTCTAAGACAAAGCACATTGAAGTGAGATATCACTTCATCAGGGATCATGTGATGAATGGTGATATTGAACTCCATTTTGTCCCTACTGAATATCAGCTTGCTGACCTCTTTACCAAACCACTGGATGGGACGCGTTTTAATATGCTCCTCAGTGAACTTGGGATGTTAAATCCTGAAGAATAGAAGTTCTCAGGACAAACAGTTGTTAAAGTCCTTATATTCTTTCAGGACCTCTTTTATTAACAACTCCTGAATAACTCTTCTTCAGAGGATAACTCTGTTCAGTACTTACAAAATCTTTGTTCAATATCCGAATACTGATGATTCTCAGGTAAGTATTTCTTCCCTCTGCTACTGAAACCTTATCGCATTAAATGTGATAAGAGGATTTTCCCAAAACAGTACTTATCTGATAAGTACTCCGATTCCCATAAAACATATCTTTCACCAAATTGGAATCATCCCCTGAAAAGGTGGTTTTTAGTTTTTCTAATAAAACAAACTTTTCATCTGCACTGACACGTAATGGGACGTTTCCTGTTCCCCACTACGTGTGTCAGGCGCGTGAACGCGCGTCGAGCTTCTTTTTCATCATAACGTTTGAATTTAGCCGCTCTTTTCTCTCTCATCCTTTTTCTCTCTCTCTTACCACGAGGTATAAAAACCTCATTCGTAATCCTTTTCACTCTTTACGCTCACATAATACTCTCTAAGCATTCAAAGCAAGAAAAAGCAAGAATCTTCATCCTCAAGAACACCAAGAACACACACTTACCACTTCTTTTAACAAGATCAACGTAAGTTTTCTTTTGTTCTTTGTTCTTTCTACAATCTAAGTTGGTATTCTTTCTTAAAAACAACTTATTTTGGTAAACGTTTTTCCAAAAACCCTAAGATCACTTCGTTTGATCTTAGTTTTCCTAAAATCTTCAAAGATTTTTGTTAAAACTGTTTAACATGATTTTTCTTATTTCTTTTAAGAAACAGTCATAAACTCCCATTTTGATATCTTTTCATCAAAATGGAAGTTCTTTTTAATACCAAAACACATTCCTTTTGTGTATTTTGGTATCTAATCTATTCTAAGTATAAAGGACTTCACCATTTTTATGAACATACTTTGTGTTCATTGAAAAATGAAGAAAAATGCATATTTTGGACTCTTAATCATCCATATATGTTATTTTTATGTTTCTGACAGGATGGCTGCTACTACTTCTTCTCTGGACGCTCAACTCTCCTCCGAGGCTACTCCACTTCAATCATCTGAAAGCCTGCCGATCGTCATCCCTGCGCATGACGTTCAATTCAAACAGAACAACGTTCTTGCTCTGTTTGACATTCCTGAAGGCAAGGAATATTTAATTCCTGCCAAGGACTTCCTACTACGAAGCCCTTTGAAGACGGCTTTCACCCTGGACCCCAAGCCGAACAAGCCCATGCTACAACAACTGTGGTCTACTGCCATGGTTACCAAGGAGAAGAACTCCAAGGGCGTCCTACGCGAGGTGATCAAGTTCCAAATCAGGGACAACCTCATTTCCTTCGGTTTCGGAACACTCAGGAACGTGCTTAACTTCCCCAAGAAGAAGCGCTTCCCTCCTGTCCCCACCGCCGACGAGATCGTCGACTTCCTGGATGCCATCGGCTACAGATGGCCTGTCAACAAGGAAGGCGGCCTGCTACCGAAAACAGGAGCTACTGTCCATAAGTCAGGACTAAACGCCGTGTTCTATTATATATGGAACACGTTTGGCCTGTGCTTATCGGGCAAGACGGGGAGCACGGAGCAGTTCCCTACGGTCATCCAGCACATGGTCTTCTCTGCGATCAAAAATCGCGAGTTCGACTATGCTCGCTCCATCTGGGACGACATGGTGAAGAAGGTCCGAAACAAGAATCGGGTCGCCAACGTAGCCTTCACCAGGTTTTTCTCCGCCGTCCTGGAGCTGCACATGGGGGCGAACTACCCCAAGGTTGGAAACTCCAACAACTACTCTCTGGGACCTAGGTTCCTAGACCAGGTTGCTCATCATCCTGATGACGTCCCCCTCTCCGACGTCCTGGTCATTCCTGAACCTGCTCAGGATCAGGATCAGGAGGATGCTGAACCATCCACCACTCCCACTGAAGGTACGTTTTCTATCATCTCTTCCAAACCTCATTCTTCTACTTCTATGCATGCTATGTCAGTAGCTAACCCCATACTGACTTCCCCAGCTGCAACCACAACTTCTGCGCTCCAGAAGCGCCCCCAACCATCCTCTGCTACTCCTCCACCTCCCACAAAACGCGCCAAAGCAAGGGCGCAAAAGAAAAAGACACAGGCGGCTGGTAAGAAATATTACATTACCCTGCCCCAGCTCTTTAATAAACCTTCCCCTTTATCTAAACGTTCTTCCACTGCAGATACTTCTACATCTGCCCCTGTTACACATGAACCTGAGGTGGTTCAACTCGAACCCTCAGAGAATCTGGTGGGTAATCATCCTGATACCCTCCAAGCCTCAGGTAATATTTCTATGCAACATATTACTGTTCCTTTTTCTATGAAAACTAATGAGTCTTCTAGTGCTCACTTAGTTACTATGTCTACAGGTTCTTTAGGAGCAGGTTCTGAAGGGCATCTTCAACAGGATGACCCCTTCAACGACTTCATCCTCACGGACACCGAGCATCAGCTGAACGCAGCTGAGCTCCGCAGGCAGTCCGCTGAGAGGACCCTGCAGGAGGCCCGCACAGCCTTCCAGCAGAAGGAGGCCGAGCACTCGGCACAGCTCCAGTCCCTCCAACAGGAACTTGTTGCTGCCCAAGCTGCTGCAGCCGCTGCTGAAGCCGCCGCCGCCAGTGCCACTGCCGCCGCCATCGCCGCGACTCCGCCGCCCACGGCCGTCACCCTGTCCATCCCTTGTCTGGATAATATCCATGACAAGGTTTCACAGGTTGCCTCCTTCTCCTCCAACCTTCAGGCATCTATTGATGACCTGAAGGCCACGGCGTTCCCTGCACTCTCCACCAACATCATCAACAGCACCAATTCTCTCACCACCTTTCAAACAACGGTGGTTCAGAGATTGGATGCTCAGGAAGCTGCTCTACGAGCCATCCAGGAGCAGGTGCAAGGGCTCTCCACTGCTGTCAACGCCCTCTCCACTGCTCCTGCACCGCCTCCGTCCTTCACCACGGCGGACAGGGAAGTGTTGCAGTCCCTGCTCACATCGTCCTTCATACAGCGCAAGGTGCTGGGTGACATGGCCTCTCTCCTCCAACGGAGTGTTACAACAGCTGCCTTAGTGCAGGCACCTGCTGAGGGGGAGAGACAGCCCCGAGACCATTCAGCCTATTCCCCCTCCACAAACTGGAGAACCACTGAAGACGGGGGAATAATGAAGACGACGATGATGATGATGAAGATGATGATGATGCTGACGACATCTTCATCGAGAAGGTCTCTACTGATTCTGCGCCCATTCCAGGGCAAGCACAACCTCAGGGGGAGAACCCTGATGCTTCTGGTACGTCTCTACCACCATCCTCTCCCTCTTCCTCTGATAACCAACCTATTTCTACCCTCCTAAAATCTAAACCTACCCCTGAAACCATCACCCTAGACTCCTCACCTGAAAACTCCCCTCCTAATAACCTTCAAATGGTTATCTACCAACCTCCCAAACTACCCTCTCCTGAACCAACTCCTGAATCCACCTCTGCCCCTGAACCTGAACCCCTTAACCAAGCCGATCCTGAAACTCACGATGTCAACTTTGGCTCTGTCACTGGTGACATTATTCGCCTAATGGAGAATAGTCCCAATGAGCAGACCAGAGCTAAACTAGCTAAAATGACCTTCAGGATCACACCCCTTAACCAAGAAACCATTTCTACCCGTCCTACAACCCGTTTCAGCCAAGAAGCCTCTTCATCCCAAACCCCTGAAATCCGAGCCACCCCTGAAACCATATGCCTCTCATCAGATGATGAATTCATCTCTGATGACTTCTCTACCCCTGCTTCTTCACCCAGATCACCTCCCTCAAACTCTCCTAGATCTGAAGGTGAAAACTACCCTGACAGTTCCTTTGCCATTGACAGGGATGGGCGCTTAGACGCCGTGATAGAGCGACTCGAGAGTACAAGAGTAAAAATTCCTCTTCGTACCTCTTGTGACTCTGAGTTCGCCTATCTCTCGCAGGAGGAGTACAACGAGGCTGTACAGGCTCAACTAGAGCACAATAAGAAGCAGAAGGAAGCTTTCCTCTCTGCCCAAGCCGCTCGAAGGCTTGCATCGGAATTTGTAGATCAAGATGCTGAAATAAGTGCGGATCCTATCCTTGCACAGAAGGCTGTTCTGAAGGTCTTCAACAAAAACGCTGAGATACAGACTGGAGAAGTAAATGCTGAGCTTGACTGGTGCAGAGATCGGTTACACCTTCGAAAGCATGGTGCTGCCATCTCAGGAATCCATCTTCGCCGATCAAGAGGCAAGAAGAATAATCCTGGCAAAACCTGGATCACAGTCAAACGCTCTGGAGTAAAGGACGTCGAGCACACTCTGGACAAGTTAGATCGCTACAACTTGTCAGAGTGGAACGAAATCAGATCCCTGCTTCCCAAAGCCAACAAGAACTATCGGGCGGAAGTAGAAGAAGTCATTGAAGGACTTATTGCTCGCATCAGAAGGACAACTGAAATACCTGATGACCTACTCCATTACTCTCCACTCCCAACTCAGCAGCCTGTTCGAAGATCTGCAGGCACCTCTACGAGAAGACCAACTCCCTGTCTTCCCAGAATGGTTGTTAAACCTCTGGACCTCTCGATGCTTGATCTTTCATTCCCTCAAGGAATCACTCTTTCTGAAGGACAAGTAATCAGAGAACCTGTTCATGGCATTTGTGTTAGCCATAACTCAATCGTACGCTTTCAACGCTTCAGTGAGCTACACTTAGCGCCTTATGAACATCTTTTGACAGTTCTCTTCACTGCACAACAGGATAAGAAAAATCCAGACAACAAAGAGATCATTCGCAATGTCAGAGCTATACTTGATCACAGACTTGCCTTCAGCGACACTCCCGTTCCTGTTTGCGTCAAGACTGAATACGTTAGCAAAGAATCTGATAGCTAGTTGTCTTGTAATTTTTTTTTCTTTCAGTACTCCTGTAATGTACTTTTGTATTTTCCTTACTCTTGTAATATTTAATGAGATTAATGAGAATGCAATTCAGTGCATTGTACTTCATTCCATCATAGTACTGAAAAAGATCCCTCAAAACAGTAAATGGGACACGTACCTTTATGAGTTCTATTTCCTACTGTTTAGTTCTAGACTTAGATTTATTTCTAACTTTTCTAGTTTAAGACAATTACCCTGTTGTCTTATCATTATCATTTAGGGGAGATTGTTGATCCAGCTCTCCTAAGACCTGATGAAATGATAATGATCCTGAATCTTTACTTAGTGAATAGGTTTTTTACTTCTGTTATAGCTTGAGGAATTATCACTGAGTCTGTTCAGTGTTATTCCATGTTACTTATGCTGTAACTTAACTTTATAGATTTCAGGATCAGGATCAGGAGACTAACGAGTCTGTTCTGCAGTCTACTGATCCTGTCCACTGAAGTGAAGACCTCCTCCTGAAGACATTAAGATCATACACAAAGAACCATCAGCGACGTCGAAGAAATAGCTGATGACAGGAACAGCATGCTCGTGATCTGAAGACGGAACTCAGTGATAGCAGTCTGTTCACTATCGTATGACATCCTGAAGATTCATCAGGATACATGTGACCCTGAACGTCCCCAGTTTCAGGACTCTAGTCACTGATCAGTATCCTGATCCTGAAGGATTAGAACAATGTCTTAGTCTAATGCACAAAAGGATTACACGCCTTTTCTGACACAATAGTACATAAGAGCAGTTACTTTACTGTTCCCTCCGTACTTATCAGACCATAAGGCAACTGTTTACAAACATCCTCTTTTGCACACCATGCAAAGAGTATTTGTTTATAGTAAATAGTACAACAGACCACTCACATTGTGACACGTCACAATAGTAGGTCTGCATGCATTTAATGCATGGAGTATAAATAGGACGTGAAGAGATGTTCTCCATACTTCTTCTTCATCCTAATTCTACTCAAGTCCTTTCTCTCTTTATCCCTCTATCTTCTTTCTTTATTCTCTTCTCACTTAGTGCATAGTGAAAGAACTTAGATTGTTTAGTTTAGACTAATTGTCTTTTCTATTTCCGCAACAATCTGTAAATTCATATTGTTTATAAAACAAGAATTTAAAAGTGAGAAATTTGTGTGATTATATTCAACCCCCCCCCTTCTATAATCCCAAACACTATCCTTACTTGAAGGTCACCTACTTGGGACCAACAGATAATGTCATCGACATATATCTGGACAAGAAGGATATGCTTAGGATATTTCTTAAGAAATAGAGTGCTATCGATCTTACCACGTTCGAAACCTTTAGAGAGAAGAAAGGTTGATAGGGTATCATACCAGGCACGAAGAGCCTGTTTTAACCCATAGAGAGCCTTGTTTAACTTATAAACGTGATCAGGGAACTTAGGGTCAACAAAACCAGGAGGCTGAGCCACATAGACTTCTTCATTTAGTTTTCCATTCAGAAAGGCATTTTTAATGTCCATTTGAAAAACTTTGAAGTTCATATGTGCTGCAAAGGCCAGGAAGAGTCGAATTGCTTCGAGCCTAGCCACAGGAGCAAAAGTTTCATCGTAATCAATGCCCTCTTCCTACCTGTATCCGTGAGCCACAAGAAGAGCCTTGTTTCGAATAATAGTACCAACTTCATCAAGTTTATTTCTGAAGATCCATTTAGATCCAATGATGGTATGTTTTCGAGGCCTAGGGACGAGAAGCCAGACATTGTTTCTGATGAACTCTGCTAGCTCTTTCTGCATGGCTGAGACCCAGGCAGGATCACGCAAGGCATCATCTATTTCTTTAGGTTCATTTTCAGAGATGAAATTTACATAAAGACAGATGTTACCAGATTGACGTCGAGTTTTAACACCAGAGGAAGGATTTCCGAGGACCTGATCAATTGGATGATTCTTGGTCCATCGAAGAGCAGGTGGTTGATACACCTGTCCTGAAGTGGAAGCTGTTGGGTTTTTGTGGGATCCCTCGGGTCAAACTGACACGAGGATCATTGTGGATCTCGAAACCTCACTGGTTCGATAAATCCTGATAACCAAACTGGTAAAAGACCTATATGATCGAAAACATACTGTATCGATCTTATGCGGAAGCGATTAAGATACAAAAACCAAAAAAAAAACTTATTGATCTTATCGTTGTTTTAATTAATTCTAATAGTTATGGACACGGAAGATTTACCTGGATTGCTTGAGAATTAATCCACCAACGAACGACCAACGAATTGTTCCTCTAGCAGAACTGAAAACCGGAAAACTGAAAACCGAACTGGTATCAAGAGGGAGGGAGGCGGCGCCAGTCAGAGAGGAGAGAGAGAGAGAAAAAAAAACTGGAAACTGATTGTTAGGTAAAGAATTGAATTATCTCCAACCCATAAGGTTTATTTATATATGGAGAAAACAGAGTTTCTATCTGATTCAGTTTCCCCTTTTAATTATCTTTTCTTTTCTTCCAAAAAAAGAATTATTCTAGATAATTACTTATAATTAATTAAATTACTCTATTATATATTTATTTGTCTAATAAATATATAATCTACTTAATTAATTAATAACCCTCCAATTTTGGGATTTCTGACTGAAATTACCCAACTGATTTATAATTGACTATTATAAATCTCAACTCTCCATTTCTGGGTTTCATTTAACTTATTCGATTTATAGGTCCTCACAGGTGTGACCCTCAAGTGTCTTGTAACATTGGATGTGTAATTACTTGGTTTGTCAACTTTGCACATAATTACTAACAGACTCCCACTTGTGCAAGTTGGCAATACCGCCTTGATTACACGGACCTAAGGAGGCCCCTAGACAGGCACTTAGGCTGACCAGGTTACAAGAACTCTTATACCCAGACAGGAGATATAAACTTTCCGTAAGGAAATAGCATCTATGAAACTACTGTTCATAGATTGGGTATAACTTGGCTTTTCCCTTTGCATCCCGATATTTCATCTGTGAGTATGAGCTTGGAAAGTGTCAACTCTAATTACTCAAGATTCTGTTTTTCCTAACTATCCGACTTTTACTGATAGGTAAACGATAAAGAACTAATCAGTTCGTTTGGGCATGGCCATGCACTTCATCAGTATATTCAGTCAGTCAAGAAGGCCCCAGAAATATCTCTCTTCAGAGAAGAGGTGCAAATCCCATCTTGCATATCTGCTTTTAACATCACGGCTTCCGCTGAATCTAGTTACGCTCTTTATAGCCACCCTGTTACGGCGTAGCGGTTGAGTGCACTAAGTATTCAGTAGTCCTCATGACATTAAACCAGATACCTCAGGTGATAGGGACAACCACTGTGAGATTTACTTATGACTATTTCCAAGAAGTAATCTCAACCGCGTATCACGTCCGATATTTGCTTACTCTATCAAATATCTGTGCAACTTTTGGTCTACAACACTTGTAGCTGTTATTCAACAACTGATCATAACTACCCAGAAGTTCACAATGACTTTAACACCCCATCATGTTCCCACCACAATAAATTGTCACAGACAAATTTTGAATGCAAAACTGAAAACTAGTTTCACTCCTGGGTTATAAAACATGCAAAATTTATAAAAGTGATAAAGAATTTAATTTTGTATAGTCCATATTACACTCTGTAATAATAACAAAATTAATGACATTTCTTAATAACTTTTATGATATCTATTTAACGTTTGTTAAATACTGATCTAAAATGAAGTATCACCTATCTTCAGTTTAAATCCTTTGATTAAAGTTTACCATTTTAATCAAAGTGATAACCAAAACATTTCAAGTTTGTGTCCTACTTGATTATGCTAATTATTGTTTTGCAAACACCTTTAAACAAAATTAGACTTCTTATTTTATCATATTCCCTGAACTTGGAGACCTGGTAAAACTCCTAGTTACCCTGAATATGTAAAATTAGATAGCAACTTTCCTTAGTTGTTGTGTAGATGAATGACTTCTACCTGAAGTTTGATTCCATTTACCATACTGGCAAATCTACTGAAACTCTTCCAACATTTTAATTATTGATTTTAAAATCAATCATGACTTTATTTGTTTCAAGGATCTTGAAACTTTTATCCTTTTGACTATAAGGTAAATTATATCTTATGAATTCTCATCCTACCTGGATCATGAATTCCGAGATATATTGAATCAATAATTATATCTTTCATTCTTTATCTTAGACTAGATAGAGAATAAACTGGGCTCCCACTAACCTATATGAAAACCAATTATTACTCAAAATTTATTATTGACTTAGTCAAAGCTTTGATTAGTCCATTCTATTTTAAGTAATACACTTGAGAATTCTAACATTTATAAAACTTAATTGGATTATGTTAAATCTGTTAGAAATATTTGTTAAGTTGTGTCAATTTGTAATTTGCTTAAACTTTGCTCCTTTAATGTAATTTGTATTAAAGGCCCAAGCCCATTTATTTTACAAAGGCCTAGCCCTTTAGAATTAGTATAAATAGGAGTCATTAGGTTCATTTGTACTCTCCTACAACTTGGTTCCTACATCATTTGAATGAAATACAATCTATCCTAGATCTTTGAACTTTGCATGTACATCTTGATTAAGTGTAGGAACTGGCACCCACAATTGGTATCAGAGCCTGCCACTTGCTCTTGATCCGTTGTGTTCTGGTTCTGGTGAAATCGATTCTTCAGACCTCAAGCATCGGGTACCGGGTCAACTCTTCAGACTTGGATCTTTGAATTTCTCTAAGTCTTCCTTCATCACCCTACACCTAATACTCTTCACTACATCCAACCTCCTGATCAGACCCTGACCTCCTGATCAGACCTGACCTCCTGATCAGACCCTGACCTCCTGATCAGACCCTGACCACCTGATCAGACCCTGACCTCCAGAACTGAATCTTTTTCAAGATTTTCACAAGTCTTGAAACCTTTCACCAACCAATTCACCTGATCATACTAAGTGGTTTAAGATCCACAATCAATCTTTAATCATGAACACACGTGATGCATTAGCGATCGGGTCCGACACCCGTCCTCCGGTACTGTTCCGTGGAGACTTTTCGCAATGGAAGTCACGATTCTTAGACTTCGTGGCAAAGCAACCTCTTCACAAGCAGATCATGGAGTCCCTCAAGAATGGACCCGTGAAGTACTACACTGAAATTCCAGCAGTCCCTGATGGTAATCCACCAATTGTCGGAGGCATAGTGGAAAAGGATGAAACAAACTTCACTCCTGAAGAAGCCAACCGAGTCAGGGGTGACATTCTTGCCAAGTCCTATCTCATTCAGAGCCTGCCTAATGAGATATATGCTAACATTGACTGCAATGACACCGGAAAGGCTATGTGGGATGAGATCACTAGCCTAATGCATGGGACTGAGAAAGGCATACAGATGAAAAGAACTAATCTTCTGACTAAGTTTGCTACCTTCAAAGGTCGAGAGGGAGAATTGCTAGAAGATACCTATCACAGGTTATGTACCATGATCAATGAGCTCCGGAAGAACAACCTCAAGAAGTCTCAGTTGGATATCAATATCCAGTTCATCAACTCACTCAGGTCTGAATGGAGGAGATTTGCTTCCAATCTTCAACAGAATCGCAATTTGGAAGATCTTGATATTCATGAGTTGTTTGAATTGCTGAATCATAACCAAGATGAGGTACTTGAAATACTTGGTACCGAGAAGAAACCATAAAAGTATACCGATCCACTTGCCTTAGTTGCTGACAGAAGACAATACTCATCTGGGAGATCATCAAGATATGAAAAAGACTATGACATTCCTTCCGACATCGGTGAAAGAGGAAGTGAATCTGATGAAGAGATGAGTGATATGAAGAAAGCATTGGCATTGATCACCAGAACAATGGCCAAAAGAACTTCAAGGAAACCTTTGTCTTCCAACAATCATAGGTATTCCAGTGGCAGAAGGTATGAAGCTCGGGACAGGTATGAACCAAAGAATGATGCTCGAAGGTATGAGAGGGCAACTGAGACAGATAACAGGAGGTATGAGGATTCTAGAGAGCGGAGGTATGAAGAGCCGAGGGAGAGAAGATATGAAGAAAGGAGGTATGAGGTTCCCAGAGATAGAAGATTTGAAGAACCAAAGAGGTATGAGCCAAGGAGATATGAACAAGGTGGTAGAACTGACTACCAGAAGCCTGAGGAAGCTGCTAAACCAGAAGACAAGGGCAAAGTGGTGAAGAAAGCTGATGGAGGACCAACCTGCTTCAAGTGTGGAAAGCCTGGTCATTTTGCTAAGAATTGTACCAATCATGTTTCAAAGTATGACTACTACAAAAACAAGATGAACCTGGCTAAAAGACAAGACGAGGGACATGCCTTGTTAGCTGAAGATGAAGCCTGGTTGCAGATGTCCAGCGATGATGAGGAAAGAGGACTTGTTTGCATGCTTGCTCAAGATGACGCGTGGAATGTGGATAGTGATGAAGGAAAGGAAGATCAACTGTGCTTGATGGCTGATGTAGAGGAACAGTATTCAGAAGACAGTGATAGGGATTACAATGATGTTGACTCAGATCATTCCGATTCATCTTCTGAGGTACTCCCTGATCCATACATTGAACTTGAAAATCAAGTAAAAAGTCTCGCACAAAAGGTATCTGAGTATGAAAACAAGATCAAACAAGCTAACAAAAGAACCACAATTGTTGAATCCAAATTAGCTAGTGAGCATGCCTTAGTTGTAAAATTCTCTACTGAACTAGCTCATTCCAAAGAAAAGGTAACCACTCTTACTCTTGCAAACAAAACCTTAGAAGATAAAGTTGCCAGTCTGAATGATAACATCTCAGACTTGCAAAAGAAGCTTCATGAGGCTGAAGTTTTGAGTAGAGAAAGTTTGCAAAAATATGAAGTGATCTTTGCTCAAAGAACAAACCTTTTTGCTAAAATAAAAGACATGGAGGACAAATTTTTAAAGAGAGGCCAGACTGATCAAACCATTCACATGAATCAACCCAAAGAGTTCAATTATTACAATCCAAAGGAAGGCATTGGATATAAAAGTCCATGCTACCTGAAGCGTGCCATATCCAAGACCCCTACCTTGTATGATCTGAGGTACATGAGTCTTGGATACAAAATTATTTTCATGAAAGAGTCTGATGACCCTGAACAGTTGAAGGAAATTGAAAAGAAAGAAAAAGCTAGAAAAACCAAACAATCTTTTCCCTTCAACTATTCATCTCTGAATGCCAGTTATGCAACGCGTGAGATTCCTTTGTCTAAGGACTACACGCCTAGCTATACTGAGGATGAGATGACTCAGGGAGTTCCAATCCTTGAAAAAGTTTACAAAGATAACCAAACCTTTTATGAAAGAAGGATTGCTAAACTGGAGGCTGAGCTAGAGGATGAGAGGCGCATGAGCCTTAGGGAAAAGGACCTATTCTTGAGTAAAATCAATGAATTGGAGAAAGCCCTGAAATCCAAAAGCATACCAACAGCAAGTCAATCCACCTTTGGAACTCGTGATAACTCACGTCATCATCACCATAGATGGAATGTGAATGCATTAGATTTTAGACCTTCAAGTACCTCTTCTACAAACTCTAAATCCATGGTACTAAGGACTCCAATCTGCACCACCATTTCATACATGGAAGACTTAGCGTATATGGCACCTAAATCAACGGTACAAATTTCTGAAATTGTATCGGATGATAGTACCAATAGGGTTGGTGAGAATGGTAGATCATCAGGCCAATCTAAACCAGGAAACAAGGCTCCTCTTAAACTATCCCGGAAAGACAAAGGGAAGGACAAATTGGTCACCCTTGAGTCTGAAGTTGCGAGTTCATCTCGTACCAATGTGAATGTTCCTAAGAAAAACAGACGTTTTCGAAAACGAAAGAATGCTACCAAACCAAAGGAACAATCACACAACTTCACTCCGAAGAAAAACCCTTCACATACTCATTCTCCAAATGTCAAAGGTACTAACCGTGGTTTTCAAAATGTGACAGATCAATATATGAGAAATGGTAGGAGTAAGAACAAGGAGAGTGGATTCAAAGAAGGCAGTCGTCCGAAGCCATTTGCACATAAGCCTAGTTATATGAAAAACAATTTTTCCAATTTTGTACATCATAGAACTAATAGGCATGTACCACGAACTCCATTTCAATGTTATGAATGTGAACACATAGTTTATGGATGTAATAGCAATTTTCGTTGTCAAAATCAATTTAGATTTGGGTACTGTGCAAATGCTTTCGTGAATGATTACTTTGTTCCTAACTATCATGGATTCTACAATCATGGTTATCATCATACTCATAACAAGAGACCTAATCCAAAACCCAAACAAAAATCTCCACCTAAGGGCAAACAGGAACATGTATCCAAACCTGCTAATCCTAATCAAAAAGGACCCAATACCAAATGGGTACCTAAAAATGTTTCTCCGTGATTTTGCAGGACGGTCATGTGTGGTACATGGATTCAGGGTGTTCCAAGCACATGACCGGAAGGAAGGAACTTCTCGCTAACTTCAAACAAAAATATGGCGGGAACGTTCGGTTTGGGAATAAGCTTTCAGCACCAATAATGGGATATGGTGATATCCTTCATCATAAAATCACCATCAATAAAGTAGCCTATGTGGAAGGCTTGAGTCACAACCTGCTCAACATTGGAAAGTTCTGTGACAAGAAACTTGAGGTTAACTTTCGGGAAACAAGATGCTGTGTCAGGACATATGATGGACAGGAACTCATTGAGGGCACTCGCAGGTCGAATCTCTACACCGTCAATTTCCGGAAACAACGACCATTCACAGAAGTATGTCTCCTCTCAAAAGCAACCTTCAATCAGAACGTGTTGTGGCACCGGAGACTATCCCACCTGAATTATGCTACCATTAATCAACTAGCTAAGACAGGATTGGTGACTGGTCTCCCCTCCTTGAGGTTCACCAAGGAACAATTGTGCTCCGCATGTGAGATGGGAAAGATTAAGAAATCTTCGCACAAGCTGAAAGTGGAACACAACACCTCCAAGCCACTTCAGCTCCTCCATATGGACTTGTGCGGACCAATGCGCATACAAATCATCAACGGGAGGAAGTATGTACTGGTAATTGTGGATGACTTTTCAAGGTATACATGGGTGAACTTTCTCAGAAGTAAGGATGGTGCTTCAGACATCATCATTTCTTTCATCAGAAATGTACAGGTCAGACTACAACTTCCTGTTCAAGTGATTCGCACCGACAACGGCACTGAATTCAAGAATCGCAAGCTTGACTTGTTCCTTGATTCTGTCGGCATCACTCACACCTTTTCGGCTGCCAGAACACCTCAACAAAATGGTGTTGTTGAGAGAAAGAACCGTACCCTAGTGGAAGCTGCACGCACCATGTTGACATTCTCCAAGCTTCCGCTACACTTCTGGGCTGAAGCCGTTGCGTCTGCCTGCTTCACCCAAAATCGATCCCTTATTACCAAAAGGTTCATGAAGACTCCGTATGAATTGGTGTACAATCGACCTCCCAGCATCAAATTCTTCAGAGTTTTTGGTTGTGAATGCTACGTGAAAAATGATAAAGACAATCTCGACAAGTTCAGTCCAAAGGGTGATGAGGGTGTCTTCATTGGATATGCCATGGACTCTCCGTCCTACCGCGTGTTCAACAAGAAAACAAGACGTGTGGTTGAGAGCACAAATGTGGATTTTGAAGAAGGCATTGAAGAAGACTCTACACCAGCTCCAGTTGCACCAGGAATCTCTGGTGTTCTGGCGTCTGATCAACTTCATGGCAATCCCATGACTTCTTCTTCACCGGCGAACAAACCATCTTCTTCTAACTCTAATACTTGTGATTTGGATGAATTGTTTGAATTCTTTTATAAAGAATTGCCTGCACCTGCTAATATTGCTCTTCCTGTTCCTGCAGTTGTACAACCAGCACCTCATGTCATGGTCTCTACCACTGACATTTCATCTTCCAACCTCCAAGGCACTTCTTCATCATCCTCTGCAACAACATCACCAAGTTCAAGAGTATCTCCTGCACCTGCTGAGGGGGAACCTCCCCACACCTTTCAGCAGGCCCCGGTGGTGAATGTTCCAAGTCCTCAGAGTGGTGCTTCCTCCACAATGCCTACTACAAGTCAACATCAAGGCATTCCTCCACCTGCTCCACAAGTGGCAGGTCCCAGTACCACTACTCCACCTGCTCCACAAGTGACAGGTCCCAGTACAACCACTTCACCTGCTCCACAAGTGGCAGGTCCCAGTACCACTACTCCACCTGCTCCACAAGTGACAGGTCCCAGTACAACCACTTCACCTGCTCCACAAGTGGCAGGTCCCAGTACCACTACTCACCCTGCTCCACAAGTTGCTGGCCCTTCACTTGTCTCTTCAGCCACACCAGCAGCTCCTGGTCCCAGTGTGGTACAATCTCAAATGCCACCTACTGTTACCACTCTAGCAACGACCAGACGTGAACCCGAGTTCTATATCGATCTGAGAATAGAACCTTTACCCCCTCCAACCTTACCCCATACAACCAAGTGGACGCGAGCTCATCCACTCCAACAAGTGATTGGCAGCAAGTCTGCACCAGTCAAGACAAGGTCTGCAACTCAAAATGAGTGCCTATTTGCAGCTTTCTTATCCAGACATGAACCCTCGAATGTGACGGAAGCCCTCGATATCTCTGACTGGGTGACCGCCATGCAAGAGGAGCTGAATCAATTTGAACGCCTGGGTGTCTGGAGACTTGTACCGAGACCAACGAACAAGACAATCATCGATCTGAAATGGATCTTCAAGAACAAGAAGGATGAAGATGGGATTGTAACCAGAAACAAAGCTCGTCTAGTAGCCAAGGGATTCAAGCAACAAGCGGGAATTGATTATGATGAGACATTCGCACCGGTGGCCAGAATTGAAGCCATTCGGATCTTCTTAGCCTATGCCGCTCACAAGAACTTCACTGTCTACCAGATGGACGTGAAAACGGCCTTTCTCAATGGCGAATTGAAAGAAGAAGTCTATGTCACTCAACCTGAAGGCTTTGTTGATCGTACCAAGCCTAATCATGTCTACATCCTAGACAAGGCTCTCTACGGGTTGAAGCAAGCTCCCCGTGCCTGGTATGATCATCTCTCTAATGCTCTGCTAGACAATGGTTTCTACAAAGGTAAAATCGATCCTACTCTTTTCATCAAGACCGAAGGTGATGATATCTTGTTAGTTCAAATTTATGTCGATGATATCATATTTGGTTCTACTAACTCAGATATGTGCACGTGGTTCAGTGATCTCATGACCACCAGGTTTGAGATGAGTATGCTCCGGGAGTTGTCTTTCTTTTTGGGACTTCAAGTTATACAAAACCTGATGGCATTTTGATTAATCAATCGAAATACATCGGTGATCTCTTAAAACGTTTTCACATGGCCACCTCTTCGGTTGCTAAAACTCCTATGGCCTCGGGCACTTTGATCGGTGCTGACCCAAAAGGGAAGCCTGTTGATCAAAAGACTTATAGAGCCATCATTGGTTCTTTGTTATATCTGACTGCTAGTAGGCCGGATATTATGTTTGCTACTTGTTTTTGTGCTCGTTTTCAGGCAAACCCAAAGGAATCACACATGATGGCAGTCAAACGCATCCTTCGGTACCTGAAAGGCACACCCAACCGTGGGTTGTGGTACCCAAAGGAGTCTGGATTTGAACTCGTCGCATTTTCGGATGCGGACCATGGAGGTTGTCAACTGGACCGGAAAAGTACTTCAGGCCATGTCCAGTTCCTGGGTGATAAGCTAGTCAGCTGGGGTTCAAAGAAACAACACTGTGTTTCCACGTCTACGGCTGAGGCGGAGTATGTCGCTGCTGCCAGCTGCTGCTCCCAAGTGTTGTGGATGCGGACCCAGCTCTGAGACTATGGCTACAATTTCAATCACATACCCATCTATTGCGACTCCAAAAGCGCCATAGCCATCACATGTAATCCAGTCCAACACACTAGCACTAAACATATCGATATCAGGTATCACTTTATCAAGGACCATGTGGAGAGAGGTACGATTGAACTTTATTTTGTTAATACCGAGTATCAACTTGCGGATCTCTTCACCAAGCCTTTGGATGAGAAACGATTTAATTTCCTAATCTCCAAGCTTGGGATGTTTGATCCTCAAGAGTGATCATCTATCCACTACTCAGTCCTTCAGAACTATGACTCAGTGTTCAGACCCATGTTTTTGACCACTGTGTCATTGTTGTCTTGGACTAAGTCCCTGATAGATTAGGTTTTGTCATTTTCGTTTCTGTATCTATCTCTTTCGGTTCCTTGCTACTAATATTGTGTCATGAGTGTGCATGTGTTAAGGGGGAACGTTCTCTCCCCATGCCTGTTCCGAGGGGGAACGTTGTCTGCCTCCGCCTGATCAGAAGGGGAACAGGTAAGCACCCCAGGTAAGTTTTCTATTCCTTTTATATACTTATAATTTTTTTTGTTTTTGTTTTTATTTTGTTCTCTTATTTTATTTAAAAAAAAAAAAAAAACTGATTTCTTTATACACAAGGTTTTTTGTCTTTTTCTCTCATTCATCTTCATCCTCATTCAACATCATCTTCTCCAAAATTTTTCTCTCAATTTTTTTTTACCTTCAAATCATTCAAAACTCAAAGATTTCAATCTTTTATTGATTTTCAAGGTAAATCTATTATTTTCCATCTAGTTTAAACCTCTTTTTGCATATCTCATTCACATCTAAGCTAGATTTTTAAAAACCCTTTTGGAAAAGTTTCAAGGGTTTAACAAAACCCCAATCTCATAATTTTTGGATTTTGAGAGTTTTTGGGTTGGTTTTTGTGTTAATTGTGCTTATTAAAGTTGTAAATCGAATCTGGAGCTTTCATTTCATATACATTTTATGTGATTTGGTGAAACTTTGTGTTTGAGTGAGTGTCCACCATTGTTGGTGTTCTTGAAGGATTCATAATGTTCTTCAAGATTGTTTTATCAAACCACTTTTTGATCCTTAAAATATAGTTTGTTTGTGTGGAATGGTGTTTGTGAGAGTTGATGAGTTTTTACCTCAGTTATTTTTTTTTTACCCTTTTAATCTTTATCTGATTTTATTTCTACCTTATTTTTCTTTTATTTTCTTTTTTATTTTTATGTGTCTTTCATCCATTTCATTGTCTTCATGTCTCCAAGAACTCTTGTCATCCATGTCCTGACCGGAGACATCTCCGGCGACCGGATCTCGCCGGAACCGGACCGGAGAAAGTCGCCGGAACCGAATCTCTTATTTTTTGTCCCTCCAAAGTCTTGATAAAATCCTAAGTGTTTTCGTCCCGGACCGGATGTTTTTCCGGCGACCGGACCTCGCCGGAACCGGGTGTCGCCGGAACCGGATGTCGCCGGAGCCGGACCGGAAGTCAAATCACAATTTCACCCAAGTCTCTTTCTTCCCGGAGCCGGACCGGAGACCTCGCCGGAACCGGAACTCGCCGGAACCGGATGTCGCCGGAACCGGACCGGAAAATGCCTTGTCCGATTTTTGAAAAGAAAATGAGAAGAAGAGTGTCGCCGGAACCGGACGTCACCGGAACCGGATGTCGCCGGAACCGGGTGTCACCGGAACCGGATCTGAAGTCATTTTGTGAGTGTTTTTCGAGAACCCTTGTCAACTATACCACCTCGCCGGAACCGGACGTCGCCGGAACCGGACGTCGCCGGAACCGGATGTTTATCTTAAATCAAAAAGAAAGGAGATGAAGTATTGTGACTGGAACCGGACGTCGCCGGAACCGGACGTCGCCGGAACCGGACGTCGCCGGAACCGGATGTTTTTTCCGGCAACCAAAGCTTTTTCTCTTGTGAACCTCCTTGACCATATCTTTAAAATAAAAAGGAGAGATGAAGAGCCGGACCGGAACCGGACCGGACGGTGGCCGGAACCGGACCGGACGTTGGCCGAATTTCTTTTGCTCGTCTCTTTCGTCACCTGGTGGTTGTGTGTGCGTAACCGGAAGCTTTCTCGCCGGACCGGACCGGACCGGAGATGGTCGGCGACCGGATCGGCGACCGGACCGGCGACCGAAACCATCTTGGTCGTATGTATGCTTTTTTCGTCGACCTTCTCTCCTTATCGATTTTCTCCACCGAACCGAAGGTTTTGCATGTGTTAGCTTCTCACCGGAGCTCCGTCGAGCGAATGTGTGACCGGAGCTCTTTATCGTGACCAGAAGACGTCTCTTCCCTTTCTTCCTTCGTTTGGGTGTGTGTGTTTTTGTGGTGTGTTTTCGTTTGATCAGATCTAAATCAATTAACAAGGAGAAGTAACGTGTTTTTGCTGCACACGTCTCCCAACCCACGTCCTCCAGCTGTCCTCTGCCTCCTAGACGCGTTTTTTTCTCGAAGGTTGCACCACCGCACGCGCTCTCACGCGCTCTGGAAGAGCTTCCCACGCGGTCCCACGCGCCGAACGCGCCTTCCCACGCGCTTTCACGCGCCGTCACGCGCGCGTACGCGCCACCTGCTGTCTTCACGCCTTACGCGTCTCTGACGCGCTGTGACTTTTGTTCTCTGTACTCGCCTGCTGTCCCCTCACACAGCTCTCAAGACTCACTCACACACTCCTCTCTCTCTCTCACATGAAAGACACACACACACTCCACACATACTCACACACGCAACACACTCTCACCACACATACACACGCATTTCACACATTCACACACACGCTAGACACACTTTTGGCACACGGTTTCGCACACGTGGCTGCCATATCACGCCTCGTCAGCATACACGTCAGCGCCAGGTGTCTCCTTGCTGACCGTGTGTTGACTTCTTTATTTTGTTTTTTTTTCTTTTCTTCTTTCTTTTTGACCACGTTTTTTTTTCCTTTACTTTTAATCTAGTTTTTTTTTTAACATCAGTTTTTGTCTCTTATTTTTTTATTCTTCTTTTCTTTTTCTTCTCCTAATAAAATAAATAAATTAATTAATTAAAAAAAAAGGAGAATTTTTTTTGGTTTAATTTTACAATTTTTTTGTTCTCATTTGTGAGCTTAGTATAATGGTTTCGAATTATTTCTTGTGCACATCTAGTTGGTAACCAATTCATTTTTCGAATTTCGAGCATGTGTACACCTTATGACTTCTTTCTCGTAACGACTATTATTTTTGGGTGCACACCAAGGCTTTCAAGGTTTTATGAGTAATTCGGATCTATTTGTTTACATGATTACTTGCATATGTGTGTTAAAATTGCTTAAGTCTACATGATATATGTACTTGTCTTGCCATGCCATGATGCCACCTCATTCCGAATTATTCTAAGTGTTCACCATCATGTCTCGGGTTGGTAAGATCTGTTGAATTGTGCATCCTCCAGACTTGAGAAAAATTCACACTCAATGTGTTGTGTTATTCTGTACCAAATCCTTTGATTTAGTACACAATAACACATCTCAATGATGTGTGCCTTATATCTCAAAACTTGCCTTTACCGCATTACTAACCTCTTCGTTTTCAGGTACAATGGTGAATCCGAGCTCTTCAGCTCACCGACAGACTCGTGTCTCCCAACCCCAACCCATTACCTACGATACCCTTTCACCGCAACTTCAGAAAATCTCTGATAGCATCTTTCCTTATGCCAAATTTCTTCCTATCGCCCAAAACAACCACTATCTGGACCTTGCTCACTTTCAAACCTCACACCCAATCATCATAGAAATCCTTCGAAACCACCCTCTTACCCCACTTCTCACCCGTCGTGTTGAGATCCCGGAAGTCTACGTACAACAATTCTATGACTCTATGCAATTTATTCCGCGTACCTCTTCCCAACCTGAACACTTCAGATGCAAGGTTAACGGCTTAAAGTACAAACTCACTCGAGACCGATTATGTCGCATCCTCCAAGTACCTGTTAAAACCCCTGAGGCAGCACACTTGTCTGACAATGAAATGTTCCAGACCATCTATGCTCTCGGATATACGAAAGAACTTCCTACACTTGGCGCATTCAAACGCAAATATATCGCCGGTGCCTGGTCCACTCTCTTTGCCATCCTCAACAAGTGTCTTTCCTCACGCACCAGAGGAACAGATCAATGCGGCAAAGAGTTAAAGCAAGTCTTTCTTGGTTGTGCCACCAACAACCCGGACACCGACTATCAGTATTTTCTTTGGGAGGAGTTTTCATCCGTGATCAAAGACAAGGTAGGAACCAACGCCAGAAATTTCGTTCCGTATCCCCGGTTCTTGGCACTTATCATCTCTCACATCATCGACAAGAACTGTAGTATTTCACGGAAGGGGCTTCCATTATTTCCTACATGGCCTATGTCGAAATTGGTTGATAAGACTGATCATCAAAAGATTGTTCCTATGCCGATTCCCCAAGAATTACTTGATGCACTTGATCATCGTTCACCGATTGTGAGAGCTTACTTAGACTCACTTCCTCTACCAGAACCTCCAGAGCCGGAGGCTGGCACCCGGAGGAATCCCTTAGTCAAGAAAGTGAGGGTTCTGAGAGTGGTCATTCATCTGGGGTGATGGCCAAGGGCGTGAGGATGAGGAGTCGGGGGGAGATGACGGGGGTAACTTAGGCGGTAACGATGATCAAACCGGAGCAGGCCCTTCTCGCTTCTCTCTACCTGTACTGGCCAACAGAACACCTTTCTCTTTGGTGGAATACTATTCTGAGTCTTAATACTCCGGTGAGGTTGAAATAAGGTTTGAGGGAGACAAAACAGTCGAAAATAGTTATGATAGTGAGCTGAGCGAGGGAAGTGAAAGAAATGATGAGTGGGAGTCTGGACCAAAGGTTTTAACCGGTCCTCGCCTATCCATAGGTAGACGCCGGGCAGCCACATCTGCTACCCGTACACATGTGTTGAGTACGGGTATTGAAGAAGACACCTCCCACCCAGAGGTGCAATTGCACGCCCCACCTATCCACTCATCCATCTCTCAAAAGGTGGGTGTTTCATTCCACGGGGACAAAGCACAACGGCTATCAAGCCCTCACTTGGAGGGTGATGATATTGAAAGAGGAGGATCCCAGCCCCGATCCCCACCTTCACTTCATGTGCACCAGAGTCTAGAGCCCGATACACATCTAGGTACACATACTGCCAGTCTGTGTGACGCAGTCTCAGCTCCACCTGTCGCGAGTCTTAGTGACGTGACCGGAACCCCGAGAGTGGTGTCCACGAAGGGCATTTCACGAGGACCGGAGGGAAGACCTACCACGGCTATCATCACGCCAACCGTGAAAGTAGGCCACACCGTTGATTCAGCGGTTGTGCAAACGGGTACTCTATGTGAACCCGGTGTTACTTACCCGGCATTTGTTGTCAGGGACATGATGGACAGCGCCCTAAAGGCTGTCCGTGAGGAGTTTGATGCGAAATTTGCGGCACTTGAAGCCCGGATAAAGGGCAAAGGGAAGGTGACTGAGCCTGTACGAGATCCCACACCACCTCCCCGATCACCAACACCACCTCCGAGATCCACCACTCCCGTTTCCTCTTCTGATGAGCTACGGGATCTTCTTATGGCATCGTTACTATCCAAAAGTGATCTTTCTGACCATGAGGTCAACCTTCTGGGATACTTGAAGCGGTTCTCTGATCCATCACTTCCCGCGAGCCGTCCCGAGCCGGCTACCTCCTCTTCTCAAGAGGTAGTATTATCTATCCAGAGGCTCGAAGGGAAGCTTGATGCCTTGAAGACGGAGGAATTAGCTGAGATCAAGGGCTCCATTTCAGACATGCAGACTCAGATCCGAGCCCTTGAGACTTCGTGCCGTGCATCAGCCGAGCCACCTAAGCGCAGACACGACGACCGAGATGACCCCGATCGCCGTGAGGGGGAAATACCTAAGAAGGCTCGGCTTGGCTCTTCAGTTCTGACAGGCACTTCTTCCGGCGCCGCTCCTTCTGGTACTCATATGGGGACCGGTGCCGATGTATCTCAGTCTCAGCCTGATCAGAACCCGACGGCAGATTCAGCGGAGGGTCGAGAGATTGTTTTTTGTGTCAACCCGGAAATCTCTCACCATGTCCGCATACCCGCTTCAGATGATGTTCTTTCTGATGATTATGAGTCATGCATGGAGAGCTACAGTTCTGACTCTCCTCTTCTGGTACCATATCAGTCGCCTCCACATCAGTCTCTCCCGGGCATGGAGATGTATAGTTCTGACTCTTCTTCACCACCTATGTGATACGCCTTCACCACGCCGGTCTCCTCTTCCTCTGACGCCGTCTCCTACATACAGAGGTCCTCAACTAAGGGTACTGCCTCACCCTCCATCTCCAGTTCAGGATGACTCACCTTCTCGCACTCCATCACCACCAGTCAAAGCTTCTCGTCGTGGTCCGAACAACCCCGTGACACATGGCCCTCAGCGACCAATTCATGGTCAATGGAGGCAGCCATCAGTATCACCTCCCAAAATGATCTATACCAGGGAGAAGGGTGCACTCTCAAATCGCAGAAAGTACGTGGAGCCGCTCAAATCAGTCAAGTGGGATAGAGAAAAAAGGCGTGGCAGTTATCTTGAAGACACTCATAGATCTATCTTCACTGACAAAGTGGAGAATGTGCCATTGGAGAAGTACTACGACATCACCGATCTGCCACCTCAGAAGCAGAACAAGTATCTCTACTGGATGGATACTCAAGCCAAACCCAAAGCAAGCGTGTTCTTCTATGACAACCCGATCATCCGAGTCAGTGATGTTTCATCCGTATGCTTTCAGAACTTATGGTTCTCAGTCTTCTCTGTCATTCGAAAAAAAAACGGGGAGTTCACGTTCACCGAAGCTGATTTCGACAATGTGCATCTTGATGACATTGATACATTGTACACTGACTTGAAGACGCTTACAACCCGACCTAAGGAGACATTCAAGGGACTGGAAGCTGTTAAGCATTTTATGGAGAGGAACCGGAAGAACTCAGAGACTCATGACTTCCAGATCGGGTTAGAGAGTCATCAGAACACGATCAACCTCTCCCCGCCCAACCAAGACCTCCCGAACATCGATCGCTATTCCCTTTACCAAGTCCTCGAGAAACCAACTCTTGGGGTAGTGTACCAGAACCAGAAGGAAGAGAAGAAGTTCATGCGATGCGATGAGATTCACAAGTACAATGACGGGACGCTCCACTTAATCAACAAGGGGTTGGCTACAGAGAAAAAGAGGCTTGAGCTTGAGGTGTTGAAGACCAAGCACTGGATAAATCCCTCTATTCTGATCGACGAGGTTTTCCAGATCATCGAGCATCGGCTAGAACATCGCATCATTCTACGACGCTTCGAATCATATTGCGGTCTTCGGAAGATAGAGGGACCAGTCAAAAGAGTTGAGGAGAGACCGCCGCCATCATCATCACGAAGAAGAGACGGATCATCAAAGAGTCACAAGGAGACTGAAGGATCGAAGAAGAAATCATCAAGTCATCAGAAGCGAAGAAATTGACACAAAGGGGGAAATTGTTAGAAATATTTGTTAAGTTGTGTCAATTTGTAATTTGCTTAAACTTTGCTCCTTTAATGTAATTTGTATTAAAGGCCCAAGCCCATTTATTTTACAAAGGCCTAGCCCTTTAGAATTAGTATAAATAGGAGTCATTAGGTTCATTTGTACTCTCCTACAACTTGGTTCCTACATCATTTGAATGAAATACAATCTATCCTAGATCTTTGAACTTTGCATGTACATCTTGATTAAGTGTTCTTGGTTGATTGATTGATTTGGCACCCACAAAATCCTAATTCCAAAACTTGGAATTTTCCTAGTTTTATAAATACTGTTATTTACGCTGTTTGAGTTAATATCCTAGATTCTCTTTCTAAAACATTTAAGTAACTAAATCTGATCACAAAATTATTTCATAATCTTTACTCATAAATGTTTTGTTCTCAAAACACATTCCTATAGTATTTCGTGTGTCATTGTCAGTTTTCATATAAATTACTTCAATTTAATTAAAAACTATTGAAGTAACTATAATAGGCAATATCTAGGATCAAATCAAACAGATTCAAAAATACTACGTACAACAGATATTTCAATGTCAAGACAATAACTTCTAAAATTAAAACCATAGAATGTAAATTTAAAATTATAACCATCCAAAAAGTAACTGTTTTAAAACATAAGTCTAAAATGAAAATGTCTTGACTAGAATTGAAATGAACTGGTACTTAAAATCCTCAGCAACTCCTGGGCACTTCACTTCTGACCTCCTGCAATAGTCATTTGCTTTAGGTACCAATACACTTGTAAACTAACAAGTAAGAAGTGACAAACTAAAGCAATCATAAATATATGAGGTTTGCATACCTGCTTCATGACGCTTTGGGCAGTTTTGCCTCCAGTAACCGACCTCATTGCATGTGAAGCAGCGATTCTCGGTCCTAGCTTTATTTGGCTTGACCTTCTTGCCCTTGCCCTTGCCTTTGCCTTTCTTGGGTGCACTCTGGACGGCCTGAACTGGTCCTTTCCCTTTGCTAGTGCTTGTATGCCCATGTTTCTTTTTCACCCCTCCATCTCTTACCATCAGGACGTCCTTGGTTTTGTTCTTGGTCCCCATATTCAATTCAGCTGTCTTAAGCATGGAGTGTAATTCTGCTATTGACTTCTCCATGTTATTCATGTTGTAATCGACTACAAAGGGCTTGTAGTCATCTGACAGTGAATTGAGTATAGTATCCGTTGCTAGCTGCAACGGAACTGGGTGACCAAGCCTCTCCAGATGATCCAAGTGCCGTTTCATTTTCATGACCTGGTCACTTACTGATGTCCCTTTAACCATCTTGCATTCATTAAATGCTTTTGTGGTATCGTAACGTTCTGTACGAGCCTGTGTCTGGAACATGTCCCTCAACTGGCGGATCATGTCATAAGCATTTGTGTTTATGAGCCCTGCTTGTAGATCTGGGCTCATAGTTGCAAGCATGAGACAGGCGACATCTAGCAGATCGTCTGAATGCTTCTTGTGAGCATTCCTAGCAGCAGCCGGAGCATTTGCTGGAGGAGCCTCCCAAGAGGCTCTTCAAGGACATACCATTTCCTTTCGTGTCTGAGCACAATCATCAGATTGCGCTCCCAGTTGAGGAAATTGGGGCCGGTTAACTTGTCCTTCTCAAGGATAGAGTGGAGGGAAAGATTGTTTGTGCTGGTAACAGTGCTTGCCATCTACACACATTAAAACTCTTGGTTTTTAGCAACTGTAAATAGACTAATTTCCAATAAATATCAATAATCCCTTAAATGATCAATTTATTGGACTAGGATCCTTATTTCATACGTCCTGATGTGCGGTGTGTTCTTACTCCATCAGGACCGTACTATTTCGGTAGGTAAGGACTTTTACCAATCACATCTAACTGACATGACTCCTAGATCTTTTCGGGACCACGGTAACTATCCGCGCATGTTTCAGTCCCTCTAATTCCATTTTGGCCCGGTACCACCCGGTGAACTTAACAGAACCAAAATAGATCTCCCCATTTTGGGGACCTGATCACTTTACTCTGTCCGGTACCACCCAGAGATAATTCGCAGAGTTATGTAACCCCTCCAGCTTCAGTTTGAACACGGACGTTGAATGTGTAATCACTCACAACGCCTGTGTACCTTACGCCTAAGGTGCCCCTAGATGGGTTAAACTACTGATCTATGATTTTCGGGGTTTTTAATTTTTGAAAAAACTTTTATAACCAGGATTTTGAAAAACTATAATTCTGAAAAACTGATTGTTAGAAGGCAACTGATGTTTTAAACCAATTGTTTCAAACATACATTTTATTTAAAACTAACTGTTTTAAAGTCACTTGCTAATTAAAACTAACCGTTTTGATAGCACGCTAGTTGACTAAAACTAACTGTTTTGTCAACTTGCCTTTTATATGAAACAATCATTTATTATTTATAGGTTTAAAATAAAATCTACCGTTTTGAAAAAGTTCGAAAAACTGGTAATTTTAAAAACCTATCTTACTTTGTGATATTAGTTAGTCTTTAAAAAAACTTCTATTTTTTTTAAAACTAATAAACATGTAAGATATCACAAAAATTCAACCATGCAGTTAAATAATAATCAACCACACAATAACCAATTATAGTTTTTGCCAACATCTGTTTCCTAGGGACCAATAATGACCTAACTAAACTGAAAGCTTCAGAACCTTGCGTAGCTACCACTGGCCTCTCCATCTTCGTCAGGACTCCGGAAAGAGGAAGAACTCCAGTAGCTCCCACTGGCCTCGCCATCCTGAAATCATAGGTAGGAAAAAAAACGTCTATCCTAAGGTCATTATTACATAAGGGGTTGTAAATGGCACGTAGGCCTTCCCGGAATTTCGTCAAGGGTCTAAGTTGGCAAAATCTATAATAGGTATATATATACGCATGTATGTAACTTAAATAACCATCATCTAATATAAGGCAAAAAAACAAGCAATATATATAAGTGTAAATCAACTCTAGATCCGTTAAAATTGTCTCGTTTCTTATCTCGCAAAAACTCGATTTTAACTGATTTATAGACCAAAAATAATGTTTTAGTTTGAAAACCATTTTTACTTTAATTAAGAATTTACAAACTGTAAACCTATCTTATAAAAACAAAACCAGTTTTCAAAAATATTTACCGTTTTATTCATAAATAAATTAAAACGGGTTTAACGAGTAAAATTGTTGGTACAGACTACTGACCCGTAAACTGTGTCGTGATTTTGAACAACTGGTCAATCACGACACAAAGATTTAAACGGATCAAAATAATCAGTTTGAGTTTAATAAAACTACAAAATTAACTGAATAAAATTAATTTGGGTGAAAAATCTAAAACCAAACAACCCTCTTGGGCCATACACTTAACCCAAATTTTTTTTTTGGGTTTTGGGCCCGGTAATGATTAGGCCCAAAGACGACTGAAAAACCCTAGATTAGTTCGTAGTCATGTTGCGAAGACGACACTCGCACCGCGAGTACACGGCTTGCGTCGCCATCGCCACCGATCACCATCACTTAGTTTGATACCGCCGGCCACCACCGAACCGGTGGTTTGGCCGCGGTCTTCAAACGCCGCCGTCGGCATCATCGATTTGGCCGGTGTTCAAAATATCACCGCCATCGTCTACGATCTGTGGCGCAACCATGGCCACCGTTGAGTGCGGTTTTGTTCCACGGGACGTGGTGATCGGCCACCGAGCAACCACCGCTGCATCTCGTAGACCCCGTGCGCTCTTCGGCCGATGACGATGGCATGAGCAATGCCACCACCACCACTGCCGAGCTGCCACCACCACGCTGGTGGTGCAGCTGCCGTCGAGCCATAATCCGACGACATTTAGATGTCTACGGCCACAACCGTGTGCGCCATCACCACCACCACTACCGAGCTGCCACCACTATGTGGGCCGGTGATCAGGACGACAATCGATCGCCGCCACCACTAACTGTGGTGTAGCTAGTTGATCAACGACAACCGAATGTCGCCACCGCTATGCGCGGCGCGACCCGGTGATCACAATTTAACAGCCGCCGCCACCGCTTTGCGTGGTTTAGCCGGTGATCGATTAAGTAGCAGCCGCCGCCACCGCCTTGCACGGATTGGCCGGCGATCATTGTTATCGTGACTGGTGGTACGAGCCGGTGTCGACAGCCAAGAACACTGCCATCCACGACCGCTCTAGCGGTTTCTGGTGGTTGCGGTGTGGCCACCGCCGACTGGCGATGCGGCCTCGGCCCGATGCTCCACCCACGGCCACCACCACTACTCTCATCCGGCGACGACGGCAACAAATACAATGCCACCATCGCCACCGTCATGTGATCGAGGACCGCCTGCCACCATTCGATTTGGTGGTGAGGGTTTCCGGCAATGTAGGCCAACGTCACCACCACGACTGTGGTTGGCAACAACAAACCACCGCCATCACTATCGATCACAGCCGCCACCACTAACGGTGGTGCAGCCGCGATCGACATTCGGTTCGGCCACCTACCATGGCTAAAACCACCACCACCGTGGACACCGCCATCCACCACCACGTTTGCGGTTTTCGGGTGGTTGCGGTGTTCACACATCGGCTACCACCATTCGCCGCCACCACCGGACTGTGGTGCGGTTAGGTGGTCGATGTCAACAGCCGGTGCCGCTACCGCAAACTGCGGTGCAGCCGGCGTTTGATGGTCGGGTGCATCCGGTAATCGGCCTGGTGGTCCGGCTGGCTAACTGCCGCCGTTCCACCGTCGATCGTCGGGTGTTTTCGATGATTAGGTTTTTGATAAAACTGAAATCTATGTTTATGATAATATCAGATTTTATGTAAACTTATTAAACAAGAAAACAATTTTAATTAAAGCTTGTTATGCAAGAAACGAATTAATTTTAGACGGATCTATAAACTGATAATTAAAAACAAACGATTAAACCTGTGGCTCTGATACCACTGTTGGGTTTTTGTGGGATCCCTCGGGTCAAACTGACACGAGGATCATTCTGGATCTCGAAACCTCACTGGTTCGATAAATCCCATAGATCTGATAACCAAACTGGTAAAAGACCTATATGATCGAAAACATACTGTATTGATCTTATGCAGTTGCGATTAAGATACAAAAACCAAAAAAAAAAACTTATTGATCTTATCGTTGTTTTAATTAATTCTAATAGTTATGGATACGGAAGATTTACCTGGATTGCTTGAGAATTAATCCACCAATGAACGACCAACGAATTGTTCCTCTAGCAGAACTGAAAACCGGAAAACTGAAAACCGAACTGGTATCAAGAGGGAGGGAGGCGGCGCCAGTCAGAGAGGAGAGAGAGAGAAAAAAAAACTGGAAACTGATTGTTAGGTAAAGAATTGAATTATCTCCAACCCATAAGGTTTATTTATATATGGAGAAAACAGAGTTTCTATCTGATTCAGTTTCCCCTTTTAATTATCTTTTCTTTTCTTCCAAGAAAAGAATTATTCTAGATAATTACTTATAATTAATTAAATTAATCTATTATATATTTATTTGTCTAATAAATATATAATCTACTTAATTAATAAATAACCCTCCAATTTTGGGATTTCTGACTGAAATTACCCAACTGATTTATAATTGACTATTATAAATCTCAACTCTCCATTTCTGGGTTTCATTTAACTTATTTGATTTATAGGTCCTCACAGGTGTGACCCTCAAGTGTCTTGTAACATTGGATGTGTAATTACTTGGTTTGTCAACTTTGCACATAATTACTAACAGAAGCTTCATTTAACGATGGATCAGGAAGAAGATCTGTAGTAGCAGAAGCAGGTTAAGTAACAGTAGTTTGAGATAAGTCTTCACTGCTAGTGGGTTGATCAGGTTCAGGTGTGACTTGAGTAATTGGAGTGGCATGTATTACTGGAGGTATGGTTATTTGAGAGGGTGGAGAAGAAGTTTCTTCAAAACCGTCAGGAAGGTCTTGATGAGATGGATCAGGAATGGGAATATCAGGGACTTGAAAGAAAGAGTCAGCCCACTGATTTATTTCAGAATTGTCTTGAGGGTGAGGGAAGGTAGGACCCGATTCATCAAATCGAACATGAATCGTTTCCTCTATTGTTTGTCTTCGTTTGTTGAACACACGATATGTTTTGGAGATAGAGGAGTATCCAAGGAAGATTCCATCATCAGACTTGGAATCGAACTTTCCAAGGTTATCTTTGTTGTTCAGGATGTAGCAAACACAACCAAAGATACGGAGATGTTCGATTGAAGGTTTTCTATTACGAAATAGTTCGTAAAGGGTCCTCCTAAAGCGCTTAACAATTAAGGATCTGTTCTGGGTGTAGCAAGCAGTATTAATGGCTTCTGCCCAGAATTGAGTGGCAAGGTTGGCTTCACTCAACATCGATCGTGCAGCTTCAATCAGGGTTCTGTTTCATCGTTCAGCAATACTGTTTTGCTGAGGAGTTCTTACAGAGGAGAAGTTCTGGGAGATACCTTTCCTATCAAAGAAGGTTTCCAGGGTACTGTTTTTGAACTCAGTATCATGGTCACTTCTGATGGATCGAGCAGAAAGGTTGTTGGGCTTTTCCATCTTCCTGACGAACAGGATGATTTCTGCAGGAGCATCACTCTTGGATCGAAGAAAGAATACCCATGTATATCTGGAATATTCATGAACAATTACCGAGTGTATTTCTTTCCAGCAATGGATTGGACATTAACAGGTCCAAAGAGATCCATGTGGAGAAGTTGAAGAGGAGAGCTGATGGAGAAAATATGCTTGGACTTGAAGCTAGCCCTGGTCTGTTTTCCTTTTTCAACTGCTGAACAAAGAGATACCTTTGTATAGCGAAAGTCAGGAAGACCAGTAACAAGATTGTTGATGCAAAGTTGATTCAGCGTCTTGAAGTTTAGATGAGAGAGACGCTTGTGCCAGAGCCAATTTGTATCAGTAGAAGCACGTGATACAAAACAGAAGTTGTCAGTGGAAGTATTCATGTTAATGATGTAGATATCAGCTTGTCTAACACCAGTGAGAATAACTTCCTTACGTCTGTTCTTGACTTTGCACTTTTTCTTTGAAAAGGAGACTTTGTGATTCTTATCACATAGTTGACTGATGCTAAGAAGATTGTGCATCAGGCCTTCGACATAAGCAACTCTTTTGAACGTAGTTACTCCGTTGGTCAGGGTGCCATACCCTCGGGTTTGGCCTCTACCGTTTCCACCAAAGGTCACTGAAGGACCTCTTTCGTCACGATAGTAAGAGATGACAGATTTTGAACCAGTCATATGTCGTGAGCATCCACTGTCTAGGTACCAGATGCCCTTATCCTGTAAAATTTAGAGTTTAAGTTTTTCTTGGTACCCATAGGACTATGGATCCAGAATTATCAGTAGGTATGGTGGAGTTAGTGACAACCTTAACCGAGTTGTTAGTTTTTGAGGCTGGAGTCTTGACTGAAGAAACAGTCTTGACAACCTTCTTTCCTTGGCCTAATTACACGCCCATTTTTACACGGTTTTTAAACTAACCGTGTAAAAATATACCCGGAGCTTTTTTTAAAGTTTTTTACACGGTTTTTTGGTAACCAAACCGTGTAAAAAGGTTAATTTTTTTTTTACACGGTCATGTCTAAAACCGTGTAAACATAGGTAGCTTTTTTACACGGTTAAACATTTTTACACGGTTTTTTAGAATAACAGTGTAAAAAACATATATATATTTTTTACACGGTTTAAAATTTGGATCCGTGTAAAAAAACTTCCAGTATCTTTACACGGTTTTTTAAAGTAACCGTGTAAAAATGAAAATGTTTTTACACGGTTTAAAAATTGGGTGCGTGTAAAAAGACTTTAAGTATTTTTTACATGGTTTTTAAAGTAACCGTGTAAAAATATGTATATTTTTATACGGTTATAAAAAATGTATCCGTGTAAAAAGAACACAAGTTTTTTTACATGTTCTTTTAAATAACCGTGTAAAAAAGATATATGTACGTAATAGTTTTTATATATAGTTTTTTTTTTGTTTTGAAACCATGTAAAAAGGACCTATAGCTTTTTTTTATAAAGGTTTGAAATTAATCAGTAACATTCTTTAAAACTTTTTATAAGGTTGTTTTCCAAAAACTATGTAAAAACATTTAATAAATTAGATATATGATATTAATTAAATAATTCTATAAATTAGATATCAGATATGTGTTTTTTAAGAATATATATATATATATATATAGGTGAAAGTTCAATTGCAAACCACCTTTTCATTGTGAACGTGAGGACAAACGAGAGCGCGACACGTGGCAATTTGAAAAAATTTCGACTTAGTTATTCAGACTGAATAAAGCGTTATTCAGACTGAATAACACTAACATGCACTCTGATGCAATTGGACGCGGGCGCGTCAGCCGCGGGTCAGCCGCGGGTCAAGCGTTATTCAGTATGAATAACACTAACATGCAGTTTTATTCAGACTGAATATGACTTGACCCGCCGTTTCAGATTGCCACGTGTCGCGCTCTGGGCTGTCCTCACGTTCACAACGAAAGGGTGGTTTGTATTTGAACCCACCCCTATATATATATATATAGTTATCTTTTAGAGGTACTATATGGTATGTATATGAGTGATGAGATATGTTTTAAATATATAATCTATAAATGACATGAATATATATATCGGTCTTCTATAAGAATATTTTATAATATCTACATACTATATGATTATCTATTTATAAATGACATGAATATATAAGAATACTTTATAATATCTATATATCTATAGTTTTGATTTACAAATTCTTTTTTGGCTGCAAGTTTTGATTTACAAATGACATGAATATATATCCGTCTTCTTTAAAAATATTTTATAATATCTATATACTATATGATTATCTATAGTTTTAATTTTAAAATAAATTGAGTTTTCCTTCATGAAATCTAATTGTTTTCATTCCGTATTTAAAGGTGTGCCAATTTATAGATCTCATAGTTTTTCTTTGGTTTGCTTTTAATTTTTTGTCACTCTTGTCCACACATACAAATATCAAGGAGGGAGATCGGTCGAACACCAAGCTATATAGTCGTTCAAAGGTATATAATTGATTTCATAAATTACTATGTGCTTATTTACTTATTTGATGCAAATATAGGTACATTGAATTCTTTAATTTATAATTAAACCATTGATATGTTCTTTTGTCAATTATAAATCTATATTAAATTTGTATGTAATACACGAACATATACATATCGTATCTGTTCTAAACCGAACAATTCTTATAAACTACCATCCTCCACCAATCATATTATTTTTTTTAAATATATTTAATTTGTAAAAGCTAGTTTAGAGTTTTTAACATACCTTTTTATTTTGAAATTTTAACTATTTTTTTTTAATTCACGATGTTCGTGAAAATACAGATTTATGATCATCATAAAACCAGATTCATCCCCAAAAAATTACAGGTTCATGTTTTTCATCAAAACCCAAATTCATCATCTAAAAAAAACCAGATTCATGGTGTTTATAAAAACCCAGATTCGTGATGATACCAAAAAAAAAAGTCAGATTCATGATCTTCATAAATACCCAGATTCATGATCTTCATGATCCATATACATTATCTTTAAAAGCCCCATATACATTATCTAAAAAAAACCCACATACATTATCTTTAAAAAAAACCCACATACATTATCTTCAACAACTCATATCTAACCTGCACAAAGCTTCATCAACTCCGATCACCGCTCCTTTCCTCGCCGTGAATCGCAACTTCCAGCCATGAGATGGGATGTCATCACCGGATCTTGATCGTGGCAAACCCGGCAGAACCTTGAAACCAGATCTCGATCGTGGCAAACTAGATCTCGTTTCTTTTTTGAATCCCCTGGATCTCGATGGTGGCCTTAATTTGAAACTGAAACCCCCAAGTTTGTGAACTTCTTCTGAATCCTGTGGATCTCGATCGTGGTTTTTTGAAAAAATCGAAACCTCCAATTAAGTTTTATAAACTTCTTCTAAATCCCATGGACCTCCTAGGTTTTTTATACAAAAAAAAAAAGAATAACTTAAAAAAGATGAGAGGAGAAGAGAACCCCTAAAAAAAACTTAAAAAAAGAGGAGAGGAGAAGAGAAGATGAAGAAGACTTTACCTAAAGAAGAGAGAGAAAGGATTACTTTACCTAAATAATTTACTCCCCACGTGTAGCACCTTTAGAAATAGGATCATAATATTTAATAATTTACATTAATGCCATCATGTCTTTCATAATGGTAGAACAGATTAATTAATGCTGAGGATTGACTTTGTAGAAAAATGTATGTTTGGTTTGTATTTGATATATATAAACAATTGTGTCAAATTAAAATTAGTAACTGGCTTCAAATGTTTGCAGGACGTATAAACCAAAACATCTGTCTAAAGAACCACTTACGTTGAACTTTTCTACGGTTGTTGATTCTCTTTTTAAGGTATTTCTTTTGACTTTTACTTTTTTAAATATAATTAATTGGAAAGATGCATTTATAGTCGTGTTAATTACTTCCAATTTTTATTTTAATTTCCTAGCATTTCAATGCAATACAATTAGAGTAATTTGTTTATATTAGTTGGGTCAAATTGCATCAAAGTATAATATGTCTTCATCTTATTTCTATTTTAGGTAATATATCACTAAAATATTATAGAATTTGAAATCCAATTACGAATTAAAATGTATGAGTTTTTAAATTTATTCACAAAACAATCATTTGTTTTACACCTCTTTATTAGATTATCTTCTTTATAAAATACTATATATATATGTATTACACACTTTCTTTTAAGAAAAAGAGCAGATATATTTGAATGTTGTTTAACGTATCAAAATGAATGTTTTAAAGTATGTTACCCAAAATAGAAATAAGATTAAAGTATATTAGATTTACATGCAGTTTTCCATGTTAATTAAGTTCATATGCCTGTAGGTCACCCGTCCGAAATTGATCTAATAGGGATTAATTTCGGATAGTCCCCTATTTGAGACTGCTTTTTGGATATTTTGTCTCATCTAGGATGTGAATGTGTATAGTTGATTGGTTATTTAAGAAAAATTCGACAAATATTTCCTTTTACTCCTACGAATATGTGTACACACATATTTGGGGAGTTCGGGGTAAATGCTGTCGAATTTTTCTTAAATAACTTATCAGTTATGCACGTTCACATATGAGACAAAATATTCAAAAAGTGGGTTAGGATGGCCACCTATAGCCTTTTAATTTGTAGTTATGACATGCATGCATTTAATTAATTATTTAGGTTTGAATCTACAGATGGATCGCAATACATGGATGTATGAAATACCACGTGCTACAAAGCAATATTTGCCCGGACTGGATGAATTTATAGAAGCTGCTGAGAATCATCGAGTGACAATTGGAGAAAGTAAAATTTGGTGTCCTTGTCGAGATTGTAATAATTTTTCCAAATACAGTGATCTTAATGTAGTTAAAGAACATCTAATTTTACTGTTAGGAATTATGTGCAGAGTTGACAAACCAAGTGATAACACATCCAATGTTACGAGACACTTGAGGGTCACACCTGTGAGAACCTATAAGTCGAACAAGTTAGTTGAAATCCCGAAATGGAGAGTTAGGATTTATAATAGTGTATTATAAATCTATTGGGTAATTTCAGTCAGAATTACCAAAGTTGGAGGGTTATTAATTAATTAGGATATTATATATTTATTAAGATAAATAAATATATAATAGTTAATTAATAAAGTTTTTATATATTAGATAAATATATAAATCGTAATTATCGTATGCAAATTCTTTTCCAGCTAATTAAATAAGGAAAGGATTTGAGATAATTATTATAAGGAAACTGGATTCCTTACAAACTGTATTTTTCCTCCATATAAATAAAGCCTATGGGTTAAGGAAAAAGATTAAGCCTTTTCAGTTGAAAAATCAGTTTTCTGTCTCCCCTCCTCTCTCCCAAAACCGGCGCACACACCCCCTTCCTTCGGGTCGTTTTTTGTTGTTCGGGTTTCACGGTTCTGCTAGAGGAACGTTCGTTGGTTGATTACGGGTGGACTAATTCTCAAGCATCCAGGTAAATTAATCTAACCTAATCCTTTAGGTTTAGAGCTACAAACGATTAAGATCATTAGGCTTTAATGGGTTTTTAGCTTTTATCGCTTCCGCATATTTAGATCCGAAACAGTGAGTTTCTGATCACGTGGGTTTTAACAGTTTGTTTTAAACCTACGAGATATATCGAACCAGCGAGGTTTTGATAGATCTGAGATAATCCTCGAATCAGTTGGATCCGAGGATACCCACAAAAACCCCAACAGTGGTATCAGAGCCTTTGTTGAAATCGTTTTTAGTTTTTTATCTGTTCATATCAGTTTATCAATTTATGTGTGATCCGTTAAAATTTGTTTCTTTGCGTTTTTAAGTTTAAAATCTGAATTTTATAGTTTACATGATTTTTGATTTTGTTCATCGTACGAAAAACCCATCTGGTATTAACCACCGGGCCACACCACCAGATTAGGTGGTGATGGCCGAAGCCCTTCGTTGCCGTGAAACAACCACAGCCGCGCCACCAGATAGGTGGTGGCTGTGGCTGCCGCACCAGAATGGTGGTGGCAGCCGGCCTTGGATCGCAAGGCGGTGGTGATGGTGGTATCGTTCACACCACTGTCATCATTGGCCGAAAACCCACACGGAGGTGGAACGACGGCATATAGCCGATCGAACCACCACCAGAAAATCGAACACCCATCGCACCACAGGTGGTGGTAGCGACGGTGGCGGCGTAACGGCAGAACAACGACCGCACCACGCCTAGCGACGGCGGCGGCTGTTCGCGATGATCGGTCGCCGGCTAACGCCGGCGTCCAGCGGGCGACGATGGTGTTCGCAGCAGCGGTGACTGCTAATCGGCGATCACCAGGAACCACGGTGGTGGTGTGCGAACCGGCCACCGCTGGCTGCCTTATGGCCGCGCCATGCGGTGGCGGTAGTCGAACGGTGACGTGTGGTGGCGGGCGACAGGTGGTGATGGTGTTGCTATCGCTGCCGTCGCCTCCGGCTAGTGGTGGTGATGATGTTTAGAAACGGCAATCATGGTTGCCGACCAAGGCAAGGTGGTGGCGGTGGCGTTCACGCATCGTCATCACCAGTGGCGGTAATATCAGCAGCTGACCGCTGTTGATCAACCGGTGATGATGACGGTCGCCGATTGCGGCTGTCAACATCCACCAGATACGGCCCTCGCGGCGCGAGCCATGCCTTCGGGACACAAACACGGCTGTCTAACCATCCAGGGTTTTCTCGTTTGGGCCAAGTCATGTAATCAGGCCCAAAAGCCCAATTCTTGGACCAAGTTATGGCCCAAAATAAAAGAAATTGTCTTGGTTTTAAAGTTTTTTTTTTATCCAAAAGGATTTATTCAAAATCAGTTGAGTTTCGAAATCTTTTTTACCGGTTTTTCAAACAGGCCTGATTTTATGTTTTATTATTTAATTAAAAACTAAGGCCAGTTGGATCAATAAAACCTATTTGATATAATTTTTGGATTAATTTTAGATAAAATGGTTTTAGTTTTGTAAAATAAGATTTATTGTTTGTAAACCTTAGTTTTAAGTAAAAACCATTTTTCATCTAAAAGTTTTGGGTTCAAAAAAAACAGTTTGTTTTTCCGAATCAATTATAAAACCAAGTTTTGCGATAATTGAAACGAGATAATTTTAACGGATCCAGTTTATTACTCGTAAATAAGACTGCTTTTATTATATTGCATGTATATATTTACGTGATTGCTTGAGAACTATATATGAATTTCAGTTTGATTTTACATATATATATACGTTATAGTATTTGCCAACTTAGACCCTTGACATATTCATGGGGAGGCCTGCGTGCCGTTTACAACCCCTTATGTAATAATGACCCTAGGATAGAATTTTTTTTTTTTTTCTTTCTTTTGGGATGACGAGGCCAGTGGGAGCTATTCTTCATCTTACCGGAATACTAACATGCATAACGAAGCCAGTGGGAGCTACGCGAAGTTTTGAAGTTGTAGAAAAACTAGGTCATTATTGGTCCCTAGGAACAAAGTTGGCAAAACCTATAATTAGTTGTTTGCGTAGTTATAATTATCCGTGTGCATGATTAACTGCGTAGTTGATGCTAATAACTGTTAGTTTATTAGATATGTTTTAAAAATATTTTTTTTTTAAAACAAGAAGAAATTAGGTTTTATTAACTTTTCAATCGAAAACCTTTAAAGTGAAGCACTTTAATAAAACCTAGTGTATTGTTATAAAAGAGCAAAATTGACAGAACAGTTAGCTTTTGTCAGACGGAAAGGGTTATTGAAACAGGTAGTACACTTTAAATCAGTTGATTTTAATTAGCCGATATTTTAAACAGTTGGTTTAAAATAACATGAATATTTAAAACAGTTAGTTTAGAATATTAATTACTCTTTATAACAACGTATAGATGATTGTTTTATGTAAAGGGTTAAGTTGATAAAAACAGTTTGTTTTAATCAACTAGGTGTGCTATTAAAACAGCCAGTTTTAATTAGCAAGTGATTTTAGAACAGTTAGTTTTAAAATTACATGTATGTTTCAAACAGTTAGTTTAAAACATAAGTAGCCTTTATAAACAATCAGTTTTTCAAAATCCTGGAAATAAAGTTTTTCAAAACCCCGAAAATCATAGATCAGTAGTGCAACCCATCTAGGGGCACCTTCGGCGTAAAGTACATAGGCATTGTAAGTGATCACACATTCAACGTCTGTGTTCAAACTGAAGCTGAAGGGGTTACATAACTCTGCGAATTATCTCCGGGTGGTACCGGCCAGAGTATAGTGATCAGGTCCCCAAAATGGTGAGATCTGTTTTGGTACTATAATGTTCACCGGGTGGTACCGGGCCAAAAAGCACTTAGAGGGACTAAAACATGCACAGGTAGTTGCCATAGTCCCGAAAAGATCTAGGAGTCATGTCAGTTAGATATGATTGGTAAAAGTCCTTACCTACCGAAATAAATACGGGTCTGGTGGAGCAAGAACATTACGCACATCAGGACGTATGAAATAAGGATCCTAGTCCAATAAATTGATCATTTAAGGGTTTATTGATATTTTATTGGAAAATAGTCTATTTACAGTTGCTAAGACCAAAAGTTTTATTTTGTGTAGATGGCAAGCACTGTTACCAGCACTAACAATCTTTCCCTCCGCTCTATCCTAGAGAAGGATAAGTTGACCGGCTCTAACTTTCTTGACTGGGAGCGCAATCTGATGATTGTGCTCAGACATGAAAGAAAGTGGTATGTGCTTGAAGAGCCACTTGGGGAGGCACCTCCGGCAAACGCTCCGGCTGCTGCCAGAAATGCCCACAAGAAGCACTCAGATGATCTCCTTGATGTTGCCTGTCTGATGTTAGCAACTATGAGCCTAGATCTGCAAGCAGGGCTCATAAATACAAATGCTTACGACATGATCCGCCAGCTGAGGGACATGTTTCAGACCCAGGCTCGTACAGAGCGCTACGATGCCACCAAAGCATTCAATGAGTGCAAGATGGTAAAAGGAACATCAGTAAGTGACCATGTCATGAAAATGAAACGGCACTTAGATCATCTGGAGAGGCTGGGTCATCCTGTTCCGTTGCAGCTAGCAACTGACACCATACTTAATTCACTGTCAGAAGACTACAAGCCCTTTGTAGTCAACTATAACATGAACAACATGGAGAAAACAATAGCAGAATTGCACTCCATGCTTAAGACAGCTGAATTAAATATGGGGAACAAGAACAAGACAAAGGATGTCTTGATGGTGAAAGACGGAGGGGTGAAAAAGAAGAATGGGCATGCTAGCACCAGCAAGGGAAAAGGACCAGTTCAGGCCATCCAGAGTGCACCCAAGAAAAGCAAGGGCAAGGGCAAGGGCAAGAAGGTTAAGCCAAACAAAGCTAGGACCGAAAATCGCTGCTTCATATGCAATGAGATCGGTCATTGGAGGCAAAACTGCCCTAAGCGTCATGAAGCAGGTATGTAGACCTCAGAAAATTTATGATTGCTTTTGTCACTTCTTACTTGTTAGCTTACAAGTATACTGATACCTAGAGCAAATGATTATTGCAGGAAATCAGAAATGAAGTGAAGTGCCCAGGAGTTGCCAAGGATCTTAAGTACGAGATGATTTAAAGTCAAGACATTTTTGAATTTATAGTTTTAAAACAGTTATTTTGGGGGTTTATGTTTTAAACAGTTCTTGGATAATTATGATTTATATAATTTCATGGTTTTATTTTTCAAAAGCTATTGTCTTGACATAGAAATATCTGTATGTGCTTGATATTTTTATATCTGATCCTAGTTGATGCTTATTGTAGTTACTTTAATGAAATTGAAGTAATTTGTATAAAAACTACCAAAACACACGAGATTCTATAGGAATGTGTTTCGAGAATAAAACATTTATGAATAATAGTTTTGTGATCAAAAAGGAGAATTTAAGATATTAACTCAGATAGCGTTAATAACAGCATTTATAAAACTAGAAAGATTCCAAGTTCTGGAATTAGGATTTGAACAAATCCAGTTAAGTTTTGTAAGAGGAAATTCTCAGGATTAAGTAATCAAGTTTGATCAAGTTTTATTCAAATGTTTTAAAGGAGAATTTAGGATATTAACTCAGATAGCGTTAATAACAGTATTTATGAAACTAGAAGGATTCCAAGGTTTGGAATTAGGATTTGACCAAATCCAGTTGAGTTTCATAAAAGGAAATTCTCAAAGTTCATTACTTGAAATTAGGATTGACTAATCAAAGTCTTGAATAAGTCAATAGTAAATTTTGAGTAATAGTTAGTTTTTATGCAAGCAAGTGGGAGCCCGATTATTCTCTATCTAGTCTAAGATAAAAGAATAAAAGACATAATTATTGATATATCTCGGAATTCATAAATCCAGGTGGGATAAGAATTTATAAGATATAATTTACCCTTTTAGTCAAAAGGATAAAAGTATCAGAATCCTTGAAACAAAGGTCATAGCTGACTTTGAAATCAATAATTATAGTGCTGAATTAAAATATAGAATTCCAGTAGATTTGCCAGCATGGCAAAAGGAACCTGATTTCAGATAGAAATCATTCATCTACACAGCAACTAAGGAAAGTTGCAGTTTTACATATTCAGGAACTGGAAGTTAGTCCAGGTCTCCAGGTTCACGGAATATGATAAAAGACTAGTTATTGTTTTATAAGGTGTTTGCAAAACAATGATTAGCAGATACAAGTAGATCATATCTACAGACTTGTATTTTTGGTTATCACTTTGATTAAAATGGTAAACTTTAATCAAAGGGTTTAAAACTGAAGGTAGGTGATACTTCATTTTAGACCAGTATTTAACAAATGTTAAATAGACATTATGAAAGTAATTAAAGAAAAGACATTCAATCTTGTTATTATTACAGCGTGTAATATGGACTATGCAAGATTGATTTCTTTATCACTTTCACATTTTTGCATGTTTTTAATATATCCAGGAATGAAATCAGTCTCCGATTTTTCATTCAAAATCTGTCCGTGACAACTTATCATTGTGGGAGCATGATAAGGCGTTAAAGTCATTGTGAACTTTTAGGTAGTTATGATCAGTTGCTGAATAACAGCTACAAGTGTTGTAGACTAAAAGTTGCACAGATATTTGATAGAGTAGCAAATATCGGACGTGATCCGCGGTTGAGATTACTTCTTGGAAACAGTCATAAGTAAATCTCACAGTGGTTGTCCCCATCACCTGAGGTATCTGATTTGATATCATGAGGACTACTGAATTCTTAGTGCATTCAACCGCTACGCCGTAACAGGGTGGCTATAAAGGGTGCAACTAGATTCAGCGGAAGCCGTGGTGTTAAAGGCAGATATGCAAGATGGGATTTGCACCTCTTCTCAGAAGAGAGGTATTTCTGGGCCCATCTTGACTGACTAAGTATACTGATGAAGTGCATGGCCATGCCCAAACGAACTGATTAGTTCTTTGTCGTTTACCTATCAGTAAAAGTCAGATAATCAAGAGAACAGAATCTTGAGTATTTAGAGTTGACACTTTCCAAGCTCATACTCATAGATGAAATATCGCGATGCAAAGGGAAAAGCCAAGATATACCCAATCAATGAACAGTAGTTTCATAGATACCAATTCCTCGCGGAATGTTTATATCACCAAGTCTGGGTATAAGAGTTCTTGTAACCTGGTCAGCCTAAGTGCCTGTCTAGGGGCCTCCTTAGGTCAGTGTAATCAAAAGTGGTATTGCCAACTTGCACAAGTGGGAGTCTGTTAGGAATTATGTGCAGAGTTGACAAACCAAGTGATAACACATCCAATGTTACGAGACACTTGAGGGTCACACCTGTGAGAACCTATAAGTCGAACAAGTTAGTTGAAATCCCGAAATGGAGAGTTAGGATTTATAATAGTGTATTATAAATCTATTGGGTAATTTCAGTCAGAATTACCAAAGTTGGAGGGTTATTAATTAATTAGGATATTATATATTTATTAAGATAAATAAATATATAATAGTTAATTAATAAAGTTTTTATATATTAGATAAATATATAAATCGTAATTATCGTATGCAAATTCTTTTCCAGCTAATTAAATAAGGAAAGGATTTGAGATAATTATTATAAGGAAACTGGATTCCTTACAAACTGTATTTTTCCTCCATATAAATAAAGCCTATGGGTTAAGGAAAAAGATTAAGCCTTTTCAGTTGAAAAATCAGTTTTCTGTCTCCCCTCCTCTCTCCCAAAACCGGCGCACACACCCCCTTCCTTCGGGTCGTTTTTTGTTGTTCGGGTTTCACGGTTCTGCTAGAGGAACGTTCGTTGGTTGATTACGGGTGGACTAATTCTCAAGCATCCAGGTAAATTAATCTAACCTAATCCTTTAGGTTTAGAGCTACAAACGATTAAGATCATTAGGCTTTAATGGGTTTTTAGCTTTTATCGCTTCCGCATATTTAGATCCGAAACAGTGAGTTTCTGATCACGTGGGTTTTAACAGTTTGTTTTAAACCTACGAGATATATCGAACCAGCGAGGTTTTGATAGATCTGAGATAATCCTCGAATCAGTTGGATCCGAGGATACCCACAAAAACCCCAACATTTACGTGGGTTTATGCATGAGTATACTTGTTGGATACGACATGGAGAGGATTTTGATGAATGTAATTACACTGTTGATCATGATTTTGTCGACAATAATGAAAACAATGAATCAGATAATACCATATGTGATAATTTAGATGAAATGTTATATGATGTGGATGATGATATTGCCGATAAGCATTATGAGAAATTTGAACAACTGTTCGTCGACTCTGAAAAACCATTATATGTTGGGTGTGAAAAGTTCACCAAACTTTCAGCTGTGTTAAGACTATTTAACTTAAAAGCAAGCAATGGTTGGAGTGATAAAAGTTTCACAAGCTTGTTAGAAATAATGCATGAAATGCTTCCAGAAGATAACGAGTTACCGGTTTCATTATATCAGGCGAAAAAACTCATGTGTCCAATGGGATTAGAAATAGAAAGAATACATGCAGGCCCAAATGATTGCATGTTGTATAGAAATGCAGATGTTGATCTAAGTGAGTGTCGTATATGTGGTACATCAAGATACAAGAGAAACCGAATGAAGGAGAACAATGGTGGGAAACAAAACAATGGTCCTCCTGCTAAAATGTTGTGGTATTTGCCTATTATACCAAGATTGAGACGACTATTCGCAAATGCCAAGGATGCCAGGTTGTTGCGTTGGCATGCCGAAGAACGTAAAATGGATGGGAAAATTAGACACGTTGCTGATTCTCCTCAATGGAGGAATATCGATCGAATTTTTGAAGAATTTGGTAATGAAAACAGAAATGTGAGGTTGGGGCTTATTTCAAACGGAATCAATCCATTCGGAAACATGAGCAGTCGACACAGTACTTGGCCCGTTCTTCTTTCTATTTACAATCTTCCACTGTGGTTATGCATGAAACGCAAGTACATCATGATGTCATTGCTAATTCAAGGTCCTAAACAACCAGGGAATGATATTGATGTGTATTTGGCTCCATTAATTGAAGACTTACAGAAATTATGGTGTCCCGGAGTCGAAGTATATGATACATACGGAAAGGAGCGTTTCCTGCTATGAGCCATGATCTTTTGCACCATAAATGACTTCCCGGCTTACGGAAATTTGTCAGATATAGTAGAAAGGGAGAAAAAGCTGCCCTGTATGAGAAGATGACACGCATTCTTTACGATTGAGAAATTGTGGTAAACATGTGTTTATGGGCCATCGAAGGTATCTTCCAAAGAATCATGCGTACCGTAAGCTAAAGTCAGTGTTTGATGGAAAAACTGAGCATCGAGTAGCACGACAACCTTTAAATGGAAAAGCTGTATATTCTCGCGTTAAAGATCTAGACATTGTTCTCAGAAAATGTCGTCCGGCTCCTCCCTTTTTTGGAATTTACCGTACTGGGAGCATTTGAATGTTCGACACTGTCTTGATGTTATGCATATCGAGAAAAATGTTTTTGACAGCTTGATAGGGTTATTGTTGAACATTCTGGGGAAAACAAAAGACGGGATCAAAGTTCGAAAGGATATGGTGGAACTGGGGATTCGATCAGAGCTTGCTCCTGTTGAAAATGGAAAACGCACGTATCTACCACCTGCTTGTTATACTTTGTCGAAGGTTGAGAAGACCAAATTTTGTCAATGCTTACATGGTATCAAGGTTCCATCTGGCTATTCCGCTAACATTAAGAAGTTAGTTTCGATGAAAGACTTGAAGTTATTAGGTATGAAGTCCCATGATTGTCATGTGCTATTGACACATATGATTCCCATTGCAATTCGTGGAATTTTGCCTGAACGAATCTGACATACAATTACAAAGCTTTGCTTGTTTTTTAGTATGATTCATTCAAAAGTGATCGATCTTGAGGTGTTGGATTCATGGGAAAAAGATATCATTATTACTTTGTGCCAACTAGAGATGTATTTTCCACCTTCCTTTTTTGATGTGATGGTACACTTGATATCTCATATTGTTAGAGAAATAAAGTTTTGTGGACCTGTCTTCTTACGGTACATGTATCCATTCGAGAGGTATATGAGTTTCTTAAAGGGGTATGTGAGGAATCGATCACGTCCTGAAGGTAGTATTGTTGAAGGCTATGCTTCTGAGGAGGTGATTGATTTTTGCACAAACTACCTGGCTGACGTAAAAAATATTGGCATCCCACGATCTCGGCATGAAGGTAGACTTGAAGGGGTTGGGAAAATTGGAATGAAATTTATCACTCCATCTTATGATGAATTGCAGAAAGCACATTTCTTTGTCTTACAGAACATGACAGCAATTGCTCCCTATGTGCATGAGCAGATGGCAATGTTGCACCGAATGAATCGATCAAAGAGCGAGAAATGGTTGGCTACAGAGCATAATAAAACTTTTGCAAGATGGTTGAAAGAAAGAGTTTGCTTAAACGATGGGGGAGAAAAGGTTGATGAAGTAGTGGAAAATTTGGCATATGGGCCTGCACATGTTGTGTCAACATAACAGGGATACGATATTAATGGTTATACGTTTTATACCAAAACACAGGATGAAAAAAGTACACTGCAAAACAGTGGAGTGACATTAATAGCCACCACCACAGAGTTCTCTAGATCAAATAATGATTCTAGGTCAAGGATCGCCAAAGATTCGTATTATGGCATAATTCAAGAAATTTGGGAGCTTGATTACGATGTCTTCAAGATACCTGTGTTCAAGTGTAAATGGATAGAAAACCAACGTGGTGTCAAAGTCGATAATGATGGTTTCACGTTAGTCGATGTTTCAAGGGAGGGTTATGCATCTGAACCTTTCATTCTTGCCAAGCAAGCCTCATAAGTTTTCTTCATCCTAGATCCTAAAGATTCTAAGTGGCACATCGTTCTTCATGGTAAAAGACACATTGTTGGTGTTGAAAATGTAGTGGATGAGTAAGAATACGATCAATTTGATGAGCTACCTCCATTTTCTGTTGGCATTCCTTCCTCAGATATGCGAATAGATGATGCTACTTATCTGAGAACTGACCATGCTGAAGGATTTTGGGTCAATGAAACTCATAATACATGATCAGACAATGATATACAGGTAATCATCGATAAGTTTGTTATTAGAGTTATAAATTAATTTATTTACTCAATGGACAGTATAACTGACTCAAATCATTTTTTTTAGGGTTCGATTGCTGAAGACATGGACAAGGAGATGATTGATTTAAAAGACAATTATGAAGTCCTATTTTATTTATAATTGATAAGAAGTAGTGTTGAAATATGAGATCAATAATAATAAGACTTTTGTTTTCAAATTACGGTACTTATTCGAACTTATTTGTCAAATACAAAAAAAGAGTGGAAAAAATAGTTTACCAGATCATTATGTCTTGATATCATTATAAGTTAATTTAAATAATTTTTTTTATAGAATTCTAATATGAGAAATCATAATTCATAATCACTTTTAAAAAACATAAAGTACTTTAAATAAGCAGTATTTGAAACACTTATTTAATATTCCAAATACGTAATATATTCGAATGAATATTGTTACAGATTTATAGAAAAATAAATCTGATATCTAATATACATCAAATTCCTATTTGGTTTGTTAGAAAAAAAAAACCATACGATATGATCTGTATGAAGTCTATTTTAACATATTATATTAAATAATTTGCATACATTAAACTAATAAACCTTTTGGTTGCCCAAAACTAAAATTTATTTACCTTTTTATAATATAAACTAAAATAAAATAAAGTGACAATCATCATATATGGGAGGAGTCAAACACGTACACCACGTTTCATCTTCGTCCGCATTATCATAATACTGATAATTACAAAATTATTATTAATATTAATAATAAGTAAGCCCTAATTCACCGTTAGTTAATTTCACCATATTTTCACAGCCCTTTGACCTCTCCATCGATTGAAAGACAGCAGCCACCGTCCCTTCTTGCCGTCACTACCATAATCCTCCGGTGAAGCATCACTACAAGTCAGCGGTTTCAATTTTCACCGTCCCTCTTTTCACTGCTCTATCGCCCAGTCGCAATCCATAGCTCCGCAACCGTCTCTGTCGTGTCTCTAGACCTGTTCGTCAACAACACAGAGAGGTACTTTTGCTTTTCGTGTATATATATATATATATATGTATAAACATATCCACATAGCCAAAAGAGTGCAAAAGAGTCCAAGGCTATGATTTTGGGGACCAACATTGTTCTATGATTATATAAAGTGCTGGAATAGGAAAAAGACAATTGATTTTGTAGTTTTTCTTTATATTTTCTCTTTGTAGCGTTCCAATGCATACAAGTGTGTATATATATATATATTATGTATTCTGAAATCTCTTTTATTCTGCATATGTAGCGTTCCAATGTATATAAGTGTGTATATATATTGATGTACAAATTTGTTTTACCTAGATTTGTGTATTCTGTTTATATATATATATATATATATATATATATCTTCTGATTTATTAAGTTATAGTCTTTATAATTTGCTTATTTACTGTAAAATTATAATTTTTGTGTTTAAGGAACAATTGGTAGGATATATGGATTTGGTTTGATAAATGAAAATTACTTATTAGGCTATATGGATTTTCCGTTTGGTAAATGATAAACCCTTAATTAGGATTTAGGCTACATAGACTTGGTTTGATATATGGTAAGACAATTTGGCAATAGTAATATACATCAAAGTTTATTATTTGACCACCACATGGAATGAAAATATTCTGTTTGCTCACCATCACTTGGAAATTGGAATGAAAGTTTATTGGGTTGGTAATAGTAACACCACATGCCTTTCTTACTTTCTGTTTGCTCACTACATGAAAATATTGGTTTGTGATAGATTAAAATTTCTTGTTTGCTCACCATCACTTGGAAATTGGTATGAAAGTTTACTGGTTTGGTAATAGTAAAACCACATGCCTTTCTTACTTTCTGTTTGCTCACTACATGAATATATTGGTTTGTGATAGATTAAAATTTATTGTTTGCTCACCTTCACTTGGAAATTGGAATGAAAGTTTACTGGTTTAGTAATAGTAAAACCGCATGCCTTTCTTACTTACTGTTTGCTCACTACATGCAAATATTGGTTTGTGATAGATTATAGTTTATTTTTTGGCCAATTTGGTAATAATAAAAAAAAATCAAAGTTTATTGGTTTCTGACTCTCTGTTTGTTCAATGCTTATAACTGCATTACACTTTGTGCATTATAAGGGGCAAAATGGAAAACGATATTGACCTCAATGGCATGGAACTCTTCGAAGAAGATATAGAGGACGCCGACATGGTCTTGGATGATGCTGAAGTCGACCTACACGAAATCAATATGGACGAAAATCAGCAAGATAACCTTGAGCAAACGACTGCGGTTCCAGGTACAATATGAAGTCTTATATCGAACAAAACATAGAGGCATTTTTTGTTGTTCATTTTGGTTTCTGACATTGCAAACAACATAGAGGCAAACACCTCGCATGCCACATCAACCTCTATTAGAAAACGAGGTCGAACTAAATTGACCGAGATGAAAGACTCTAAAGTTTGTCAAATCGATATAGATCCCACTACCTTAAAGACAACAGGGAAGCATGCAGCACGATATTCAACTTGGGTAGGCTTGGAGGCAAAAACTAGGTTTTCTATTTTAGAAACCAATTGGCGTAAATTTTCCAAAGTCGATAAGGATCGAATGTGGGCGGCCATTAAGGTATGTGACATGTTTACGTTTACTTGGACTATAATATACGATAAATTAGATATTATTGACTGTTTCATGAAATTATTTTGATGAAACAACGACATTGGAATTTATCGGACGACACTCTCAAGAAAGAAACCTTGAGTATTGCGTGTACAGCTTGGAGAAACTTTAAAAAGAATCTCAAAGCGGAGTACATGGAAAAAAATAGAAGTCCTTGTGCTGAGTTCAATTTTATCGATGAGAAAACGTGCCGAACATTTTGTCAGATGAAGTCCGAGCTAGAATTTCAGGTATTCGAGAACCTTCATTTAAGATAAAGTTAAAAATATTTCTAATTTAATTAATTTTAATTTGTTAAGGCATTGAGCAAGATTAATAGAGCACACGCGAAGGAGAACAAGAATCCACACCATCTAGGATCACGGGGCTACCAAGGGAAATACGGTGTGTGGGACAAGGAGGAGGAACAAGGAGTAACACCTGAGATATTCGGCATGATGCATAAACGCTCACGGCATTGGCTATTGGCAAGGAGGGCAAAAGGAGTGGATGAAACTTACATATTAGAGGAGCATACCATGGTCGTGGCAAAAGAAATTATAAGCTATAAACATGTCTTTATTTTATATTAGTTTATCACATTCTTTATTACTTACTCTTATCTTGCTCACATGATAGATGTAGAAAGATACACAATTCTCTTAGGGAGATTGGGACCCTAAACTAGGAATTGATCCTTTGGTAGCAGTGTTGGGACCTGAACACCCAGGTCGCACCAGGGGTGTCGGCCACAATGTTGGTTTGCGAGTAGGGCTACGCATTGAACATAATATGAGAAAAAACAAAGATAACTCAAACTCGAAGGCGGAGATTGTTGAGTTACGTGCACAGATGGAACGGGATAGAAAAGAATTCGAGGAACGTTCGAAGTTGGTGAGGAAAGAATGGGAAGATCAAGCAGAGTGAGAGAAAAGAGAATATCAGGAGCAAGCAAACAAGGAGAAGAAAATATTGGAGGATCGTTTGAGGCAAGTGGAGCAGAGGGTTTTTGCAAGGAATGATGCCACCATAGTTGAAAGCCCGGGGTTGCGCGAAGGTAGTGTTGGCTCATCTGTTTGCACTTCACATCTCTTATCCATTAAGGTAAGTCTTAATCTATATTTTCTTACTTATATGAGTTTGAATGAACCATTGTTTAATTTAGAAGCTTTTATATTCTGTTTGTAGCATGCTACCCCGTGTGAGTTGCTTTCCGGGTTCAAGAAAGCTAAAGCCATAGTTGCTAAGGGTTTTGTCTTTCCTTTAGAGAATGACATTGTAGATGGTGCTAGACTTGAGGAAGGGTACATTAAAGTTCGTGTAGAGCTGGTAATGGATGGATGTGAGGGGTTTCCACTGCCTGTACCATTGCAAAATGCTGATATAACCAAACTAGGTGATGCCCTTGGCAGCTGCATTCAGCGGGATCAACAATTTTTGATGCTGCAACCGGTATATATATATATAAAGTTTCTAGCTCAATTCCAATAAGAGTCTTTAATACTCATCATGTTTATTGACATTATTATTGTCATTTTTTATTAGGCGCTTACCAACACTAATAAACCTGTACGACCGAACCCAACCAGTGGCTCTAATTCTATTCCACCATTGATCACCTCGACCAAAGTGCCACCAAAGAGTGCATCTATCCCCCATAAGGTATTTGCTTGACTCGTGAATATATTATATATATGCATTACTATCACCATTTTTATATAAGATAATTAGTGAAATGAATCCCTTATGTAGGTACAAAATGGCGAGGAGACTCATTCGATGAGAGAGACCATTGCTTCCGAGCCCCAGAGTAAAGCACAAAAAATTACCAAGATGAAGCCGTTGCCTAAAGAAAATTGCATGACGGGTCTACGACAACGCCTACATTGTAATAAAGAATTTGTTAAGAATGGGGTAACGACACACGTTGAGGCAGGGGTTTTTGGCCCATCAGAAACTCATATAGCGGTCAAGCATAGTGATTTGGAAGACTTGATGACAAATGGTTGGCTCGACCAAAGTATCATCACTTGGTTTTTGGCGTAAGTTGATTCTTATATATGTCTTGTTAATTGTTTTATCTATGTTTACAATATTCAATTATATCACATTGTAATGTTTTAGGCATCTACATAAGGTCTTATTAAAGAACTCAAAGAATCGATGTGCATTTATAGCACCCGGATCAATTAGTGCGGATGAGATTCAACGAGATGGTCTGAACACCACGAAGTTAATCTTAACACGATGATGCACAAGATAACTATGGATTTCTTTTTGGCACCGTATTGGCAGGGGTAAGATACACACACACACATATGTGCATGTCTACGTGTGACTAGTTCATTAGTTTTACTAACATTATTATTTTAAACATTTAAGGAATCACTGGTCGTTGTTGATTATTCGTCCTAGACATCTCTTGGTTTATGTACTAGACTTGATGTCACATGCAAAGACAACTACAACTTACAAAATCAAAGAGTTCATGGACATGTAAGTAATGTATTACTCGTAAACAATTGTTATTTCATTATATAGTTAATTGATTATTAACAAACATGTATTGCGATATTCTTTTTAGGGCTATCAAAGAATATAATGAGGTCGTAGGTCCTCGTCAAGCCGATATTGCAACTCAAATTAATTGGAAGCTTATTAAGGTATAATTAACATATCATACAATGCATTTTATACAATTGTCTAATTATTACTTTTTATTACAATTTAGTGTAATCAACAAAAAGCGGGATGGGAGTGTAGTTATTACGTAATCAAACAAGTATTCCATTTTGTGATGAAAGAGCAGTATGTTTTATCAAGCAAGATACATATTTGTTAAAACTTTCTTACATTTATCTCTGTATCGCACAAAAGACTAAGTTTGTGAAATAATATGTTCCATTTTAATTTATATATACATAGGATATGTGGACGACTAAAGCTCCTTTTACAATGCAACAATAGATGAGATGGCTTGTCTTGTGGCACAAACATTCACTTCGAAGCGCATGACAAGTGGAAAAATGTGGTAGTGAGAGGTAACTGATTTGATTTTGTTCTAGAGTACATGTTTTGATATAGTTTTTACGCAAGATGAATGCTACTTGGTATATATACATTTTTTAGAGTGGAACCTTTTGTTCATGGATCTTTATGCTAATTTATGGGTCGATGTTGATTAGTTAGATAAACATGATTGGGTTTGTTAAATATTTGTTATGCATTTTACATTGATTAATTTATTGGGTATTGTAGTGCTTATTTCTTTAAGTTTTGAGTTGATTTCGAGTTAATGTGAAAGGGCATGGGATTTTAGGTTTCTTTTCTTATTCGTAGATGGGGGGTGGGGTAGGTAACTCCGCCAATGTTCAGAGATGACATAGCCGTGTAGTGATTGAGAATAATTGGAATTTCTCCACACATTTGTGGGTGGCGTATATTCAATAATATATAGGCAGTACAAGATTACAATGAAAGCCTAACTGGATAAATACAAAAGAATATATCCTAACAAACTAGAGTAAGATAATAACAAACTTTACAATTTATGTTTATCATCAATAAGCCGGTCCCAAGCCCGGGTAAAGGAGGATGGCCTACTCTACATGTATATAGGCATTTTTTATATATTATCATGCATTCGTATAATGGTATACTGGATTTTGGTTGATAAAAAACCATTATTTTACATGGTTGTTAGGCTGCCAAAAACCGTGTAAAAAGGTTACCTCTTCTTACACGGTTGCAAATAAAAATCGTGTAAAAAGACGTGATATTTTTTATACAGTTGTTTTGTCAAAACCGTGTAAAAAGGTATTAGCTTTTTACACGTTGCTAGTAAAACGGTGTAAAAAGGTCACATCTTTTTACACGGTTTTTATTTGCAACCGTGTAAGAAGAGGTAACCTTTTTACGCGGTTTTGCCCAAAACCGTGTAAAAAAGGCCCCACTTTTTACACGGTACTGTTCAACAACCGTGTAAAATCGAGTCATTTTTACACGGTTTTGGTCACCTTTTTTATACGGTTTGTGGACCATGTAAAAAAGGACCATTTTTACACGGTTACAAAACCGTGTAAAATGTCACGTACTTTCTTATACGGTGGGCTTTTACACGGTTCAAAAACCGTATAAAAAGCCCTTTACAACCGTATAAAAAGCCCATTTTTGTAGTAGTGACTGTTTTACTAGTCTTAGGATTTTTCTTTACCTTAGCTGATTTTTCAGCTTTGGTAGCATCAGGACACTTACTCGCAATATGGTCATTTAATCCACAGTGATAACATTTGCGATAAAGAAAGCGTTTTGTGGGGACTAGAAAGTCTTTGAACTTCAGATGAGCAGGACCAGTACCAAGTACACCTTTAGTATTAGACAGAGGAGGAATAGGTTTCTTCTCCATAATCTTTTGCTTAGGTCAATCTTCAGTCTAGGAGTGGGATTTTGAGAAAAGGTTTTTGTTCCTAAGACTGAAGGTCCACCACCTAGAACTTTATTATTCTTAGGCTTAGGATTCTTGGCCTTTGAAGGTGGCACAGTTTTGGAGTTTTCCTTAACTGTTTTCTTTTTGCTCTTAGGAGCACCTTCAGTGTGTGCGTTAGAGGAAGAGGAAGGGATGTTTTCAGGGGCATTAGGATCAGGGATAGAAGAAACAAACATTCCAAATTAAAGCATGGAACGATCAGGCCTAGGACATCCACGAGTGAATCCAAGACCCTTTTTGTTTTTGACATTTCTCCCTGAAGCTAATATTTCATCAACTTTTTCAGAGGCGTCACTCCATCCTTTGATGGTGACTTTTTCAGCATTAAGTTCAGCCAAGGCTCTTTCTTTAGCATCAAGAGCCTTTTCTCTTTCAATACAGAGAGTTTGATTTACAGAGACCTGATCCTTATAGTTTTCTTCCAGAATGGTAAGTTGTTTTATCTTTTCTTGACACTCTTTAAGTTGATCACGAAGATCAATATTCATTTTTTCAGCAGAGGTCTTACCATTCAGGGCTTTGTAAAGATCAAGGGTTACTAAGTCCAGTTGAGTTAAACTTTCAAGAAGGACAACAGGAGTAGGTACCTGACTAGGAGATTCAGTCGCAGAGGTTGAAGCTTCAGGAGCTTGTGTAGGAGCCTCTTCAGGGACCTCTTCTATCTTAGCCATGAGAGCTAAGTTAGGTTCCTCAATACTGTTATTAACGCTGTATGAGTTAATATCCTAGATTCTCTTTTAAACATTTAAGTAACTAAAACTGATCACAAAAGTTATTTCATAATGTTTTATTCTCAAAAACACATTCCTGTAGTACTTCATGTGTTTTTGACAGTTTTCATATTACTTCAATTTAATTAAAACTATTGAAGTAGCTATAATAGGCAATATCTAGAATCTAATTAGGTCAAAACTTGACTTTGTCAGATTTAAAACTTCATGCATAACATATATTTATTCAAGACAATAACTTATAAAATTTAAAACCATTCAATAAATTATAAAAATGTAGCCATAAACCGAAAATAACTGTTTAAAATAATAAAGAATGTCTTGAAAGAAAATATCTAAAATGAACTTTTATCTTGATCCTTGCAACTCCTGGGCATCTCACTTCTGACCACCTGCAATAGTCATTTGCTCTAGGTATCAGTATACTTGTAAACTAACAAGTAAAAAGTGACGAACTAAAGCTATCATAAATATCTGAGGTTTACATACCTGCTTCATGACGCTTTGGGCAGTTTTGCCTCCAATGACCGATCTCATTGCATGTGAAGCAGCGATTCTCGGTCCTAGCTTTATTTGGCTTGACCTTCTTGCCCTTGCCCTTCCTTTGCCTTTGTTATGAACCTTGGGTGCACTCTGGACGGCCTGAACTGGTCCCTTCCCTTTGCTGGTGCTAGTATGCCCATGCTTCTTTTTCACCCCTCCATCTCTTACCATCAGGACGTCCTTGGTTTTGTTCTTGGTCCCCATATTCAATTCAGCTGTCTTAAGCATGGAGTGTAATTCTGCTATTGACTTCTCCATGTTATTCATGTTGTAATTGACTACAAAGGGCTTGTAGTCATCAGACAGTGAATTGAGTATAGTATCCGTTGCTAGCTGCAACGGAACTAGGTGACCAAGCCTTTCCAGATGATCCAAGTGCCGTTTCATTTTCATGACGTGGTCACTTACTGATGTCCCTTTAATCATCTTGCATTCATTAAATGCTTTTGTGGCATCGTAACGTTCTGTACGAGCCTGTGTCTGGAACAAGTCCCCCAACTGGCGGATCATGTCATAAGGATTTGTGTTTATGAGCCCTGCTTGTAGATCTGGGCTCATACTTGCAAGCATGAGACAGGCGACATCTAGCAGATCATCTGAATGCTTCTTGTGAGCATTTCTAGCAGCAGCCGGAGCATTTGCTGTAGGAGCCTCCCCAAGAGGCTCTTCAAGGACATACCATTTCCTTTCGTGTCTGAGCACGATCATCAGATTGTGCTCCCAGTCGAGGAAATTGGGACCGGTTAGCTTGTCCTTTTCAAGGATAGAGTGGAGGGAAAGATTGTTTGTGCTGGTAACAGTGCTTGCCATCTACACATTTAAAACTTTTGGTTTTTAGCAACTGTAAATAGATTAATTTCCAACAAATATCAATAAACCCTTAAATGATCTATTTATTGGACTAGGATCCTTATTTCATACGCCCTGATGTGCGGTATGTTCTTGCTCCACCAGGCCCGTACTTATTTTGGTAGGTAAGGACTTTTACCAATCATATCTAACTGATATGACTCCTAGATCTTTTCGGAACCACGGTAATTATCCGTACATGTTTTGGTCCCTCTTAGTGCATTTTGGCCCGGTACTTCCCGGTGAACTTAACAGTACCAAAATAGATCTCACCATTTTGGGAACCTGATCACTTTACTCTGGCTGGTACCACCCGGAGATAATTCGCAGAGTTATGTAACCCCCCCCCCCCCCCCGCTTCGGTTTGAACGTGGACGTTCAAGGTGTGTTCTCTCAGAACACCCACGTACCTTACGCTGGAGGTGTCCCTAGATGGGTTGCACTACTGATCTATGATTTTTCAGGGTTTTCTTTTATAGTCCAGTTTAAGGAAAAATTGTAATTTTGAAAACTGATTGTTTAAACTGATGTTTTAAACTAACTGTTTCAAACATACGCTTGTTCTAAAACTAACTGTTTTAAAAGGTTCTTGCTGTTTAAAACTAACTGTTTTTAAAAGCATTTTGTTTAATCAAAACTATCTGTTTTGATGGCATTCTAGTTGATAAAACCGACTGTTTTGTCAACTTGCCCTTAAACAATCCATTTACAATTTTACTGGTTTCAAATAAAATCTGCCGTTTTTAAAAATTTAAGAAAAACTGGTGATTTTCAAAATTTAAAACCTATTTCCTTTTGTGATATAATCTAGTTCTAAAACTACTTATCATGCAATATCTCACAAATAAGCAATCACGCAGTTAAAAATTATAACTACACAGTTTAAAAGTAACTAATTATAGGTTTGCCAACTTTTTGTTCCTAAGGACCAATAATGACCTATTTCTTAGAAAAACTCTAACACCTTGCGTAGCTCCCACTGGCTCCGACATTCTTGTTAGAACTCCGGGAAAAAGAAAAGTGTTTTTCTTGCATAGCTTCGACTGGCCTCGCCTTCTTCGTTGGTAAAACAAAAGACTATTATCCTATGGTCATTATTACAAACGGGTTGTAAATGGCATGCAGGCCTCCCCATAAAATTCCAAAAGGGGTCTAAGTTGGCAAATCCTATAATAGGCATATACTTAATCAACCACGCATTTATATAAATAAAGCGATATATAATAAAGCCACAAAGTGGAAGAACAATCCTAGATCCGTTAAACAATTATCCCGTCTCTCTTTTCGTAAAACTTGATTTTCAATCTGGTTTATAAAAACAAACTATTTTATAAACGATAACCTTAAATCTATTAAAATGTCTTGTTTCATTTTTCGAAAAACGATCTTAATTGATTTATAAAAACAAGCCGTTTTATAAATCTCAATCCAATATTTTTAAAACTGAAAAATCAAAACATAAGACAAATAAATTAGTTTTATAACGGATTTTTTTTAAATAATTTGGTTTTTACAAAAACCATTTGACCGTACGGGTTAAAAAGCTTGGATAATAAAGTTTTCTAGAAAACTTGGTCCAAAAAAATTGAGCCTTTAGGCCCATTACCAAACTGGCAATAACTGGGCCTTGGGCCTATTACCAAACTGGCAATTGTTTGGGCCTTTACCCGTTTTTCGTCAATCGAAAAACCCTATCAGTACCTCTCACGGCGCGATAGACCTGGTGACCATCGCTCACAGCTCGAACTGAGCTCTGCTTGCAGCAACTTATACGGGTCGCCACTCGCGGTGCGAACTACTAGTGTTTGGACATCGACAACAGCAGCAGCACAAATATTACCACCGTCATCTTTCTCGGCGCGAGCTAGTATCCTCGTGGCGCGTACCTAGGTCAGATTATCACCACCGCTAGGCTTGGCCAGCGGCGGTCGGTCTTACCCTACCTGTCGACACCGTTCACCACCGCCACCGTGGTGGCTTCTGGTGGTTTCGGTCTGCCACCCGATCGAGTACTGCCACCAACGACGCCGTATACCACCACCACCAAGGTTGTTTCTGGTGGTTGCGGTCTGGATTCGCCGACCACCACCACCGCTAGGCGCGGCCGTGAGGCAGCCAACGGCGGTTGGTCTGGCGGCGGCGGCCAACGCCACCCACAGGCGGCCATTCACCACCCCCACCATCACTTGCGATCACAACCAACACCGCCATCATCATTGTTGTCCAGAGACAGCGGTGATGGCCGTCGTCGTTTATCGATTGCCACTATCCACCACCGTGGTGGCTTCTGGCGGTCGTGGCCGACGATCAATCGACTACCGCCACCGCTTGGCGCGGCTGTTAGGCAGCCAGCGGTGGCCGGTTTGCCACCAAACGATGTCGTATCCACCACCACCAAACTGGTTTCTGGTGGTCACGATTTGGTTACCGAAGCCGTGGTGGCCGTTCTACGGCTGACTATTGCCACCATCGATCGCCACCATCTGCCGTCGCCGCATCCACTAAGTGTGGTGCGGCCGGCGATCTCATCCGTTGCCTTCGATTCGTCGTCCGATCATCAATAGAGAAATTCGCCACCACCACACTATGGTGCGGTCATCGGCCGGTAATGACACCCCTGCCACCATCGCCGTTTGTTTTCTCGACAGCGCCCGCCACCACCCATCTGGTGGTGCGGCTATGATCGTTCGGTCGTCTGGGCCGCCACCAAACTGGTGGTGCGGCCTCGGCGGTCTCTCGGCAGCGAATGATTTCGGCCACCACCACCTAGCTGGTGGCGTGGCCTGGTGGTTCCACGGTCAGCCGCCGGTGCCGCCACCACTAGCTGTGGTGCGGCCGCAGCAATGGTCTTGTTGCGGTCAAGGAATGCCGGCGATCGGCCTGGTGATCCGGTCACCGCCGATCGTCGGTTAGGGTTTTTAATACGATAAAACCAAAACTGGATAAAAATCAGATTTTTATACGAAAAGCTTTCTAATTTTTAACGGATCTATAATAAACTTTTAACAAATAAAACGAAAAACGTGGCTCTGATACCACTGTTGCGGTTTAACTGTGATTCCTGAACCGTGACTGACCCGAGAAACACTAAGATTTTGCGGAAGCGTTTTGTGGTTTAAACCCGAAAACCACTATCTTTTGTTTCATTAGTTTAATCAATAAAAGCAGTCTAAAAATACCTGGATTGCTCGAGTATTAATCCACCTATGAACGACCAACGAATGTTCCTCTAGCAGAACGAGAAACCCGAACTAAAACCGAACTGGTTATTAGGAGAGGGGAGGGGGCGGCGATAATGGGAGAGAGAGAGAGGGTTGAGAGAGTTATCTGGAAACTGAATGATGGATTATGATTAATTGATTTACCTTAAACTCATAAGGTTTATTTATATGGAAGAAAATACAGTTTCCTTATGACTCAGTTTCCTAGTAATTATCTTATTCTTTTCTCCTTTTTCAAGAAAAAGATTATTCTAGATAATCACTTCTAATTAATTAAAATATTGTATTATACATTTATTTGATCTAATAAATATATAATTCTCTTAATTAATTAACAAACCCCCAACTTTGGGATTTCTGACTGAAATTTCCCGACTGATTTATAAATCCAATCCCTCATTTTGAATTATAATTGACTATTCAATCTCTCCATTTCTGGGTTTTTTTTAACTTATTCGATTTACAGGTCCTCATAGGTGTGACCCTCAAGTGTCTTGTAACATTGGATGTGCAATCACTGGTTTGTCAACTTATGCACACAATTGCTAATAGACTCCCACTTGTGCAAGTTGGCAATACCGCCTTGATCACACTGGCCTAAGGAGGCCCTTAGACAGGCACTTAGGCTAACCAGGTTACAAGAACTCTTATACCCAGATAGGTGATTCAAACTTTAACGCTTATGAAACAGCTGTTCATAAATTGGGTATATCTTGGCTTTTCCCTTTGCAACACGATATTTCATCTTTGAGTATGAGCCTGGATAGAGTCAACTATTAATACTCAAGATTCTGTTTCTTGACTATCCGACTTCTACTGATAGGTAAACGACAAAGAACTAATCAGTTCGTTTGGGCATGGCCATGCACTTCATCAGTATATTCAGTCAGTCAAGGGGCCCAGAAATATCTCTCTTCTGAGAAGAGGTGCAAATCCCATCTTGCATATCCGCATTTAATACCACGGCTTCCGCTGAATCCAGGTACGCCCTTTATAGCCACCCTGTTACGGTGTAGCGGTTGAACGTACTAAGTATCCAGCAGTCCTCATGATATCAAACCAGATACCTCAGGTGATAGGGATAACCACTGTGAGATTTTACTTATGACAAAATCCAAGAAGTAATCTCAACCGCGGATCACGTCTAATATTTGCTACTCTATCAAATATCTGTGCAACTTTTGGTCTACAACACTTGTAGCTGTTATTCATCAACTGATAACTACCCAAAAGTTCACAATGACTTTAACACCTTATCGGGTTCCCACCACGATAAGTTGTCACGGACAAAATTCTGAATGAAAAACTGAAAACGAGTTTCACTCCTGGATTATAAAACATGCAAAATTTATAAAAGTGATAAAGAATTTAATTTTGTATTACACTCTGTAATAATAACAAAATTAATGACATTTCTTAATAACTTTTATGATATCTATTTAACGTTTGTTAAATACTGATCTAAAATGAAGTATCACCTATCTTCAGTTTAAACCCTTTGATTAAAGTTTACCATTTTAATCAAAGTGACAACCAAATAATACAAGTTTGTATTTACCGATACAATCCACTTGATTATGCTAATTATTGTTTTACAAGCACTTAAACAAAATTAGTCTTTTATTTTATCATATTCCCTGAACTTGGAGACCTGGAATAACTCCTAGTTTTTCCCTAAATATGTAAAATTAAACTGCAACTTTCCTTAGTTGCTGTGTAGATGAATGATTTCTACCTGAAATCAGATTCCATTTACTATGCTGGCAAATTTACTGGAATTCTATCTTTATTAAATATTTCAACATTTTAATTATTGACTTACAGTCATTTAAGACATTTGTCTCAGATACTTTGAAACTTTTATCCTTTTGACTGTAAGGTATTTCATGAACTCTTATCCTAATTGGATCATGAATTCCGAGATATATTGAATCAATAAAGATATCTTTCATTCTTTATCTTAAACTAGATAGAGAAAAAAAAACTGGGCTCCCACTAGCCTATATGAAAACCAACTATCACTCAAAATTTACTATTGACTTAGTCAAAGCTTTGATTAGTCAATTCTATTTTAAGTAATGAACTTGAGAATTCTACTTATAAAACCTAACTGGATTTTGTTAAATCCTAATTCCAAAACTTGGAATTTTCCTAGTTTTATAAATACTGTTATTAACGTTGTATGAGTTAATATCCTAGATTCTCTTTTAAACATTTAAGTAACTAAAACTGATCACAAAAGTTATTTCATAATGTTTTATTCTCAAAAACACATTCCTATAGTACTTCATGTGTTTTTGACAGTTTTCATATTACTTCAATTTAATTAAAACTATTGAAGTAGCTATAATAGGCAATATCCAGAATCTAATTAGGTCAAAACTTGACTTTGTCAGATTTAAAACTTCATGCATAACAGATATTTATTCAAGACAATAACTTATAAAATTTAAAACCATTCAATAAATTATAAAAATGTAGCCATAAACCGAAAATAACTGTTTAAAATAATAAAGAATGTCTTGAAAGAAAATATCTAAAATGAACTTTTATCTTGATCCTTGCAACTCCTGGGCATCTCACTTCTGACCATCTGCAATAGTCATTTGCTCTAGGTATCAGTATACTTGTAAACTAACAAGTAAGAAGTGACGAACTAAAGCTATCATAAATATCTGAGGTTTACATACCTGCTTCATGACGCTTTGGGCAGTTTTGCCTCCAATGACCGATCTCATTGCATGTGAAGCAGCGATTCTCGGTCCTAGCTTTATTTGGCTTGACCTTCTTCCCCTTGCCCTTCCTTTGCCTTTTTTATGAACCTTGGGTGCACTCTGGACGGCCTGAACTGGTCCCTTCCCTTTGCTGGTGCTAGTATGCCCATGCTTCTTTTTCACCCCTCCATCTCTTACCATCAGGACGTCCTTGGTTTTGTTCTTGGTCCCCATATTCAATTCAGCTGTCTTAAGCATGGAGTGTAATTCTGCTATTGACTTCTCCATGTTATTCATGTTGTAATTGACTACAAAGGGCTTGTAGTCATCAGACAGTGAATTGAGTATAGTATCCGTTGCTAGCTGCAACGGAACTAGGTGACCAAGCCTTTCCAGATGATCCAAGTGCCGTTTCATTTTCATGACGTGGTCACTTACTGATGTCCCTTTAATCATCTTGCATTCATTAAATGCTTTTGTGGCATCGTAACGTTCTGTACGAGCCTGTGTCTGGAACAAGTCCCCCAACTGGCGGATCATGTCATAAGCATTTGTGTGTTATGAGCCCTGCTTGTAGATCTGGGCACATACTTGCAAGCATGAGACAGGCGACATCTAGCAGATCATCTGAATGCTTCTTGTGAGCATTTCTAGCTGCAGCTGGAGCATTTGCTGGAGGAGCCTCCCCAAGAGGCTCTTCAAGGACATACCATTTCGTTTCGTGTCTGAGCACGATCATCAGATTGCGCTCCCAGTCGAGGAAATTGGGACCGGTTAGCTTGTCCTTTTCAAGGATAGAGTGGAGGGAAATATTGTTTGTGCTGGTAACAGTGCTTGCCATCTACACATTTAAAACTTTTGGTTTTTAGCAACTGTAAATAGATTAATTTCCAACAAATATCAATAAACCCTTAAATGATCTATTTATTGGACTAGGATCCTTATTTCATACGCCCTGATGTGCGGTATGTTCTTGCTCCACCAGGCCCGTACTTATTTTGGTAGGTAAGGACTTTTACCAATCATATCTAACTGATATGACTCCTAGATCTTTTCGGAACCACGGTAATTATCCGTACATGTTTTGGTCCCTCTTAGTGCATTTTGGCCCGGTACTTCCCGGTGAACTTAACAGTACCAAAATAGATCTCACCATTTTGGGAACCTGATCACTTTACTCTGGCCGGTACCACCCGGAGATAATTCGCAGAGTTATGTAACCCCCCCCCCCCCCCGCTTCGGTTTGAACGTGGACGTTCAAGGTGTGTTCTCTCAGAACACCCACGTACCTTACGCTGGAGGTGTTCCTAGATGGGTTGCACTACTGATCTATGATTTTTCAGGGTTTTCTTTTATAGTCCAGTTTAAGGAAAAATTGTAATTTTGAAAACTGATTGTTTAAACTGATGTTTTAAACTAACTGTTTCAAACATACGCTTGTTCTAAAACTAACTGTTTTAAAAGGTTCTTGCTGTTTAAAACTAACTGTTTTTAAAAGCATTTTGTTTAATCAAAACTATCTGTTTTGATGGCATTCTAGTTGATAAAACTGACTGTTTTATCAACTTGCCCTTAAACAATCCATTTACAATTTTACTGGTTTCAAATAAAATCTGCCGTTTTTAAAAATTTAAGAAAAACTGGTGATTTTCAAAAATTAAAACCTATTTCCTTTTGTGATATAATCTAGTTCTAAAACTACAATTTTAAAACTACTTATCATGCAATATCTCACAAATAAGCAATCACGCAGTTAAAAATTATAACTACACAGTTTAAAAGTAACTAATTATAGGTTTGCCAACTTTTTGTTCCTAAGGACCAATAATGACCTATTTCTTAGAAAAACTCTAACACCTTGCGTAGCTCCCACTGGCTCCGACATTCTTGTTAGAACTCCGGGAAAAAGAAAAGTGTTTTTCTTGCATAGCTTCGACTGGCCTCGCCTTCTTCGTTGGTAAAACAAAAGACTATTATCCTATGGTCATTATTACAAACGGGTTGTAAATGGCATGCAGGCCTCCCCATAAAATTCCAAAAGGGGTCTAAGTTGGCAAATCCTATAATAGGCATATACTTAATCAACCACGCATTTATATAAATAAAGCGATATATAATAAAGCCACAAAGTGGAAGAACAATCCTAGATCCGTTAAACAATTATCCCGTCTCTCTTTTCGTAAAACTTGATTTTCAATCTGGTTTATAAAAACAAACTATTTTATAAACGATAACCTTAAATCTATTAAAATGTCTTGTTTCATTTTTCGAAAAACGATCTTAATTGATTTATAAAAACAAGCCGTTTTATAAATCTCAATCCAATATTTTTAAAACTGAAAAATCAAAACATAAGACAAATAAATTAGTTTTATAACGGATTTTTTTTAAATAATTTGGTTTCTTACAAAAACCATTTGACCGTACGGGTTAAAAAGCTTGGATAATAAAATTTTCTAGAAAACTTGGTCCAAAAAAATTGAGCCTTTAAGCCCATTACCAAACTGGCAATAACTGGGCCTTGGGCCTATTACCAAACTGGCAATTGTTTGGGCCTTTACCCGTTTTTCGTCAATCGAAAAACCCTATCAGTACCTCTCACGGCGCGATAGACCTGGTGACCATCGCTCACAGCTCGAACTGAGCTCTGCTTGCAGCAACCTATACGGGTCGCCACTCGCGGTGCGAACTACTAGTGTTTGGACATCGACAACAGCAGCAGCACAAATATTACCACCGTCATCTTTCTCGGCGCGAGCTAGTATCCTCGCGGCGCGTACCTAGGTCAGATTATCACCACCGCTAGGCTTGGCCAGTGGCGGTCGGTCTTACCCTACCTGTCGACACCGTTCACCACCGCCACCGTGGTGGCTTCTGGTGGTTTCGGTCTGCCACCCGATCGAGTACTGCCACCAACAACGCCGTATACCACCACCACCAAGGTGGTTTCTGGTGGTTGCGGTCTGGATTCGCCGACCACCACCACCGCTAGGCGCGGCCGTGAGGCAGCCAACGGCGGTTGGTCTGGCGGCGGCGGCCAACGCCACCCACAGGCGGCCATTCACCACCCCCACCATCACTTGCGATCACAACCAACACCGCCATCATCATTGCTGTCCAGAGACAGCGGTGATGGCCGTCGTCGTTTATCGATTGCCACTATCCACCACCGTGGTGGCTTCTGGCGGTCGTGGCCGACGATCAATCGACTACCGCCACCGCTTGGCGTGGCTGTTAGGCAGCCAGCGGTGGCCGGTTTGCCACCAAACGATGTCGTATCCACCACCACCAAACTGGTTTCTGGTGGTCACGATTTGGTTACCGAAGCCGTGGTGGCCGTTCTACGGCTGACTATTGCCACCATCGATCGCCACCATCTGCCGTCGCCGCATCCACTAAGTGTGGTGCGGCCGGCGATCTCATCCGTTGCCTTCGATTCGTCGTCCGATCATCAATAGAGAAATCCGCCACCACCACACTATGGTGCGGTCATCGGCCGGTAATGACACCCCTGCCACCATCGCCGTTTGTTTTCTCGACAGCGCCCGCCACCACGCATCTGGTGGTGCGGCTGTGATCGTTCGGTCGTCTGGGCCGCCACCAAACTGGTGGTGCGGCCTCGGCGGTCTCTCGGCAGCGAATGATTTCGGCCACCACCACCTAGCTGGTGGCGTGGCCTGGTGGTTCCACGGTCAGCCGCCGGTGCCGCCACCACTAGCTGTGGTGCGGCCGCAGCAATGGTCTTGTTGCGGTCAAGGAATGCCGGCGATCGGCCTGGTGATCCGGTCACCGCCGATCGTCGGTTAGGGTTTTTAATACGATAAAACCAAAACTGGATAAAAATCAGATTTTTATACGAAAAGCTTTCTAATTTTTAACGGATCTATAATAAACTTTTAACAAATAAAACGAAAAACGTGGCTCTGATACCACTGTTGCGGTTTAACTGTGATTCCTGAACCGTGACTGACCCGAGAAACACTAAGATTTTGCGGAAGCGTTTTGTGGTTTAAACCCGAAAACCACTATCTTTTGTTTCATTAGTTTAATCAATAAAAGCAGTCTAAAAATACCTGGATTGCTCGAGTATTAATCCACCTATGAACGACCAACGAATGTTCCTCTAGCAGAACGAGAAACCCGAACTAAAACCGAACTGGTTATTAGGAGAGGGGAGGGGGCGGCGATAATGGGAGAGAGAGAGAGAGGGTTGAGAGAGTTATCTGGAAACTGAATGATGGATTATGATTAATTGATTTACCTTAAACTCATAAGGTTTATTTATATGGAAGAAAATACAGTTTCCTTATGACTCAGTTTCCTAGTAATTATCTTATTCTTTTCTCCTTTTTCAAGAAAAAGATTATTCTAGATAATCACTTCTAATTAATTAAAATATTGTATTATACATTTATTTGATCTAATAAATATATAATTCTCTTAATTAATTAACAAACCCCCAACTTTGGGATTTCTGACTGAAATTTCCCGACTGATTTATAAATCCAATCCCTCATTTTGAATTATAATTGACTATTCAATCTCTCCATTTCTGGGTTTTTTTTAACTTATTCGATTTACAGGTCCTCATAGGTGTGACCCTCAAGTGTCTTGTAACATTGGATGTGCAATCACTGGTTTGTCAACTTATGCACACAATTGCTAATAGACTCCCACTTGTGCAAGTTGGCAATACCGCCTTGATCACACTGGCCTAAGGAGGCCCTTAGACAGGCACTTAGGCTAACCAGGTTACAAGAACTCTTATACCCAGATAGGTGATTCAAACTTTAACGCTTATGAAACAGCTGTTCATAAATTGGGTATATCTTGGCTTTTCCCTTTGCAACACGATATTTCATCTTTGAGTATGAGCCTGGATAGAGTCAACTATTAATACTCAAGATTCTGTTTCTTGACTATCCGACTTCTACTGATAGGTAAACGACAAAGAACTAATCAGTTCGTTTGGGCATGGCCATGCACTTCATCAGTATATTCAGTCAGTCAAGGGGCCCAGAAATATCTCTCTTCTGAGAAGAGGTGCAAATCCCATCTTGCATATCCGCATTTAATACCACGGCTTCCGCTGAATCCAGGTACGCCCTTTATAGCCACCCTGTTACGGTGTAGCGGTTGAACGTACTAAGTATCCAGCAGTCCTCATGATATCAAACCAGATACCTCAGGTGATAGGGATAACCACTGTGAGATTTTACTTATGACAAAATCCAAGAAGTAATCTCAACCGCGGATCACGTCTAATATTTGCTACTCTATCAAATATCTGTGCAACTTTTGGTCTACAACACTTGTAGCTGTTATTCATCAACTGATAACTACCCAAAAGTTCACAATGACTTTAACACCTTATCGGGTTCCCACCACGATAAGTTGTCACGGACAAAATTCTGAATGAAAAACTGAAAACGAGTTTCACTCCTGGATTATAAAACATGCAAAATTTATAAAAGTGATAAAGAATTTAATTTTGTATTACACTCTGTAATAATAACAAAATTAATGACATTTCTTAATAACTTTTATGATATCTATTTAACGTTTGTTAAATACTGATCTAAAATGAAGTATCACCTATCTTCAGTTTAAACCCTTTGATTAAAGTTTACCATTTTAATCAAAGTGACAACCAAATAATACAAGTTTGTATTTACCGATACAGTCCACTTGATTATGCTAATTATTGTTTTACAAGCACTTAAACAAAATTAGTCTTTTATTTTATCATATTCCCTGAACTTGGAGACCTGGAATAACTCCTAGTTTTTCCCTGAATATGTAAAATTAAACTGCAACTTTCCTTAGTTGCTGTGTAGATGAATGATTTCTACCTGAAATCAGATTCCATTTACTATGCTGGCAAATTTACTGGAATTCTATCTTTATTAAATATTTCAATATTTTAATTATTGACTTACAGTCATTTAAGACATTTGTCTCAGATACTTTGAAACTTTTATCCTTTTGACTGTAAGGTATTTCATGAACTCTTATTCTAATTGGATCATGAATTCCGAGATATATTGAATCAATAAAGATATCTTTCATTCTTTATCTTAAACTAGATAGAGAAAAAAAAAACTGGGCTCCCACTAGCCTATATGAAAACCAACTATCACTCAAAATTTACTATTGACTTAGTCAAAGCTTTGATTAGTCAATTCTATTTTAAGTAATGAACTTGAGAATTCTACTTATAAAACTTAACTGGATTTTGTTAAATCCTAATTCCAAAACTTGGAATTTTCCTAGTTTTATAAATACTGTTATTAACGCTGTATGAGTTAATATCCTAGATTCTCTTTTAAACATTTAAGTAACTAAAACTGATCACAAAAGTTATTTCATAATGTTTTATTCTCAAAAACACATTCCTGTAGTACTTCATGTGTTTTTGACAGTTTTCATATTACTTCAATTTAATTAAAACTATTGAAGTAGCTATAATAGGCAATATCCAGAATCTAATTAGGTCAAAACTTGACTTTGTCAGATTTAAAACTTCATGCATAACAGATATTTATTCAAGACAATAACTTATAAAATTTAAAACCATTCAATAAATTATAAAAATGTAGCCATAAACCGAAAATAACTGTTTAAAATAATAAAGAATGTCTTGAAAGAAAATATCTAAAATGAACTTTTATCTTGATCCTTGCAACTCCTGGGCATCTCACTTCTGACCACCTGCAATAGTCATTTGCTCTAGGTATCAGTATACTTGTAAACTAACAAGTAAGAAGTGACGAACTAAAGCTATCATAAATATCTGAGGTTTACATACCTGCTTCATGACGCTTTGGGCAGTTTTGCCTCCAATGACCGATCTCATTGCATGTGAAGCAGCGATTCTCGGTCCTAGCTTTATTTGGCTTGACCTTCTTGCCCTTGCCCTTCCTTTGCCTTTGTTATGAACCTTGGGTGCACTCTGGACGGCCTGAACTGGTCCCTTCCCTTTGCTGGTGCTAGTATGCCCATGCTTCTTTTTCACCCCTCCATCTCTTACCATCAGGACGTCCTTGGTTTTGTTCTTGGTCCCCATATTCAATTCAGCTGTCTTAAGCATGGAGTGTAATTCTGCTATTGACTTCTCCATGTTATTCATGTTGTAATTGACTACAAAGGGCTTGTAGTCATCAGACAGTGAATTGAGTATAGTATCCGTTGCTAGCTGCAACGGAACTAGGTGACCAAGCCTTTCCAGATGATCCAAGTGCCGTTTCATTTTCATGACGTGGTCACTTACTGATGTCCCTTTAATCATCTTGCATTCATTAAATGCTTTTGTGGCATCGTAACGTTCTGTACGAGCCTGTGTCTGGAACAAGTCCCCCAACTGGCGGATCATGTCATAAGGATTTGTGTTTATGAGCCCTGCTTGTAGATCTGGGCTCATACTTGCAAGCATGAGACAGGCGACATCTAGCAGATCATCTGAATGCTTCTTGTGAGCATTTCTAGCAGCAGCCGGAGCATTTGCTGTAGGAGCCTCCCCAAGAGGCTCTTCAAGGACATACCATTTCCTTTCGTGTCTGAGCACGATCATCAGATTGTGCTCCCAGTCGAGGAAATTGGGACCGGTTAGCTTGTCCTTTTCAAGGATAGAGTGGAGGGAAAGATTGTTTGTGCTGGTAACAGTGCTTGCCATCTACACATTTAAAACTTTTGGTTTTTAGCAACTGTAAATAGATTAATTTCCAACAAATATCAATAAACCCTTAAATGATCTATTTATTGGACTAGGATCCTTATTTCATACGCCCTGATGTGCGGTATGTTCTTGCTCCACCAGGCCCGTACTTATTTTGGTAGGTAAGGACTTTTACCAATCATATCTAACTGATATGACTCCTAGATCTTTTCGGAACCACGGTAATTATCCGTACATGTTTTGGTCCCTCTTAGTGCATTTTGGCCCGGTACTTCCCGGTGAACTTAACAGTACCAAAATAGATCTCACCATTTTGGGAACCTGATCACTTTACTCTGGCTGGTACCACCCGGAGATAATTCGCAGAGTTATGTAACCCCCCCCCCCGCTTCGGTTTGAACGTGGACGTTCAAGGTGTGTTCTCTCAGAACACCCACGTACCTTACGCTGGAGGTGTCCCTAGATGGGTTGCACTACTGATCTATGATTTTTCAGGGTTTTCTTTTATAGTCCAGTTTAAGGAAAAATTGTAATTTTGAAAACTGATTGTTTAAACTGATGTTTTAAACTAACTGTTTCAAACATACGCTTGTTCTAAAACTAACTGTTTTAAAAGGTTCTCGCTGTTTAAAACTAACTGTTTTTAAAAGCATTTTGTTTAATCAAAACTATCTGTTTTGATGGCATTCTAGTTGATAAAACTGACTGTTTTGTCAACTTGCCCTTAAACAATCCATTTACAATTTTGCCTTTCCGAATCGGAAATTGTGAGTCGGAAATTTTGCCTTTCCGAGTCGGGTTTTGGAGGACTGCGTCTGTAAGGATTAGTTTTTCGGAGAGATTTTTCTATAGCGGAACCCCCGTGCTAAGTCTGCCTAGGGATGTCTTAGTTAGAGGTGTGTGTAAACGCGGTTATTAATGCCTTAAATCTTGTACAGGCACGTTAGGCGAGGGCTATAGCAAGACTGTGAGAAATTGCCCAGGTGAGTTCCCTTGCCTGATTTGAATGGGATAAACTGTTTTGAACTAGACTTTAATTGCCCATTCTGTTTGATAAATGATTTTGACGTACGAACTGCTTTATGAAATATGATAACGTGACATAATTGTTGATTACATTTAAAGCATGCTTAAAATGGTAATGACTTGATAATTTGACTGATGTGTTGCATTATGGACACTGGGTACCTTGGAACCTCGCGTTCCTTGGGAGTTTACCATTTGGTCTGATCCGCCACTTGGGGGTACCTCGGGACTACGTCCCTTGGGAGTTATTGTCAAGCGACCTGGACTGGGCCTGGGCTATGTTTTCTTTGTCCGCACACATTCAGTTGTTTTGATTTGAATTACGGCCAGCGGGTCGGAACTGTTTTATTTACTGTTTGGGGAATTCACTAGACCTTATGGTCTAACCCTCGCTTTCCAAATTCTTTTCTTTCTTAATTGTTACAGGAGTAGCCCGAGGGAGAGAGAAGGGCAAGGATAGGGTCTGATGTCTAGATAGAGTCGGCCTTGGTTTTCTCTTTTTACGCACTATAGATAGCTGAAATTATTATCTCAGCCGTGGAGGGTTGTTCCACGTGCACTATTAGACACGTTTCCTTTTGACTAAGTACTTTATATATATTTTTCCGTTGCGCTAGATCACTGGGATTGTTACTGTTATTGTTATTATGTCTGTTGGGATTCGGGGTGTTACACGTTAAACAATTATCCCGTCTCTCTTTTCGTAAAACTTGATTTTCAATCTGGTTTATAAAAACAAACTATTTTATAAACGATAACCTTAAATCTATTAAAATGTCTTGTTTCATTTTTCGAAAAACGATCTTAATTGATTTATAAAAACAAGCCGTTTTATAAATCTCAATCCAATATTTTTAAAACTGAAAAATCAAAACATAAGACAAATAAATTAGTTTTATAACGGATTTTTTTTAAATAATTTGGTTTCTTACAAAAACCATTTGACCGTACGGGTTAAAAAGCTTGGATAATAAAATTTTCTAGAAAACTTGGTCCAAAAAAATTGAGCCTTTAAGCCCATTACCAAACTGGCAATAACTGGGCCTTGGGCCTATTACCAAACTGGCAATTGTTTGGGCCTTTACCCGTTTTTCGTCAATCGAAAAACCCTATCAGTACCTCTCACGGCGCGATAGACCTGGTGACCATCGCTCACGGCTCGAACTGAGCTCTGCTTGCAGCAACCTATACGGGTCGCCACTCGCGGTGCGAACTACTAGTTTTTGGACATCGACAACAGCAGCAACACAAATATTACCACCGTCATCTTTCGCGGCGCGAGCTAGTATCCTCGCGGCGCGAACCTAGGTCAGATTATCACCACCGCTAGGCTTGTCCAGCGGCGGTCGGTCTTACCCTACTTGTCGACACCGTTCACCACCTCTGGTGGTTTCGGTCTGCCACCCGATCGAGTACTGCCACCAACGACGCCGTATACCACCACCACCAAGGTGGTTTCTGGTGGTTGCGGTCTGGATTCGCCGACCACCACCACCGCTAGGCGCGGCCGTGAGGCAGCCAGCGGCAGTTGGTCTGGCGGCGGCGGCCAACGCCACCCACAGGCGGCCATTCACCACCCCCACCATCACTTGCGATCACAACCAACACCGCCATCATCATCGCTGTCCAGAGACAGCGGTGATTGCCGTCCTCATAGGTGTGACCCTCAAGTGTCTTGTAACATTGGATGTGCAATCACTGGTTTGTCAACTTATGCACACAATTGATAATATCCTTTGCCCTGACAGTTGTAACAGATAGCAGTAGCCTTATCAACAGGTTCTGTTTTAGGCTTGTGAGTTAAAGTAAAAGGTTTCCTTCTTTGGAAGTTTCCCTTTTTGGCAAACTTTTTAAAGGAGCGAGTTAGTAAAGCAAGAGATTCATTAAAATCAGGATCTTCCGACATGTCAGAATCAGAAGATTCTAATTCAGTAATAGTAACTGAAGAAGAAGGAGTAGCGACAGGAGGAACTGAGTCAGAGACCAAGGCAAGAGAAGTGCTCTTGGAATCTTTAGTATCTCTTATGAGATTCTTTTTTAGTTTTTTCTATTGCTCACGGTTCAGAAGAATACTGTACATTCGTACAACTCACTTAGTGTGAGTGTCTTTATGTCTTTAGACATAGTCAAGCAGGTGGTATAGATTTCCCACTGTTCAGGAAGAGCTTCCATGAACTTGGTAACCACCTCAGAGTTAGAGTAAACAGTATCGATAGTCTTCACGTCGATCAGGAGACAGTTGAATCTCTGATGTATCTGGGAGATGTTTCATCCTTCTGATGAATAAAGCTTTCATACTGGCGAACCAAGAAGATCTTTCTTGATTCCATGAGAACTGCAGTACCTTCGTATTGAACACAGAGAGTGTTCCAAATTTCTTTGGGAGAACGAAGATGACAGACAGAGTGGAATATGTCATCAGGGAGTGACATGGCAATGAGAGACCTAGCCTTAGTGTCAATGTTGACAAGGCGTCTGTCTTCATCATTCCAATCAGTCACTGGCTTCACCAGTTCCCTTGTGGGTATAGGTGGTTGGTCATTGGCAGCAGGAACATGATGGACAGTTTGTGTAGGCACATGTGGTCCATGTTCCAAGAAGTATGGAATTTGGGGATCAGAACCGGATAGAAAAAGTTCCATCCTGGTTTTCCAAAGAGCAAAGTTGTCTTTGTTAAACCTTGGAGGTTTTCCAGAAGAGCCGGTATCAAAGTAGTTATCCTTAGCTTGAAGAGCCATGGATTAGAGAGAAAAAGGATCACAAGATTTTTCTTAAAAAGAAGAGAGCTTGAATCTGCTCTGATACCACTTGTTGGTCCCAAGGGGGTGACCTTCAATTAAGGATAGTGTATGAGATTATAGAAGGGGGTTGAATATAATCACACTAAATTTTCACTTTTAAATTCTATGTTGTATTAACACTTTGAATTTACAGATTGTTGCGGAAATAGAAAAGACTAACGTCTAAACTAAACAATCTAAATTTCTTCCACTATGCACTAGAGTGAGAAGACTAGAAAAGATAAGAAATAGAAGGATAAAGAAAGAAAGGATTTGGGTTAAGTGATAGGTGAAGAAGAGGTATGGAGAACCTCTCTTCAAGTCCTATTTATACTCAATGCATTAAATGCATGCAAACTCACTTTTGTGTACGTGTCACACTTTAAGTGGTCCTAAGTACTATTTACTAAAAACAATGTCTTTTGCATGGTGTACAAAAGAGAGCTTATATAAACAGTTGCCTTGAGGTCTGATAAATACGGAGGGAACAGAAAAGAGACTGTCCTTGTGTACTTTTTGTGTCAGTAAAGACGGATAATCCTTTTGTGCATTAGATTAAGACATTATACTAATCCTTCAGGATCAGGATACTGATCAGTGAGGAATGCCCTGATACTGATGTTGATCAGGGGTCACTATATCCTGATGAGTCTTCAGGATGTCATACGGAATTGAGCAGCCTGCTATCACTGAGTTCTGTCTTCAGATCACGGGCACACTGTTCCTGTCATCAGCTAATTCTTCGACTTCGCTGATGGTTCTTGAGTATGATCTTAATGTCTTCAGGAGGTCTTCACTTTGATGGTCAGGATCAGTAGACTTCAGAACAGACTCGTTCATCTCCTGATCCTGATCCTGATCCTGATGATTATAAATACAAGTTACAACATTTTTAACACTGAACAATCTCAGTGATAATTCCTCAAGTTATAACTATAAGCAAAGACCTATTCACTAAGTAAAGTAACAGGATCATTATCATTTCATCAGGTCTTAGGAGAGCTGGATCAACAATAAAACCGAAAAGGAAATAACTAATAGCAACTTAGATCAGAGAATCAAGTCAGAAACCTGAAGTTCTTAAGTGAAAAGGCCACTATAGGTTTTCCTTGTAAACAATATCCAACAGAAAACTCACACTTGTAGTGATATCCAATTGCAAGTGGTGATTCAATTATCCCCTCTAGTTTGCAAGGAAGACCACCTGAAACCCAGGAAAGGAAAACACATGAAAATATTGGAATTATTTTGGTGTCTTCGTTACTTCATATATATTTCTATAAGATAAGTTTCAGATGTTAGATAAATGACACATGAAAATATTGGAATCACTTTTTTCTTTCCAATCACACAGTTAACTATGAATGACACACAGAAATAATTTTCTACTCCTTTCAAGCAACCACTTTATTATTATTATCGGTACTATTATCACTATGAACCACTCATTTGAATAATGTATTTATGGCATTTTCAAGTTAAATAACACATTTTCAAATGAAGTCAAACTTACGATAAGTGTTGCTTTTTGCACAAATCATGTTTTGCTCTAATATCTTAAAATGGCTTTGTTTTCCAAGAATATGGTGTTTTTCTACTACGGTCCTACAAGAATACCTTTTTGTTATGCTATAATTTTTTCTCTTGTTCTAATCGTAGGAATAGGATATCCGTACCTTAGTCCTTAGCTAGCTTTTTCCTTGCTTCCGATCACCTACAAATCTACAATCATTTAATAAAGGATTTAACTAATGTGTAACGCAACCATTAAGATCCTAGGTAACATTTTCAAAAGCTCATTTTTTTCCTTCAAACCAGAAATTGATAGCTCCTAATAATTCCTATATGCTTTACATTAGGATATATTTCTCCCTTTTAAAAGCCATATTAGACATTGTCACCTAAATGAAAGTTGTAGATAGATATCTTAGGATTCTATAGGAACTGGATTCAAGCAATTCAGAGCTATGAGCAGTTCGGTACAACATTTACAAAAACAATGTGCCATTTTGGTAATCAACGTGACCAGATCCGAAACTTAGTATTTTGACGACCCTAAATTCATAATGACCTTTAGCCTCTTCATAGCATTTTTAGAGGACCTTATAAGCTTTCCAATGGTATATCATACAGCTCATTTGGATAAACCGTTTATTTTCAACGAATTTTTAATTCATTGACAAAACTTGGATTTATACAATCTTACTGGGACATTTCATCGAACACTTCGTGTGCAACATAACTTTGTTGCTCAAATTTGTTTTTAATCATTTCTTACATCAATCCTTAACCCAAGGAATGTAGAATGTTGATAACAAAATCTTAAATCAGCTATGAATATGAGATAGATCAAATAAATATTCTAACAAGTGTCAATATATTATAGCCAACGACAAATAATTTGGGATGAAAGACTACTGGGTTTAATTACAAAAACATATGTAATTTTATGCACATATTACATTATGTATTTATGTTGCAACAAGAGTGTAATCAAAAGCAATCTAATAACCCTTCACGAATAGAGCATAATTTCTAGGAATGGGAAGAGAAAGTTAAAGATATAGAATGCTCGGAAAAAAAAGTGTCCATGAGAAAATAGTACATATAGCACAAACATGCCAAATTTTGTTAAACCTAAACCAATTTCTATTCACGTCACCAGTAACTATTTCATAAGCTCTAACAATCAACTGTATGAAAACACAATAAAGGGGAGATGGTGGCAGAAATTTATGGGGTAATTGATTCGTATGCACAAAGCCCCACCCCTACTTTGCACAAACACCCCTAAAAGGCCGTTATAGGGCCGTTATGCACATTTAAGTCAAATAACGGGGTTTTGAGCCGTTATAACGGCGTTTTGGGCCGTTATAACGGCGTAACGCACCGTTATATCGCAACGGCGTAACGGTGGGGGTATATTGTGCAAAGTGGAGGTGCGTTATGGGCATACCTGCAAATGACCCAAATTTATGGCTTTAGAAGAATAGAAGGGAACTCAAGAAATCGGGGAGGGATGAAGAATCACCGAGTTTGTAGACCTTGAATCCGTTCCTCTTTTCAATTTTACACAACAAAAGTTCCTTTCTCCAAAACATCTTGATAAAAAAAAGTTTGATCTTCAAAAAGCACAAACACGTATTTACAAAACCAAAATTATATAGTCAATGAATTAAAGTAAAACTCCTCTCAACAGCTTTCTACCGATATGGAATTGAAGTAAAGCTCCCCAAGGCCATTCATTGTCGACCCACTACTACCCAATGGTTTCAACTGCCACATCAGCGCCACATCAGTTTTCCACTATTTTACCCAAAACTATCAAAAATAACCAATCGATCCACTATCAACCCGAAATCATTTAAAATAAAAAAATAAAAGAGAGAAAGAAGAGAGAGATAAGGAGAAAGAAGAGAGAGAGAGAGAGAGAGGGGGGGGGGTGGGGTGGGTGGGAGTCAATCGGCTTCACCAAACCGATGGGGAGCTACCCGCTCAAACCCACGGTGGTGTTTATTGCTACTACTCGTCGGCTTCCTAGTACCCGGGTACTACCCGAAGCACGACAGTGGAGGGCCTAAGGGCAACTCCAACCATGACGTAAAAAAAACACCAAATTTGGTGGGCCCATCAACACTAAAAAAACATTCAATTCCAACTATACTCTAAAAACATCACCAAATTTATAGACCCCACATTTAAATAACATATTTATTTTTATTAAACTATTTTTTATAACAAAAATTATAATTTTATAGAGTATATACTATAAATATAATAAATTACTAATAGAAAACTTTTAAAAATAGAAGTCACAAAACATTAACTAATATCAAGTTACAAAAGCAAAATGCATTAATTACACAAATAAGATATATTAAATATTAGTTTTACATGATAAGTAATTTACATTATACAAATATGTAAATATATATGTATATAATTATATGAAACTTATACTAAAAACAAATAAATATGTAGTTAATAGTGGGATCCAATGTTTTGCCGGATGAAAACTACACGGCATAGCCGCCGTTCCAAATTGTTGACCATGGCAAAAAAATAAAGTTATACCGGGCGATTGGATTAAAAAAAAACGGCAAATTTTCAAAAGTAGGGTACGGTTGGTTGGAGAAGCTCTAACGTGATCATCTGAACACCAAAATTTCCAACATAGTTACTACTTATTACAAAAA
>CM058042.1:80717487-80888873 GCA_030169165.1 Centaurea solstitialis | reverse complement strand
AAATAATTGTTCAAATTAATTGATAAGTGTCCCCATTATTATGTTTCAAATATGGATAGTTTACCTTTTCGTTCCACACTACACTAAAATTGCTATCTAATTATCTTATTTACTTTCTTTATAATTAAATTTCTTATTAAAGATATCTTTGCTACAAGAAATTTAATTATACAAGAACCATATGGTTGCTGTCCAATATTTGGGTTATCAATATTCCTCACTAAAATTCCTCACTAATTTGCGTTTATGACTAAATATGAAAATGAAAATGGTTACTAACTGGTCACCACAATAGAGTGGTCATCATGTTTGTATAAACTAACTAATTTAGTCATTAAATGCCACTTAAAGGTAAAGGGCATCATTAACTCGATTAAATTATTGACCAAAATTTTAGTGACCACCAGAAAATAGCCCACTTATTTCTTAAGACAACGTCTCCTTTAACATTTGTTAACAACCAAATATGTGGTCATTGGCGTTAATGGTTGTTAGTGAGAAAAAAATGTCATAAATTATAAAAATTTGAACAATGATATCACACATTTCTACTATAATTGTTATTGCATCGAAATTAAAACCTTCTAATTTTTAATGATGAAAATCTACTAAATACAATGGCATAACATAAAATTCTTTGATCCAAAATATATGTAAATTTGTCCTTGATGCCTTTTCATGGATCTCTAATTTAATGGTGGCACGACCTCTTTTTATTAACAAGATGATGGTATTCTCCCCACACCATAACTTGCCTTCCACATCTTGGTAATAAGATGTATTATAGTTAGGGTTGTTCAAAAAAGTTGTTGGACCCTTCAAACCGGTCAAACTAAGTCAAATCGAATCGTGTTAGGCCATTTGAACTGTTTGACGGTATAGTCTAGTTTGCAAAATAGTTAATTGGGTGGTCTAGTCAGATTTGCAGTTTGAAACTTTTTTTTGGACAGTTTGGAGTAAACCAACCTTCAAATACATATATACAAATATATATTTTTTATATTTATTTATTTTAGCATAAGACTATACCTAAGTTTTAAGATTAAACCCAACTTTATCCTAAACACATAAGTTTTAATAACTCCAACATAAAGCATAATTTAAAATCCCAAATCAGGTGTTTTGTGGAGATATTTTGTTTGATCGTTTGTGGATTCTGTTTAATTTTTTGTGAACTTTGTTTATTTCAAATCGACTTAAGCCATAGATTGAACTTTAGTGTATTATGTCTTGTTAAAATAGATTTTAATCTAAAATTAAAAAGTATACATGTGTTTTTAAGTTTAAGTTTTAAAGCCCATAAAGGCCCAAAGTGCCTAAACTACAGTTTGGTTTAACCGATTTAGGCAATTGTTGTGAATATTTAATAAACCGCTATTTTTCGTTTCGTTTGTAGTTTAAAAAGTTAAACCACTAAAATCGGACTATGAACACCTCTAATTATCTTTCATAACTATTATGAAACATGCAACCAATAACCCGTTTGTTGTGCAGAGTGTGCATTCTCAAGTTTTATTACCATTAAACGACCGTAACCTTCGATCTCTCGTTATAATATGTAAAAACGGGAAATAGGATATAACTATCTCTATATTTCACAGCCATTGTAGAGTGAAAAAAACTCAAGAATTATCCTAATATTCAATTCGTGAACCCAAGGCTAATGGGATCGACATATTATATTTGGAAAGGATATTGCACATAATTAATTAAGAAATGACCTTATGCTATCATAAATTTGATTCACAAATATACCATTTTGTTTCACGAATCCTATAGGATTTTATATGCTACCACTAGAGATTTTGGTAGATTTATGAAGATCTTTGACTCCACAAGTACAAGTGACAATTAAAGGTTTTTGTATATCGAACTCCTTATTTGTAAAGCTTACTCAAAGGTAGGGAGGTGATCTTTCCGGAAATAATTTTGCATGCTCTTAAGCTCATAAGGAGTATAGACGCAAGTCTTAAGGGCTTTTATTTTATTTTTTAAAAGTTACCTCTTAAAACCTCTTAAGATTTGAAAACTTCCTATCATCCTCTAAAATTCTAAGAGGTGCACCATCAACCTCTTATTTTTTAGACGTAAATTTAGACTTTATACTTTAGACCTCTTAAAAAAACAAACAACCCTTAGAGTAGGTAATTAGTTTTTATTTGTAATTTATATTTCTTGCAATTTATGTCTTTAGCTTCATATACTTCTTTTTTGTTCTTACTTTTATTGTTTAAAATCTTTCCAATGTTTTTTGTATATTCTATTCTTTATAATGTTCTAAAGCCTTACAATGTTAGGCTAAAAGGCATAGCTTGGGGGTTTGATGAAGTCAAACACCAAAAATGAACTTTGAAGAAGGAATGCTAATCACAAGGCTTTTGTCAGGATCGATTTCGTAACAAGAAACAAACACTCAGAAAACAAATTAAAGTATTGCGGAATAAAACCTTAATCGGAAAACAAACAGTGAACTTTAAAGATCAAATTTATTCAATCCTTTCAATCACAAGTTTACTCACAAAGCCTCAATCTACAAGAACAGATCTCTCATAGACGAGCAACACTTCTCTATTGCTAGGAGAATTCTTGAGGCTCTGTTTTTCTCTCAAAGAACAAAAAAGATATCTTGTAATCTATCCCTAACAAACTATATATACTGAAAACAAGATATACATAAGGAAAACAAATATTCTAAACTGATTCCAAGATATTCGGAATCATTTCCTTATCTCTCCAACAAACTCTGTTTCCTTATCGCATCCTTAGAAGCAGCAGTAACAAAAGGAAGCATTAACTGAAACTGTTACATTAACTAGCAGTAATAACAAGTAGCAGTAATAACTTCTAAGCAGTAATAACCATTACTACTTCTAAGTCTTCATCAGCAGCAATAACTTGATATAGCAGCAGTATCCATCTTCACGTCTTCCAGAACCTCTATTACTACTGCAGCAGCATTAACGATCAATCAGCAATAGTAACTGGACTTTAGCAGTAATAACCAGACTTGTCATTATTCTTCAACCCAATACTTCTGCTCTATCACCAATCAACAAAATAACCCAACAAACTCTCCCAACTTAATTGTTCAACCCTGAACATTTAAGTTCTCTAGCTGCTGTTCAAATCTTTTAACCAGATCATTTCCCATACTTGAAGGTGGGTAATCAGATAACTTCACCATCTCCATACCTCTTAGCCTTGACTCATCATGCACTTGATCTCCTTCCACAAAGTAGTACTCCTTGTTCAATCCATTAATTGTTAAGGAATAAACACCACACTTGTGAAACAACTTCCATGCATTCACTACTTCACATGGCTGATTTATTAGATCTTCAACTTGTGAGGGCTCAAACAACCAGCATAAACATTCCAAAGCACTCTTGATCTTCAAAACACTTGCTTCTTGACTGTCATCATTCAAGCATTTCCCATATAATCTCATACCCATCTCATGCATGTCTTTCAGATTTTCCCTTGTGCACACACTTAGAATTTCTGCCAAAACACTTCCCCAGCTAGTTGTACCATCATCCCAACGAACCTTATAATACAGCTTGCCATTCAACACTGTTACCATCCACTCCTTCATCTTTTTCTCTACACCATTATCTACACCAATCTTATCCGGATCAAAGTCTGCATCAAACTGCATCATTCTCTGATTGATCATCTCCACAAACTCTTTGTCCAGATCTAAGAGTATGGATTTCTTCTTTGCCAAATTCAAGATGCTAGTACATAAGCATTGATCAAAATCATATCTCTTGTCAATCAGAAAATAGCTTTGTTTACCCTGGAAAGAGATAGAAACAACCCTGTTCTTTTTGAATATACTCCATGCTGTAGCTACAACTCCTCCAAAAGCCTTGCAATCTGTTTCAATCACCTGCTTTCTAAAATCATCTCTGGTTTTCTCAAAGGCAAACATCACTTTTAAGTTTTCAATCAGCTGCTTCACTTCTGCTCTTCCTTTAGGATCTTTTGTACAGCCAATCTCATACATCTTCTTTAAATCAGCTGCACTTAGCAAAGAAAACAGATTGTGCATGTTCCTGTAAGTATCCAACTTTCCTCCTTTGCTTTCAACAATCCACACCATCTTTTTATTCCTCTCATTAGAATCCCAGTCTATTATCTCTGATGCAGCAGAATCATGTGTTGGGTTTTTGTGGGTACCCTCGGATCAAACTGACTCGAGGATTATCTCAGATCTATCAAACCTTACTGGTTTGATATGTCTCATAGGTTAATCAAACTGATAAAACCTTCGCGATCAGAAACACACTGTTTCTGGTCTAATCATGCGGAAGCGATAAAAGCTAAAAAACCCATTAAGCCTAATGATCTTTTAATCGTTATAGTTTTAATCCTATTAGTGGTTTAGATCAATTTACCTGGTTGCTTGAGAATAGATCCACCAATGATCGACCAGCGAACGTTCCTCTAGCAGAACTATGAAAACCCGAATAACCGAAAAACTGAAATCTGACCCGGGGGGGGGAAAGGTATTCGGCGCCGGTTGGTGAGAGAGGAGAGAGAGGAAACTGAGAACTGGTTTTTCTTAATTGAAAGCTTGTATTTTTCCTTAACCCATAGGCTTTAATTATATGGGAGAAAAATACAGTTTGTATGGAATCCAGTTTCCTTAAAATAATTATCTCAAATCCTTTCCTTATTTAATTAGCTGGAAAAGAATTTGCATACGATAATTATGATTTATATATTTATCTAATATATAAAATCTTATCAATTAATTATTATATATTTATTTATCTTAATAAATATATAATATCCTAATTAATTAATAACCCTCCAACTTTGGTAATTCTGACTGAAATTACCCAACTGATTTATAATGCACTATTATAAATCCTAATTCTCCATTTCGGGGTTTCATCTAACTTGTTCGACTTATAGGTCCTCACAGGTGTGACCCTCAAGTGTCTTGTAACATTGGATGTGTAATCACTTGGTTTGTCAACTCTGCACATAATTCCTAACAGACTCCCACTTGTGCAAGTTGGCAATACCACCTTTGATTACACGGACCTAAGGAGGCCCCTAGACAGGCACTTAGGCTGACCAGGTTACAAGAACTCTTATACCCAGATTTGGTGATATAAACATTCCGTGAGGAATTGGTATCTATGAAACTACTGTTCATTGATTGGGTATATGTTGGCTTTTCCCTTTGCATTGCGATATTTCATCTGTGAGTATGAGCTTGGAAAATGTCAACTCTAAATACTCAAGATTCTGTTTTCTTGATTATCTGACTTTCACTGATAGGTAAACGACAAAGAACTAATCAGTTCGTTTGGGCATGGCCATGCACTTCATCAGTATACTTAGTCAGTCAAGATGGGCCCAGAAATATCTCTCTTCTGAGAAGAGGTGCAAATCCCATCTTGCATACCTGCCTTTAACACCACGGCTTCCGCTGAATCTAGTTACATCCTTTATAGCCACCCTGTTACGGCGTAGCGGTTGAGTGTACTAAGAATTCAGTAGTCCTCATGATATCAAATCAGATACCTCAGGTGATAGGGACAACCACTGTGAGATTTACTTATGACTGTTTCCAAGAAGTAATCTCAACCGCGGATCACGTCCGATATTTGCTACTCTATCAAATATCTGTGCAACTTTTAGTCTACAACACTTGTAGCTGTTATTCAGCAACTGATCATAACTACCTAAAAGTTCACAATGACTTTAACGCCTTATCATGTTCCCACAACGATAAGTTGTCACGGACAGATTTTGAATGAAAAACTGGAAACTAGTTTCATTCCTGGATTAATTAAAAACATGCAAAAATGTGAAAGTGATAAAGAAATCAATCTTGTATAGTCCATATTACACGCTGTAATAATAACAAGATTGAATGTCTTTTCTTTTAACAACTTTCATTTTATCTATTTAACATTTGTTAAATACTGGTCTAAAATGAAGTATCACCTACCTTCAGTTTTAAACCCTTTGATTAAAGTTTACCATTTTAATCAAAGTGATAACCAAAAATACAAGTCTGTTCATACGATCTACTTGTATCTGCTAATTATTGTTCTGCAAACACCTTATAAGAACAATAACTAGACTTTTATCATATTCCATGAACTTGGAGACCTGGACTAACTTCCAGTTCCTGAATATGTAAAACTGCAACTTTCCTTAGTTGCTGCGTAGATGAATGATTTCTACCTGAAATCCGATTCCATTTGCAATACTGGCAAATCTACTGGAATCCTATATTTTAACCCAACACTTTTAATTATTGATTTTTAAGTCAGTTACGACCTTTGTTTCATGGGTCTTGAAACTTTTATCCTTTTAACTAAAAGGGTAAATTATATCTTATGAATTCTTATCCTACCTGGATTTATGAATTCCGAGATATATCAATAATTATATCTTTTATTCTTTTATCTCAGACTAGATAAAGAATAAATTGGGCTCCCACTTACTTGCATAAAAACTAACTATTACTCAAAATTTATTATTGACTTAGTCAAAACTTTGATTAGTCAATCCTAATTTTCAAGTAATGAACTTTGAGAATTTCCTTTTTATGAAACTCAACTGGATTTGGTTAAATCCTAATTCCAAACCTTGGAATCCTTCTAGTTTCATAAATACTGTTATTAACGCCATCTGAGTTAATATCCTAAATTCTCCTTTTAAAACATTTGAATAAAACTTGATCAAACTTGATTAGTTAATTCTTGAGAATTTCTTTTATAAAACTTAACTGGATTTGGTCAAATCCTAATTCCAGAACTTGGAATCTTTCTAGTTTTATAAATAATGTTATTAACGCCATCTGAGTTAATATCCTAAATTCTCCCTTTTGATCACTTATTATTTATAAATGTTTTATTCTCAAAACACATTCCTATAGAATCTCGTGTGTTTTGATAGTTTTTATACAAATTACTTCAATTTCATTAAAGTAATTATAACAGGCATCAACTAGGATCATACAGATATAAGAATATCAGTCACAATCAGATATTTCTATGTCAAGACAATAACTTTTGAAAATAAAACCATGAAATTATAAAATATAATTATCCAAAAATGTTTAAAACATAAACCCCCAAAATTAACTGTTTTAAAACTATAAATTCAAAAATGTCTTGACTTTAAATCATCTCGTACTTAAGATCCTCGGCAACTCCTGGGCACTTCACTTCATTTCTGACTTCCTGCAATAATCATTTGCTCTAGGTATCAGTATACTTGTAAGCTAACAAGTAAGAAGTGACAAATCAAAGCAATCATAAATTTTCTGAGGTTTACATACCTGCTTCATGACGCTTAGGGCAGTTTTGCCTCCAATGACCGATCTCATTGCATATGAAGCAGCGATTCTCGGTCCTAGCTTTGTTTGGCTTAACCTTCTTGCCCTTGCCCTTGCCCTTGCCCTTGCCTTTCTTGGGTGCACTCTGGATGGCCTGAACTGGTCCTTTTCCCTTGCTGGTGCTAGCATGCCCATTTTTCTTTTTAACCCCTCCGTCTTTTACCATCAAGACATCCTTTGTCTTGTTCTTGTTCCCCATATTTAATTCAGCTGTCTTAAGCATGGAGTGCAATTCTGCTATTGTTTTCTCCATGTTGTTCATGTTGTAGTTGACTACAAAGGGCCTGTAGTCTTCTGACAGTGAATTAAGTATGGTGTCAGTTGCTAGCTGCAACGGAACAGGATGACCCAGCCTCTCCAGATGATCTAAGTGCCGTTTCATTTTCATGACATGGTCACTTACTGATGTCCCTTTTACCATCTTGCATTCATTGAATGCTTTGGTGGCATCGTAACGTTCTGTACGAGCCTGAGTCTGAAACATGTCCCTCAGCTGGCGGATCATGTCGTAAGCATTCGTATTTATGAGCCCTGCTTGCAGATCTGGGCTCATAGTTGCTAGCATCAGACAGGCGACATCAAGGAGATCATCTGAGTGCTTCTTGTGGGCATTTCTGGCAGCAGCCGGAGCGTTTGCCGGAGGTGCCTCCCCAAGTGGCTCTTCAAGCACATACCACTTTCTCTCATGTCTGAGCGCAATCATTAGATTGCGCTCCCAGTCGAGAAAGTTAGAGCCGGTCAACTTATCCTTCTCTAGGATAGAGCGGAGGGAAAGATTGTTAGTGCTGGTAACAGTGCTTGCCATCTACACAAAATAAAACTTTTGGTCTTAGCAACTGTAAATAGACTAATTTCCAATAAAATATCAATAAACCCTTAAATGATCAATTTATTGGACTAGGATCCTTATTTCATACGTCCTGATGTGCGTAATGTTCTTGCTCCACCAGGCCCGTATTTATTTCGGTAGGTAAGGACTTTTACCAATCATATCTAACTGACATGACTCCTAGATCTTTTCGGGACCATGGCAACTACCTGTGCATGTTTTAGTCCCTCTTAGTGCTTTTTGGCCCGGTACCACCCGGTGAACATTATAGTACCAAAACAGATCTCACCATTTTGGGGACCTGATTACTATCCTCTGGCCGGTACCACCCGGAGATAATTCGCAGAGTTATGTAACCCCTTCAGCTTCAGTTTGAACACAGACGTTGAATGTGTGATCACTTACAACGCCTATGTACTTTACGCCAAAGGTGCCCCTAGATGGGTTGCACTACTGATCTATGATTTTCGGGGTTTTGAAAAACTTTATTTCCAGGATTTTGAAAAACTGATTGTTTATAAAGGCTACTTATGTTTTAAACTAATTGTTTTAAACATACCTGTAATTTTAAAACCAACTATTCTAAAATCACTTGCTAATTAAAACTAACTGTTTTAACAGCATACCTAGTTGATTAAAACTAACTGTTTTTGTCTACTTTGCCTTTTTTATAAAATAATCATCCACTGATTGTTATAAAGAGCAATTGATATTCTAAACTAACTGTTTTAAATATTCATGTTATTTTAAACCAACTGTTTAAAATATCGGCTAATTGAAATCAACTGATTTAAAGTGTACTGGTTGATTGAAACTACCTGTTTCAATAACCTTTTCCGTCTGACAAAAGCTAACTGTTCTGTCAACTTTGCTCTTTTATAACAATACACTAGGTTTTATTAAAAGCTTCACTTTAAAGGTTTTTGATTGAAAAGTTAATAAAACCTAATTTCTTCTTATTTTAAAACATATCTAATAAACTAACAGTTATTAGCATCAACTACGTAGTTAATCATGCACATAGATAATTATAACAACTACACAATTGTAAAACAGATAATTATAGGATTTGCCAATTTTGTTCCTAGGGACCAATAATGACCTAGTTTTTCTACAACTTCAAAACTTCGCGTAGCTCCCACTGGCTTCGCCATGCTTGTTAGTATTCCGGTAAGATGACGAATTTTAATAGCTCCCACTGGCCTCGTCATCCCAAAAGAATAAAACAAATTTCTATCCTAAGGTCATTATTACATAAGGGGTTGTAAATGGCACGCAGGCCTCCCCGCAAATATGTCAAGGGTCTAGGTTGGCAAAATACTATAATAGATAGATATAAACTCAAACTGAGATGTATATATCGAGCTCAAGCAATTACGTAAATATATATGCAATATAATAAAAGCAGTCTTATAATTACGAGTAATAAACTGGATCCGTTAAAATTATCTTGTTTCAATTATCGCAAAACTTGGCTTTATAACTGATTCGGAAAAACAAACTGTTTTATGAACCCAAAAACTTTTAGATGAAAAATGGTTTTTACTTAAAACTAAGGTTTATAAACAATAAATCTTATTTTACAAAACTAAAACCATTTTATCTAAAATTAATCCTCTTACCCAAAAATTATATCAAACAGGTTTTATTGATTCAATTTTACAATATTGGGCCCTTAGTGTTTTGATTAAAAGGTAAAAACATAATATTGGGCCTATTTTGAAAAACCTGTGAAAAATTAATTTATAAAAGATTTATCAAACCTGAAAAATAATTTAATTGGTTTGAATAAATTTTATCAGATAAAATTAATAATCTTGGGTAAGTAAGCCTAAAACCAAACGAGCCCTATTTTGGGTCATAACTTGGTCCAAAGAATTGGGCTTTCGGTAACGCAATTAGGCCCAAAAACGGAAAAACCCTGCGTTCAATTGATGGTCAAGAACCGCCGCCGTCACCGGCTCTCATAACCACCGCCACCGCTGACGGTTTCGAGAACAAACACTGCCGTCGCTCCCATCAAGTGGCCGGTGGTAGCGAACGGCCATCGCCGTGGTTTGTCGCCGCTCACCACCGAACTGGTGCGTCGGCATGGTCAGGCCACGGGTCAGCCGTGGTTGGGCGATCCTCCACCCACCACCGTGACTGTCGTCAGCCACCATTACCATCGGTGGATTTTTGGTGGTCGCATACGGCTTACGGCCTGGTGGTTCGGTCGGCTACTGCCGCCGTTCCGCCGCTGTAAGCCTCGGCCGGTGATCTTAATCAACAACCACCGCTGCCGCAACCACCGTCTGTGGTGCGACCGGCGATGGCGTCTTCGATCGAAAACCGCCACCACTCGCTGTGGTGCGGTGGGTGATCGGAAACGATGTCGCCATCATTCCCCGTTCCACCATTCGATCACCGATCCACCTCAAACAGCCGCCGTGATCAATCGTAACAGCCGCTGTCATCAGGGACCACGGCCACCACCTACCACCGCGACCGCCGATCTGGGTGGTTGCGGTTTGTTGGTTCTATACACAAGGGACCGGTGCCGCCACCACCAACTGTGGCGCGGCCCGGTTGTTGTTCCGGTGACGTTTGGATCGGTCATCCACCACACGCCACCGTTCGATCATTGTCACCATTGCTACTGGCCGGCGATGACAGACCACCGCCATCCACCGCTGCTATCGCAGCTTCTGGTGGTTGCGGTTTTGTCCCCTTACCACCGATCTGGTGGTGTTTCACCCACGGCCACCACCATTCCTACCAGGCCGGTGGTCTTGGCCGGTGTTTGGGTTGACAACCAACGCCGCCACCACCACGCTGGTGGTGCGGTGGTGGTGTCACAACCGCAGCCATCACCAATCTGGTGATGGTTTTTCCGGGTTTTTCGTACGAACAACAATTGAAACAATCCAAAAATTACACGTAAAAAAAAAACAGATTTTTAAACTTGTTAAATAACAATTTTAACGGATCACACGAAAGCAGATAAAACTGTTAAAACTAAAACGGCTATTAACAATGGCTCTGATACCACTGTTGGGTTTTTGTGGGTACCCTCGGATCAAACTGACTCGAGGATTATCTCAGATCTATCAAACCTTACTGGTTTGATATGTCTCATAGGTTAATCAAACTGATAAAACCTTCGCGATCAGAAACACACTGTTTCTGGTCTAATCATGCGGAAGCGATAAAAGCTAAAAAACCCATTAAGCCTAATGATCTTTTAATCGTTATAGTTTTAATCCTATTAGTGGTTTAGATCAATTTACCTGGTTGCTTGAGAATAGATCCACCAATGATCGACCAGCGAACGTTCCTCTAGCAGAACTATGAAAACCCGAATAACCGAAAAACTGAAATCTGACCCGGGGGGGGGGGGGGGGAAAGGTATTCGGCGCCGGTTGGTGAGAGAGGAGAGAGAGGAAACTGAGAACTGGTTTTTCTTAATTGAAAGCTTGTATTTTTCCTTAACCCATAGGCTTTATTTATATGGGAGAAAAATACAGTTTGTATGGAATCCAGTTTCCTTAAAATAATTATCTCAAATCCTTTCCTTATTTAATTAGCTGGAAAAGAATTTGCATACGATAATTATGATTTATATATTTATCTAATATATAAAATCTTATCAATTAATTATTATATATTTATTTATCTTAATAAATATATAATATCCTAATTAATTAATAACCCTCCAACTTTGGTAATTCTGACTGAAATTACCCAACTGATTTATAATGCACTATTATAAATCCTAATTCTCCATTTCGGGGTTTCATCTAACTTGTTCGACTTATAGGTCCTCACAGGTGTGACCCTCAAGTGTCTTGTAACATTGGATGTGTAATCACTTGGTTTGTCAACTCTGCACATAATTCCTAACATCATGAACCAACTTTTGCTTCTTAGCAGTCTTCTTGTGAGCTATGGATTTCTTCCTTTTAGCATCACCAGATTTCTTTGGCTCTGAAGGTTGAGAACTACCCTCTTCTATGTCAGCATCCTCATCTTTCTTCTCTTTCTGATTTTCTTTCTTAGGTTCTTTCTCCTTTTCATCCTCTTTTTCTTTCTCAGGCTCCTTTTCTTTTTCATCAGCAACAGACACATCATGTTTTTTCTTACTTCTTCTTTGAATCAGGGGCATCTCCTCTTCTTCTTCCTTTTCTTCCTCTTCCTCCTTTTTCTTTTGAATTGCCTCTCTTTCTTTGTTGTATCTGTCTTCTATCTTCTTATCTGACCATCCTGCAAACATGCTCTCTGTTCCACCAACAGCATTGACCAAAAACCTAATTCTCGTCTTTCTTTCCTCAATCTTGGAAGACTGTCTTGTCTTCACTACCACCTTCTTTGGTTGTGCTTTCTTTGGCTGTGGCTTTGACTTTGGTTTTGCAGGAATTTTCTTGACAACAGCTTGATCTTCCTCCTCTTGTAACTTTCTTGCCACCTCCATTGATGCTTCTTGCTCAGCAGCTATCTTTTTTACCCTCTCTAGCTCATCTGGTGTCATCAAGGAGTAGATGGTCTTCAAGGACATCTCTTCTTCAACCTCTCTAGGAATCAGCTTTGCCTTTTTCTTCTTAGGTTCCTCAATTAAGATCTCCTTTCCCTTTTCCTTTTGTATCTGGCATCTTCTTGTCATCCTTCTTGGTAATCTTCTCTTTGATCACTATTCCCTTGGTCTGTGGAATGAACTTAGGAGTAGCTTGTGGTAAAACCACCAAAGTTTCAGCAGCTACCCTTTCATCAACATTCTCTATCTCTGTAGCAACAGCCTCAGGGGTTGTCTCTTTAACCTCATCAACACTAGGCTTTTCCACCTTCTTTTCAGATACTGCTGCTTTCACAAACTCTGATTTTGCCTTCAACTCCCCCTTAACCTCTGGCTTCTCCCCCTTTTTGAAAGCAGCCAGTGTAGCATACCTTCTTTGTAAAGCTTTAATCTGCATACCCTGAACTGCAATCTTGGCACCCTGATACTGACATGTCTTTCTAACATCAAAAATCAGTTGATTTAGAGTCTTGACCATCTTCTCCAGGATCTCCATTTCTAATTGCTGTCTCATCATGCTTAGAGGCATGGGCCTGGAATTGAGCATCATGAGTCTCCAAGTCCTTGGCTATGGCAGCCAATGAAGCCATCAATTCCTTTTGTGAGAAACTACCCTCACCAGATTTCGAAGTTGTACCCTTCTCTGCTGGATCTTTGGGAATGTTAGTAGCAGTTTTCAGCCTAGCTGAAACACTGTCTACTCCCATGGTTTCTTGGCACCTGGGTCCTCTTAATGATGTCCCATTTAGAGTTGCTATGGAGGGGGTCTTACTTATGTTCACACTGGCTTGATGCACACCTTGTGCAACACCAGTAGTGTGAGCCACACCATCCACATGCCCTAGCATCTCCTTAGAGGGCACCTCCTTATCATTGGAGTTGGGGGACACTCCTTGGGTTTCCCTTTGGTTAAACTCAAGTGGAGAGTGCTCCACAAGAGGGCTTTTAGGCTTAGGGTGTGTAGATCCAAAAGAGGAAGGAGCTCTTTTGATCTTTCTTTCATAGACTTTCAGTGCAGGGGTGGGGGTAACATGAACAGGGGTCAGAGGAGTGTTTGAAGTGGTAGGTGTGGGTAGGTCATCAGGGGGTGTGCTTGAATGTGTAGGCTGCAAGCCTGATGCCTCACCTGAAGGGGGAATCACTCCTATCATTGTTGGGAACAATGGTGTGATTGTTGATATACCACCTCTTTTCATGTTTGAAAACATCTTGAAAGAGGGGTCATTCCTGTTGTAGGTCTGACCACTGGCAGGTACATCCGTCAATTCCAAATTGATAACTTCTTGGACAAATCTTGGATACATGTAAAACGATTTTGAAGTTGATTTGGGATCCAGATTTGACACAAGATTTTCAAAAATCATGTTTGAAAAATTGAACTTCCTGGATGTAGCTAGGCAAACTAAAGCAGATGCTATAGTGCTTCCAAACTCATTCCATCTAGAGGTTTTTCTAGACAAACAATGGATTAGGATATGAACAAGAAACTTCCATTGATGGCCAAATTTATTTTTCTGGATTTTCAAAGATTTAAGGGAGCCTTCATATCCCATTTGGGCCAAAGCAGTAAAAATATCATTAGTGGGAATAGAAGTCTCACCTCCTTCATCATCTAACCATAGACACCGTCGGATTGTGGATTCAGAGACTGTCAAAGGCCTGTCACTCACAGTGGTTTGAATGACCTTGTTGTTGTTGAGGGTTTCCACTCGAGCATTCCTCCAGAAATCTTTCTGATGATCAATGTAGATCTTTGGGTTGAGTAGTATAGCATGAGCGAGTGTGGATGCCCGAAGAAAATCCACAATATCATTGAAACCCTCTGATTTCTTCCCTTTGGATAGAAATCCAACCTTGTTGTGCTCCTCGTAGAATTGCAGATCATCCATGATAAGAAATCAAAGTTAGAATCCTCGAATATGATTCAAGAAAGCACAAAATCAGTTGAAAATAGCAAAATCGCACAGAATCGCAAGAAATCGCCTTAGATTGCCAAGGGTTTTGGAGTTAGGGTTTTGAAAATAGCCGTTGTGAAAAAGGCGGTGTTACAGGGGCTATATATACATTCTCAAGTTAGTTAAAAGCAACAATAATGAAATAGCAGCAATAACCGTTCGAGAAGTAGTAATCACAAACCCTAGATAAAAGCAGTAATAATCAGGCAGCAATAAAAGCAGCAATAATGAAACTAGCAGCAATAAACAACTAGTAACCATTAATACCACTAGTAGTAGTAATGACCGTTGCATTTTTAACGAACATTGGAAGCAATGTTTGCACACAAGCAATGTTTGCACACAAGCAGCAATAACTCCAACGTGTCTTAAAAGCAGCAATATCACCCGATTAGCAGCAATAACCAACTCCAGCAGCAATAATGTCCGATTGGTACTTTGAGCAGCCATAACATCCGATTGGCACTTTGAGCAGCAATAACATCCGATTGGCACTTTGAGCAGCAATAACATCCGATTGGCAGCAATAACCAATCTCAGCAGCAATAATCGCCCTTGTTTCATCTAATCTGTGGGTTCCAAATCAATCTAACAATCAAGAACACTTAGATTTGTATATGATATATATGCTAAGTACAAGATCTAAATGAGATTGCATTCCATTCAATGATTAGAGATTCAAGAAGTAGGAAAGTACAAATGAGCCTAATGACTACTATTTATACTAAGGAAATGGGCTAGGCTTTTAAACTAAATGGGCCTAAACAATTGGGCCTTTAAATGAAAATTACATAAATGATAACAAAGTTTGGGAAATTACAAAATTGACACAACTAACAAATATTTCTAACAATTTCCCCCTTTGTGTCAATTTCGTTGCTTCTGATGACTTGATGATTTCCTCTTTGATCCTTCAGTCTCTTTGTGATTCTTTGATGATCTGTCTCTTCTTCATGATGATGATGGCGGCGGTCTCTCTTGACGCTTCTCAGCCGATCTCTTCAAGGTATCTGATATACCTCATTTCTCTATCTCTCATGACTGGCTTACGTGGTTCCACATACTTTCGATTAGGTGGTACACCCTTGTCCTTCTCAAAGATCACCTATGGAGGTGAGACTGGCGGTTGAACCATTGACCATGGATCGGTCGCTGGAGGCCATGAGTAACAGGGTTGATCGGAGCTCTGACTCTGGAAGACATGCTCGGAGCTCTGGATGTGGAGACGGCGTGCGAGAACAAAATATAGTTAGAACTGGAGACGGAGTACGAGACGGTACCCTTGGCTGAGAACCTCTATATGTTGGAGACGGCGTAAGAGGAAGAGGAGACCGATGTGGTGAAGGCATGTCACATGTAGGCGATGGAGAAGATGAAAGATGTGGAGACATAGGGGGTGAAGACTCAGAACTGTACATCTCCATACCCGGAAGTGACTGATGTGGTACCAGAAGTGGAGAGTCAGAACTATAGCTCTCCAGCTCTCCATGCATGACTCATAATCATATGAAGAATCATCCTCTTCTTTCACTTGAGGCTCTGAGACTGGAATTTGAGTATATTCGTCATCGGAGGAGAAATCATCAAGGTTGATGATATCCTTAAGCTCATCATCTGTAGCGGCTATACGGTCAGGGTGAGAGATTTTGGAGTTGACAAAAATGACAATCTCTCGACCCTCCACTGAGTCAGCTATCGAGGTCTGATCAGGCTGAGAATGAGATGCATCGGCACCGGTCCCTATATGAGTACCGGAAGGAGCGGCGCCGGAAGATGTGCCTGACAGAACTAAGGAGTCAAGCCGAGCCTTCTTATGGATTTCCCCCTCACGGCGATCGGGGTCATCTCGGTCGTCGTGTCTGAGCTTTGGTGGCTCGGCTGACGCATAGCAAGAATTATCAAGGGCTCGGATCTGAGTCTGCATATCTGAAAGAGAGCCCTTGATCTCGACTAGAACCTCCGTCTTCATGGCATCAAGCTTCCCTTCGAGCCGCTGGATAGATGAGACTACCTCTTGAGAAGAGGAGGTAGCCGGCTCGGGATGGTTCATGGGAAGTGATGTATAAGCAGACCGCTTCAGATAACCTGGAAGGTTGGTTTCATCCTCGTGGAGATTCCCACGGGAGATCAATTTTGCCATCAGAAGATCCCTCAACTCATCAATCGAGTAGTCGGGTGTAGTCGGTCTTTGAGGTGGTCATGTTGGGGGAGGTGGTGAAATACAAGATCCTCATGGACAGCTTTTAGGGCGCCATCCATCATTTCCCTGACAATGGATGTCGGGTAAGTAACTCCGGTGTCACATAGACGTTCTGTTTGCACAACCGCTGAATCAACGGTGTGGCCTACGTTCATGGCTGGCGTGATAGTGACCATGGTAGGACTTCCCTCCGGTCATTGTGAAATGCCCGTCGTGGACACCACTCTCGGGGTTCCGATCACGTCACATAGATTCGTGATAGGTGGAGCAGAGACTGCGTCACACAGACTGGCAGTATGTGTACCTAAGAGTGTATCAGGTTCTAGACTCTGGTGCACATGAAGGAAGTGTGGGGATCGGGGCAGGGATCCTCCTGTTTCAATATCATCACCCTCCAAGTGAGGGCTTGATAGCCGTTGTGCTTTGTCCCCGTGGAATGAAACACCCACCTTTTGAGAGATGGATGAGTGGATAGGTGGGGCGTGCAATTGCACCTCTGGGTGGGAGGTGTCTTCTTCAATACCCGTACTCAACACATGTGTACGGGTAGCAGATGTGGCTGCCCAGCTTCTACCTATGGATAGGGGAGGACCGGTTAAAACCTTTGGTCCAATCTCACACTCATCATTTCTTTTACTTTCCTCGTTCTACTCACTTTCTTCGACTGTTAGGTCTCCCTCAAACCTTATGTCGTCCTCACCCGCAGATGGGTGGTCATCACCGGAGTCATTAGAACCATAGTCCACCAAAGGGTAAAGTGAAGGGCTTTGGTGACTGTCATAAGCATGTGAGGTATTAGCTCCGGGGCGATCATCATCACCGCCTAATCTACCCCCGTCATCTCCCCCTGACTCCTCATCCTCACACCCTTGGTCACCACCCCAGGTGAATAACCACGCTCAAGACCCTCACTCACTCTCCTAGAGGATACCTCCGGGGTGCCAGTCTCCGGCTCTGGAGATGCTGGTAGAGGTGATATACCTAAGTATGCTCTCACAGTCGGTGAATGATGATCGACAGCATCAAGTAACGCAAGTGGTATCGCCAGCGGTGTATCATGGGTCTTTGGGGTTGCCATAAGGAGTTTGGGGTATGGCATAAGGAGTGATGGTATTGGTATAGGGAGTGTTGGGTATGGCATCAGGATACTTGGGTATGGCATATAAAGTGTTGGTATCCAAAAGAGGTGTGGTGATGGTATCCATGATAAGTGTTGGTATCAAAGAAAAGTGTTGGATGCCTTCAGACAGGGCCTGGATGCTATTAAGAGAGGTTTGGATACCATTCTGAACCCTATTCCGAACTCAAATACCGAATTTCCATTTATATATATATATATATATATATTTATTATTATTATTTTTTTTAAATATATATAGATATATATATATATATATATATTCGTTTGCTATGTCCTCCGGTGGATCAGAATGATGAGGGTTTGCCATTGTACCTGAAATATAAAAAGTTAGTAATGAGGTAAAGGCAAATGTGAGTGATGGGAGAATGAAACACACAGCATTGAGATGTGTTATTGTTTACTGAATCGATGGATTCGGTAAGGAATAGTACAACCCATTGAGTGTGAATTTTTCTCAAGCCTGGTGAATGCACAATTTAAAAGATCTTACCAACCAGAGACATGATAGTGAATACGTAGGATATACTCGATGAGGTTGATTCATGGCATGGTGAGACAAGTACATAATATGTATTCATTTAAGTAATGGTGAAAACACGTACGCAAGTAAGCAAGTAAGCCCGACTTACACATACAACTTAGAAACGATTATCTTGAAATTCGAGTGCAGACATCCGGATTAGCAAGATGGAACCAACAAAGCAAATTAAGAAATCAAATCTTAAGAAAAGAAATAAGAGAAAAGAAAGAAAAAAACAAAAACAAATATAAAACAAAAAAACATTAAAAAAAACGTGTGATTGTAAAAATCGTTACTAATTTTTAAAAACTGAGTTTAGAATCATCAGGGCAGTTTCTCTCTTTATGAGGGTTTTCTCTCGATCTGAGAGTTTTTTCTCTTTATGAGAATTTGGTTTCACAGGAGGTTGTTGCTATTTTTTGCTTTGTTATGGAAGACCATCTTCAGAGATTGACGATTGTGAATGAAGATGATGAAGGGATTGATTTCTCCAATCTCGAAAGTGGGGACGTTGGGCAAGCGGACTACACTTTATGTCTTGTTGGGACTTTTGTTACAGATAAAAATATAAATTTTACGGCTATGAAACACCGAATGGCTAGTCTCTGGAGACCGGGACGAGGGGTTACTATTACAGATCTGGGGCAACGGATACTCCAATTTCGGTTTTTCCATGAAATCGATCTGCGATGGGTCATGGATAATGGCCCGTGGACATTTGACAACCACTTATTGGTGCTGCACGAGATGAGGTCGGGCGAGGATCCGATGCAAGTGTCACTTGGCCACGTAGATTTTTGGGTTCAAATACATGATCTAACACCGGGTTTCTTCTCGGAGATTGTTGGAAAAGCTCTTGGTAACTTTATTCGAACATTTGTGATGTACGATGAAAAGAATGGATACACACGAGATAGACCGTTTATGCGTATCAGAGTGCGGGTGGACGTTCGGAAGCCGTTAAAACGGAGCAAGAGGGTGAAGAAACCAGGGTGTGATTGGTTGGTGTGCACTTTCAAGTACGAAAAACTTCCGACTTTCTGCTTCATATGTGGTCTCATCGGGCACATGGACAGGCAATGTGAAGTTCGATTTCGAACGCCGGAATGCGATATAGTCCGGGCATGGGACGCATCACTGCGAGCGCCAAATAGAAGGATGGCTGTGTTGGGCGGTGAACGATGGTTACTGGAGCCGGAGGAGATTGTTAGGAGGGGCGGCAAAGCGGTTGCGGAGGATCCCTTGGTGGTTACTTCCAACTTGGTAGGTGCTAATGGGAAGGAGAACCTTCCTAAATTGTCTGAGCAGTTACGTGGCCATGATTTGGGAAATAACTATGGTGCAACTTTTATGTCAAAGAATAAGGAAGCCATTTCCCATAATCTTGAACACCATTTGGAGGACAAAACCTTGGAGATTTATGATGAGCGCAAAAGGCGTAGGGGCGAAGGCATGAGTACACATTCCAAAGTGACGATGGAAGTTGATGACAAAGGATATCCACGTGAGGCATCGGAGATACCGATGGGAACCCGAGACCCATCAAACGGGACACAGGCAGGACCGGCATCACCGGCCTGCCTATCATCATGAAACTTTTAAGCTGGAACTGTCGGGGACTGGGCCAACCCCGAGCAGTTCGTGTACTCCGTGAGATAGTTAAAACTCACAGGCCGGACGTGATTCTTTTGATTGAAACCTTGGTGCATAAACAAAGAATGGAAGAGATTCGAGCTCAACTCGGATTTGAAGGTTGTTTTGCGGTTGATGCAATAGGACATAGCGGTGGTTTGGGTTTTCTGTGGCGATCCGCGGACCAAGCTTCTTTGGTAAATTATTCCCAAAACTTTATAAATTTAGATGTCTTACATTCTACATATGGGAGGTTTCGTTTGACTGGTTTCTACGGGTATCCCGAAAGGCATCGACGAAGTCAGTCATGGGACATGCTAAGAGATGTTGCAGTGCAAGATATTGTGCCATGGTGTTGTATGGGCGATTTTAATGACTTGTTAAGCAATGATGATAAAAAGGGTGTGCATGAACATCCTCAATCGTTGATTCGTGGGTTTCAACAAGCCGTGAGTGACACCCACTTAATGGATTTGCCGATGGAAGGGTACCCATTTACATGGGTCAAATCCAAAGGTAAGCCAACTTGTGTTGAGGAGCGGTTGGATCGTGCTTTGGTTAATACTAGGTGGAGCTCTACGTACCCGGAAGCTAAGCTACGAAACTTAACAGCCCCAATCTCAGACCACTCGCCGATTCTTCTTGACATGGTAGGCTCCTCGTGTTCTTCTAAAAAACATGTTTTCCGTTTTGAAAACAAGTGGTTTTTGGAGGACACCTTGAACCCAATGGTTGAACAACGGTGGCAGGATACAAGCGGGCAGAGACTACTTGATCGATTGGAGGTTTGCTCTACGGCTTTAAATAAATGGGGTAAGGAGTTAGCAATGCGCTATAGGAGGCAAGTGAGTGCTGCCAAGCAAAAGATGGAGATGTTGAGGCCTAGTGACAATCCCAGAGATGTTCAAGCTTTTGATGAGTGCCGCCAAAAGTTACTGGATGTCATGGAAAAGGAAGAGGTTTTTTGGAAACAGAGAGCTAAGCAATTTTGGTTGAAGGATGGGGATTTCAATACTAAATATTTTCATGCTGTGGCGAACGGAAGACGGAGGAAAAAGAACATAGAGAAACTCCTTGATGATGATGGTAGGCAGGTTACCGATTTGGAAGGCATACAACAAACGGTACGTAGTTATTTTGAACAGTTATTTGCGGAAGGCAGCAGTACGATCAGCCCGGTGATTGAGGTCATGGCACCTATGATCTCTGAGACGGATAATGCAAGGTTGGTTGCTCCTTTTACTATTGATGAATTCCAACGTGCTTTGTTTGAAATGAACCCGGATAAATCCCCGGGTCCGGATGGGTACAATCCGGGTTTTTATCAACATTTCTGGTCTCTCGTAGGATCAGATGTTTTCCATACTTGTTGCGGGTGGCTGTCGGAGGCAACGCTTCCGAGTGTTGTTAACCAAACCAACATTGTTTTGATTCCAAAGGTTGATTACCCACGTTCCATGCGAGATTTACGACCGATCTCTTTATGTAACGTGTTGTATAGGATTCTCGCAAAAGTCCTTGCAAATAGACTTCGTCCTTTGATGGAGAGAATTATTGGGATTGAACAGTCAGCTTTTGTCAAAGGAAGATCAATTGTTGATAATGTGATGATTGCTTTTGAGGTCCTTCATAACATGAAAACTAAGTATAAGGCGAAGGAAGGGGATACGGCCTTGAAAATAGACATCTCTAAAGCTTACGATCGAGTTGATTGGAGGTATCTGGAAGCTCTCCTCTTGAAGATGGGTTTTAGTACCAATTGGGTTTCTTGGATGCTTATGTGTGTGACGTCGGTCTCTTATCAAGTGGTGGTGAATGATAGCCTTGTAGGTCCGATTACACCCGGTCGTGGCTTACGACAAGGTTGTCCACTCTCTCCTTATCTTTTCATCTTATGCACTGAGGGGTTGTCGGCTTTGCTTAAAAAGGCTGTTTTGGATGGGCAAATCCATGGAGCTCGTATATGTCGTAGAGCTCCAGCTATATCTCATTTACTTTTTGCCGACGATAGTTTTTTATTTTTCAGAGCCGACATTCTAGAGGCTAGACGGGTGAAACAAATTCTTCAGACTTTTGCGGCTGCATCCGGACAAGCTATAAACTTCCAAAAATCAGGTATTTGTTTTAGTAAAAACACTCATCCTATGTTACAGGAAGGCATCTCGGCAATTTTAGATGTGCATAACCCGTTGGATACTGGTCGATATCTAGGATTGCCTTCCTTGGTGGGGCGAAACAAAAGAACCATCTTTAATGGCCTCAAGGATCGTATTTGGCGTCGTATTCAATCGTGGAGGACCAAGCCCCTTTCGAGAGGTGGCCGGGAAATTCTTATTAAAGCCGTGGCACAAGCTATTCCGGTTTATTGCTTCAATGTGTTTCTTTTACCGACCACCTTAGCCGAGGAAATTGAACGCATGATAAATTCTTTTTGGTGGGGTTCAAAACAAAGCGGGGGGAAAGGAATCAACTGGTTGCGGTGGGAGAAGTTGAGTGTACAAAAAGAGTTTGGTGGGATGGGGTTTAGAGACTTTCACGGGTTTAATCTTGCCATGCTTGGGAAACAAGGTTGGAAGATTTTCACCAACCCGGATGCACTAGTCACAAGAATCTACAAAGCGAAATACTTTCCGCGTGGGAATTTTATAAACTCGGATCTTGGAAGTAACCCGAGTTATATTTGGCATAGCATCTGGAATTCTCGAGAGGTGGTAAGAGGTGGATATAGGTGGCGGGTCGGGGATGGTAGAAATATTGACGTGTGGGAGGAACCATGGTTGCGGGATATGAATAACAGGTACATTGAGACAGTCAGACCAATGAGTAGCCGTCAAATAAAAGTTTGCGAATTACTTGATTCTACCGGAACAAGGTGGGATGCTGCTAAGTTGGTGGATATGTTTTTGCCTCGCGATGTTGATGCCATTTTTAAGATCCCTCTATGGCCGAGAAGGACAACGGATGTTCGTATTTGGCATTTGAGTAAACATGGAAATTACACGGTTCGATCCGCATACCGACTGGTTATGGATAATATGATGAACAAGTCCCATCTTCGGGACCATGGAGATTGGAAAAGTATATGGCGTCTTCGAGTTCCGCCAAAGCTTAAAACCTTTGTTTGGCAAGCGGTGAAAGGAGTGCTACCCACCAAGGATGCCTTGCACTTTCGAGGGGTTCCGGCCCTCGGAAATTGTGGGTGTTGTTCAAATGCACCAGAGGATACTTGGCATATGTTTCTTTCATGCTCTTTTGCCATGGATTGTTGGATGCAGGTTGGGCTTCAGTTGGAGACACAACGTACGATTATGGATGCTATGTCTTTTAAAGATTGGTTCTTCAAAATGATAGGTGTGGCTAATGATCGCGATAAAGAAAAGATTGTTGCGGTCTTATGGAGTATTTGGCGAGAACGAAATCAACGGGTATGGCGGCAGATATCTAAACCTCCTTCGATGGTCGTGGCTTGTGGGCTAGAAGCGGTTGATGAGTGGAAGAGGGCTCGTATGGGGAGATGTCATATGCAACACCAACAAAGACGAGCGACTTGTAACCGGTGGCATCCGCCACCAGCCCCATATTTGAAATGTAATTGTGATGCTGCTGTGTTTGCGGACAGATGTGTAATGGGTTCGGGAATGGTGCTTCGGGACGACGAAGGAAGATGTATTGCTTATCGGATGGCTCAACGGCATGGCATACCGGAAGTAAAGGAATGTGAATCGACTACCTTGTATGAGGCATTGTTGTGGGTTCGAGACATGGGGCACGAGAATGTCATCTTTGAAACCGATTCCCAAACCGTTGTCACCGCTCTAACAGCCAGTGAGGAGGATTGCACGGAGTTTGGAGACATCATTCGTGCTTGTAAAATGGTCCTAGATGATATGCCGTACTTTAAAGTTAACTTTGTTAGGAGATATAGAAATGAGGTTGCTCATGAGTTAGCTAGGCGATCTCAATTCTTTGTCGAACCCGTCTTAGGGGTCGGCTCTCCTAGGTGGTTGGATGAGGACTTGATGTCCTTTTGTAATGTTCTTGAGCATTAATATAATCGTTGCTTTTTCCCGTCAAAAAAAAAAAAAAACGTGTGATTGTGTGTGTGAAATTAAAACATCAAAATTAAAACAAAAACAAATATAAAACAAACATAAAAACATAAAAAAAAAAAAACGTCAGAGCGCGTGAGATGTGAGATGGAAATTAGGCGTGTGATTGTGTGTGTGTGAGTTGAGTCTTGAGTGTGGTGTGTGAGGGTGAAGTTCAATAAAAAAAGTCAGAAAAAAAAGGTGTCAGATCTGCAAAAAGAAAGAAAGCAAAGGAACTTTCAAATCATGAACCACCTCCAATAAAACTCTACTCACCTCTTTCTTTTATCATTAATTAACATTGACAGATTTTGAACAAAACACCACCCAAAAAAAAACGAGAAAGAAGAAGAGACGGTTTCCGGTCGCCGGTCGCCAACGACGAAGCACCGGTCCGGTCCGGCCTCCGACACAACGGTCAGGTCCGGCGAAGGTCTCCGGTCTCCGGCGATGGTTCGGTTTTGAACTCCGATCGACGGCGGTCTACATCAGATCCGGTCGAGAGAGGGTTTGGACTCCGGTTCGGTCAAGGATGAATCACAAGAGAAGAAGCTACGGTTGCCGGAAAAACATAAGGATCCGGCGACGTCCGGTTCCGGTCACGTCCGGTTCCGGCGACATCCGGTTCCGGTTACACTCTACGTCTCACTTTCTTTCTAAGATTCGGGCAAGGCTTTTTCCGGTCCGGTTCCGGTCCGGTTCGAGTTTGGCAAACACCAGATCTGTTCACAAGGAAGTTTCTCAAGGAAGAAGCCTCGGTCGCCGGAAAAAACATCCGGTTCCGGCGACGTCCGGTTCCGGCCATGTCCGGTTCCGGCCACAACACTTCATCTCATTCTTTTTAATTTTAAGATAGACATCCGGTTCCGGCGAGGTCTCCGGTCCGGTTCCGGAAAGATAAGACTTGGGTTTGGTTTCGGTTGGAGCTCCGGTCCGGTTCCGGCGACATCCGGTTCCGGCGAGGTCCGGTTCCAGCGAGGTCTCCGGTCCGGTTCCGGAAAGATAAGTTGGGGCCGGGAGGATCAAGACTTGGTGGATTTTTGAAAGATCCGGTTCCGGCGACATCTCCGGTCCGGTTCCGGCAAGGTCCGGTTCCGGCAAGGTCCGGTTCCGGCAAGGTCCGGTTCCGGCGAGATCCGGTCGCCGGATTTTTCTCCGGTCAGGACTTGGGATGTTGATGACATGATGACAAGGTGATGGATTCCAAGGAGTGTTGGTGATGGAACAAGGAGAAGAAGAAGAAAATATTAAAGAAGGAGAATAAGAAGAAAATATATTAAAGAAAAATAAGATAAAAAAAATTTGAAAATCGTTGGAAGAAGATAAAAAAAACAGATAAAAAAAAATTCAGCTTTTCTAATTTTTTAACTTTTTTTTATTTTTTTTTATTTTAAAACTTTTGAAATCTATATATTTTTTTTTGTTTAGAAACAAATAGATTTATTTATTTATTTTTTTTTATTTCTTAGAATGAGACTAGTAATTAAATTCCTCCTTTTTTTTGTAACACTAAAATAAGAGAAGAAAAGAAATTTAAAAAAAAATGTATACATATAACAAGGAATAGAAAACTTACCTGGGATGCTTACACGTTCCCCTTCTGATCAGGCGGAGGCAGACCACGTTCCCCCTCTGATCAGGCGGAGGCAGACACCGTTCCCCCTCTGAACATGCATGGGGAGGGAATGTTCCCCCTTGACAAATGCATACTCATACCAACTGGTTAGTATCACTGATACATGAACAACATCACATGCATAAAGGGATAGGATACTTACCTGTGGTGCTTACCTGTACCTTTTGAATCGAGTCTGTCATCGTTCCCCCTCGAAACGAGCGACATAGTTTGAACCTGTCAGCGTTCCCCCTCGGAACACGTAGAGGCAGGCAATGTTCCCCCTTGGAACATGCAGAGGCAAACAACATTCCCCCTTGGAACAGGCAGAGGCAGACAAAATTCCCCCTTGATTTATTACCACTCATAAAGCGAACTTCTCACCAAGTACAACTCTTGAAGGGAGTGAGAAGGTCCATTTGCCCGGTCATGTGTTTGGGACAACCTCAACCATAACTTACACATGACCGGCCTGCAAAATCAAGTGCAAACATTTTTAGGTACCCATTTGGGAATGGGTCCTTTCGGGTTAGTATCAGTAGGTTTAGAGTTATGTTTCTTAGCATGATGAGTGTATTGATGATAAGCATGATTGTAGAATCCATAAAAGTTAGGAGCACAATATCGCTCATTCACAAAGGCATTCGCACAAAAGCCAAAATGAAAACAGTTTCGACATCGATAATCACTCCGATATCCATAAGCAACATGTTCACAGTCATGAAAGTTAAAAAGAGTATGAGGTACATGACTGTGAGCTCTATGAAATTTATCGTTGGAAAATCTGTTTTTCCTAAATCCGGGCTTATGTGCATATGACTTTGGATGACTACCCTTTTTAGTTCCATTCTCCTTTGAGTTATCCCTACCCTTCCTTGCATTTTGAAATGTCATATTTGAAGAAGAATGATTCGCATGAGAGTGATGATTTGAAGATTTGTTTCTTGGGTGGAAGTTGTGTGACTGTTCCTTAGGTTTAGACGACTTCTTGTTTTTACGAGAGCGTCGACGTTTCTTAGGAGCAGTCACATTAGGACGAGATGTACTCGCAACTTCAGACTCAGGGGTGACTATCGGATCCTTCCCTTTGTCTTCCCGAGTGGGTTTGACAGGAGTACACGTTCCAGGTTTAGAAGTACCATTTGATCTACCACCCTCACCAGCCATGTGGGAACAATCATTCGATACAATCTCAGAGATTTGTACCGTTGATCTTGGTGCCATGTTAGTTAGAGTGTCCATGTATGAGATAGTTGTGCAAATTGGAGACCTTAGTACTATTGATTGAGAGTTTTGAGTATAGGTACTCGATGGTCTGAAATCCGGTGCATCAACATTCAATGCATGGTGATGATGACGTGAGTTATCACAAGTTCCAAGAGTGGATTGACTTGCTTTTGGTGTGCTTTTGGATTTGAGGGCAGTTTCAAGTTCATTGATTCTACTCAAGAACAAGTCCTTTTCCCTAAGGCTCATGCGCCTCTCATCCTCAAGCTCAGCCTCAAGTGTAGCAATCCTCTTCTCATAAAAGGTTTTGTTATCTTTGTAAACTTTTTCAAGGATTGGAACTTCCTGATTCATCTCAGCCTCAGTATAGCTAGGCGTATAATCCTTAGACAAAGGAATCTCACGCGTTGCATAACTGGCATTGAGAGATGAATAGTTGAAGGGAATGGAGTGCTTGTTTTTTCTATCTTTTTCTTTCTTCTCAATTTCCTTCAACTGTTCAGGATCATCAGACTCTTTCATGAAAACGATTTTGTATCCAAGACTCATGTACCGAAGGTCATACATGGTAGGAGTCTTGGATATGGCACGCTTAAGATAGCATGGACTTTTATATCCTATGCCTTCTTTTGGGTTGTAATAATTGAATTCCTTTGGCTGGTTCATATGGATGGTCTGATCGGTTTGACCTCTTTTCAGAAACTTATCCTCCATGTCTTTGATTTTCGCAAACAGGTTAATTCTTTGAGCAAAAATAAATTCATACTTCTTTACATTCTCACTACTCACTCTTTCAGCCTCATGTAGTCTCTTTTGTAAATCAGTGATATCAGCATTCAAGCTTGTGACTTTATCTTCAAGAGTTTTGTTTGCAAGGGTGAGCATGTTAACTTTGTCTTTTGAATAGGCTAATTCGATGTTGAATTTCACAACTAGGGCATGTTCACTAGCTAATTTGGATTCAGCAATTGTGGTTTGTTTATTAGCTTGTTTAATCTTATTTTCATACTCAGAAACCTTTTGTGCAAGACCTTTTACTTGATTTTCAAGTTCAGTGTATGGGTCAGGGAGTACCTCAGAAGATGAATCAGAATGGTCTGAGTTGACATCATTGTAGTCACGATCATCATCCTCGGAATACTCTTCATCCACATCTGCCATCAAGCATAGTTGATCTTTTCCTTCATCACTATCCACATTCCATGCGTCATCTTGAGTAAGCATGCATACGGGACGTCCTTCCTCATCATCACTTGACATTCTGAGCCAAGCATTATCTTTCTTTACTTCCTTTCCCTTGTCTTCAGAGTTGGCTTTCTCCTCAGGTTTCTGGCAATCAGCTCTACCACCCTGTTCAACTCTCCTCAGATGGTTGTTGGAAGACATGGGTTTTCTTGCATTCCTCTTGGACATGGACCTGGTGATCAATGCCAAGGTCTTCTTTATGTCATTCATCTCTTCATCAGGTTCTTCTATATGGACATAGAGAACCGGTGGTCGGGTATCGGACCCGATTGCTAAGGCTTCTCTTGTGTTCATGATTGAAGGTTGATTGTGGATCTTAAACCACTTAGTATGATCAGGTGAATTGGTTGGTGAAAGGTCTCAAGACTTGTGAAAATCTTGAAAAATATTCAGTTCTGGAGGTCGGGGTCTGATCTGGAGGTCAGGGTCTGATCTGGAGGTCAGGGTCTGATCTGGAGGTCAGGTTCAGATCTAAAGGTTGGATGTAGTGATGAGTATTGGGTGTCGGGTATTGAAGGAAGACTTAGAGAAATTCTGGAAACTCTAGTCTGAAGAAATTACTTGACGCCCAAAAAAATCCAAGTCTGAAGAGTAGACCCGGTACCCGATGCTTGAGGTCTGAAGAATCGATTTCACCAGAACCAGAACACAACGGATCAAGAGCAAGTGGCAGGCTCTGATACCAATTGTGGGTTCCAAATCAATCTAACAATCAAGAACACTTAGATTTGTATATGATATATATGCTAAGTACAAGATCTAAATGAGATTGCATTCCATTCAATGATTAGAGATTCAAGAAGTAGGAGAGTACAAATGAGCCTAATGACTACTATTTATACTAAGGAAATGGGCTAGGCTTTTAAACTAAATGGGCCTAAACAATTGGGCCTTTAAATGAAAATTACATAAATGATAACAAAGTTTGGGAAATTACAAAATTGACACAACTAACAAATATTTCTAACATAATCCACTGAAAACACTAAGCAAACACATCACATACACCTTGAGGCATACAAATACATAGAGTACAAGAGTTTACACATATCAGATGGAGAATCATCATTCAGAATTGATCATGCCTACACTTGTGATCAAAAACTTGAACCTTCCCACATCAAAAGCTTTTGTGAAAAGATCAGCATATTGATAATCAGTGTGCACTTTCAATACTTGAATGAGTTTCTTTTCAATTGAATCCCTAATGAAGTGATACTTGATCTCTATGTGCTTGGTTTTAGAGTGCTTGACAGGATTATTAACAATGCTTATGGCACTGTTGTTGGCCAAAAGCTTGCACCTCCATAATCACTGTCAGTGTAGGCCAAAAGCTCAAATGGAGACTCATAAGGATACCAAAGACTCAATCTGGGTTGTCCCTTTAGATATCTGAAGATTCTCTTGATTGCTTGAAGATGAGAATCCTTTGGCCTAACTTGAAATCTTGCACATACACATACTGCAAACATGATGTTAGGTCTGGAAGCTGTGAGATACATGAGAGATCCTATCATAGACCTGTATTGATGAACATCCACTTCCTCCCCCTCAACATCAGCTGTCAGTTGCTTGTGTGTTTCCATAGGTGTTGAGGCTGATTTAGCATCCAGAAAACCAAACTTTGTGAGCATATCCTTGACATACTTGGATTGGTTGATGAGTATGCCATCCTCCTTCTGCTTAACTTGTAACCCTAGAAAGAATGTCAGTTCTCCCATGGAGCTCATCTTGAATCTCTTGTGCATTAGATCTTTAAACTCTTTGCACATCTCCTCCTTTGTGGAACCAAATATAATATCATCCACATAGATCTGCACCAACAACAGATCTGATCCCTTTTTCTTGATAAACAAGGTCTTATCTATCACTCCTCTTTCAAACTGATTTTCCAAGAGATAGGTAGACAGTGTATCATACCATGCCGTTGGAGCTTGATGTAGACCATACAATGCCTTCCTTAACTTGTAGACTTTGTCAGGAAACTTTGAATCTTCAAAACCTGGAGGCTGACACACATATACCTCCTCTTCAATCTTCCCATACAAAAATGCACTTTTTACATCCATCTGATACACCTTAAATCTTTTGTGAGAGGCAAAAGCTAGGAACAGCCTTATTGCTTCAATTCTTGCAACAGGTGCAAAAACATCATCATAATCAATTCCTTCCTCCTGTGTGTATCCCTGTGCAACTAGCCTTGCTTTGTTCTTGATCACAATGCCTCTCTCATCCTTCTTGTTTCTAAAGATCCATTTTGTGCCAATTGCCCTATGTCCCCTAGGCAAATCAGTCAGATCCCATACATGCTGTAGCACAAACTGAAGCAATTCCTCTTGCATAGCTTCTATTCAACTGGGATCTTTCATGGCATCAAACACCTTCTTTGGTTCAGTCTGAGAAAGAAAACATGAAAACATTGCTGAATGTGGGTTTAAAAAACCCAAATCTTTACTTTGTTTTCTTGTGATCATTGGAGATTGTATGTCTCCAATCACCAAACTTGATGGATGATTCTTCTGAGTTCTGGTGAGATGTAGGGGTTCTTCAGGCAGATTTGCCCCTAAATTGGATTCATATGCACCTTCCTCATTACTATAAGGGGAATCAATCACATTGGTGTGAGGTTCATCCAGAGTTGTGATGTTCAAATCTGATATCATCATTTGAGGATCTATGATACTCATATCTGAAGATTGTGAACCATCGGCATCATCTTCTTGAAGTGACACTGGATGATTCACAGTGGTTTCCTTCTCTGATTCCCTTTCTCTATCACTTTGATCTTCTCTGGACTGCTTTTGACCTTTAGGGTGCGTTTGGTGCACTGGACAGGGTGGGACAGGACAGGACAGGACAACCCTTTCCTGCGTTTGGCGTGCCCCAACCTTGGACTAAGTAGAACACACTAGCACAAGACATGGGACAAGTGTGTCCACCCCCTACCCCATGGAACTAAGTGGAAGAAGAAACTTATTGATCAAAATACCCCTTAAATAAGAAACCTAATCTAATATCCCTTCTTTTTTCTTCAACCGCTTTCTTCCAAACTCCATCTCCTCTTCGATTTCACGACCTCAGATCTACCTCCCTCTCCGGCGATGTCCGGCGACCTGCGGCTGTTAAGTCCGGCGACCTCCGCCTCCTTTTACGGTGATGTCCAACGACATGCGGCTGCTACCTCCGGCGACGTCCGACATCCGGCGACCTCCGCCTCCTTCTCCGGCGATCTCCGACTGCTACCTCCGGCGACGTCTGGCGACCTCCGCCTCCCTCTCCGGCGACCTGCGACTGCTACCTCCGGCGACGTCCGGCGACCTCCGCCTCCCTCTCCGGTGACCTGCGGCTGCTACCTCCGGCGACGTCCGACGTCCGGCGACCTGCGGCTGCTACTTCCGGCGACAACTTATAGACTTTTATCAATAAAACATTATTATAAGGTTTTAAATTCTTTGTTATTATGCATTTAAATTGATTATTTATTAATAAAACTTTAAACAACTCATCAGGGGTAAAACTGGTCATTTTAACATGTTCTGGGTTGTCATGTCCTATGTTGTTCTAGCTTACCAAACGCTGGACACCTGTCCTGTCCTGTTCTGTCTTGTCCTGTCCTGTCCCGTCCCGTCTGCGTACCAAACGCACCCTTATTGACATCATCTTCCTTCTCAGGCTCAGGCACCTTCTCTTCATGACAGAATTCAACAGGATCCACTGTGGGCATTGGAAACATCACAAATGGTGTCCTAGTTTCCTTTGATTTATCTGTGCTGGAACCTGTTTCAACTGCATAGCTCATATTCAAAGAGTTAGTGAGTGAATCAATGTCAAACAACCAATTGGGACCAGTTCCAGGTACATTTGGAGTGTTTTCATTGCATTTGACATTGTCACTTTTTTCAATAATTCTAGATGAGCTATTAAAAACCCTGAGAGCCTTACTCTGTGATGAGTATCCAACAAAAAATCCATCTTCTGATTTGCTATCAAACTTTCCTAATTGAGATTTGGTATTGAGAATAGTGCAAGGGAATCCAAAAGGTTTTAAGAATCCTATAAAAGGTTTCTTTTTCTCAAAAAGTTCATATGGTGTCTTGCCCTTGGACTTGACTATAAGAACCCTGTTTTGAACATAGCAGGCAGTATTTACTGCTTCTGCCCAAAAAGTGATAAGAAGTTTTGAATCAACTAACATGGTTCTTGCAGCCTCAATAAGTGTCCTATTTCTCCTTTCAGCAACACCATTCTGCTGAAGAGTTCGAGGAGCACTATATTGTCTCTCAATCCCTTTATCTTCACAAAAGGAGTTCAAATCAGCATTTTTGAATTCTGTACCATTATCTGATCTGATGACTTTTAATTTCAGATTTGTCTTGTTTTCTACCCTGATTACAAAAGGGTTTGATCAGTCCACTTGTCTCATCCTTTGTTCTCAGAAAGAATACCCAAGTGAATCTTGAGTAATCATCAACAATGACCAGACAATATGATTTCTTTCCAATACTCATCACATTTGTAGGTCCAAATAGATCCATATGTAAAAGTTGTAAAGGAGCAGAGAGTGTGTTTATTTCTTTGGACTTGTGAGTGGACTTGTGTTGCTTGCCTTTAAGGCATGAAACACAGTGATCATCACATGAAAACTCTTTTGCAGGTAAACCTCTAATCAAATTACCTTTGACCAATTTATTCATATTTTTGAAATTCATGTGACACATCCTTCTATGCCAGAGGGATGATTCACTCAAAGAAGCTTTTGACAATAAACAGTTTAAGGATGATTTAGAAGACACATCCTCCAAGTCCAAGCAATAAACATTTTCCTTTCTTGGAGCTCTCAACAGTATCATATTTTCATCAACTATTTTGAACTCAGGTGAAAGTATCATACACTCTTCATCATTGAACAATATACTATGTTTCTTGTCACAAACCTGTGATACACTTAACAGGTTTGTATTTCAGTTGCTCAACATAGTATACATCTTCAAAGGTCATCATACCTTTGGAGATCTTACCTTTCCCACTTACCTTGCCTCCCTTTGGATTGTCACCAAAAGCAACATGTCCACCATCAAACCTTTTAAAGTTTTCAAGTAATGACATGATGCCTGTCATGTGCCTTGAGCAACCACTGTCAACATGCCACACATTGTTTCCCTTACCTTGGTTGCCCTGCACATGAGAATAAAACAATTAGTGTCTTAAGGGAACCCAAGCCAATATGGTCTTGGGTTCACCTTTATCATTTACATACTTAAACTCAGCCAATCTGTTGAGTTTGAGCATATAGTCCTTACTTGGTATTTCATGGCTTGAGTATTTTGTGACAATATAGGGCTTTTTCTTTTCAGGGCTTGCAGCAGTAGTAACTAGATTAGTATTATTACTGTTGCTAGCAACAATATTTTTCTTGTTACTTTCACAGTTACTTCTGCTGTTCTCAGTAGCAGCAGTATTAATTACTACAGCTTTTGGCACCCATTTGGCAACCATTCTTACAGATTTAGTTTCAACCTTTTTCACTTGATCTTTTTCTTTTGGTTGAGACTTTCTGTTTTGGTTTGGAACAGATCTCTTGTTACTACAGTCAACCTTCTTTGCCTGAAATTGTTGCTTTTTCCTTACAATCATAGGAGAACTTAATTTTTGAAAAGACTTCCTCTAATTTGTTGGATTAAAGAAACAGTCTTTGGCCAAGTGATTGAGCTTGCAACAAATGAAACATGGTTTTGGTCTGTTGATTTTGCTAAGATCAAACCATGACTCTTGGCCCATTGATTGTTCTTGTTTCTTTGATTTCCTCTTTTGTATTGAAACTGTTTAGAGGAACTCGGATCACTTTCAGAAGATTGTGTATCTATCTTACCTTTACCTTTCTCCTTCTCTACCTTATTGCTCTTTACAAAAGGTCTACCACCATTCTCATTTGTAAGAATGTGGTTATCTTTAGGGACAAACTTTCCTTTTTCCTTCTTCCTAGATTCTTCTCCTATTCCTAAATCCTCAACTACACCTTCCACAGGGTCAACTTCAGTCACTCCAGGTTTCAAATCCTCAGAGTCAAGTCTATCAGCAAGATTAGACTTTGGAGGAATGTAGTTGTTGTTATAAGGTGGTGGGGTGTTATGGTAACCTAATCCTCTCTTAAGGTCATCATTAATCTGAGCTTTTAGAATTTCATCCATCGCCTTTGATGCTTTGGAGAATTTCTCAAGATCAGCTTTGGACTACTCTAACTCAGTTCTGACCTTTTCTAACTCAGCTCTACACTTAGATAACTTAATCTCATATTCTTTCCTTTCCCATTTCTAATAATTTTGGTCATATTCAAATTGGAGTTCATTGGCTTGATATGCCTTGATTTGATCCTCCAAACTGCCTATTACCTCATTGGATTATCTCCTGAACTGCTCAAGCTTCTTGATACTGTCACACATACTTTGATTGTGATCCCTGTACTTCTTAACAGTATCAATACAAGATTTGGAACAAAGTTTAGAACATAAGTGCTTGATTCAGTAATTTCTGCCATAAGTGCTTGATTTTGAACAGCTTCTTCAGCTTGATCACTCCAATCAAACCCAAATCCTTCCTGTGAAACCAATGCTTGTGAGGAGTTACCGCTGGAATTTTTGTTGAACTTGGTTTGATGGTTAGGCTGTGGACCATTTCCTTTGCATTCTCTGGCAAAGTGACCAAGGTCATTACACTTGTAACATCTCACTTTTGACTTATCAAAGCCTGCTCCATCTTCTCTTTTCATGCCAAAATTATTCCTCCCTGTCCTCTTGATGAATCTCTTTATCCTCATAGTAAGCATGGCCATTTGCCATTTGATATCCATTTCTTCCAAGTCATCTGGACTGATTTGTTCAAGATCTTCATTAATTAATGAGGTCTTGACATGGCTAGCAAGAAAAGCTTCCAGTGTTTGATCCATACCAGAACTAGGTTTAGCAGCATTAAAAGAGTCACTAGCAGCAATATAAGAACCTGGATCATTTGAGTGAGAAGATTCACTAGACAACAAAGCAGTGTTGTGTGAATAACCAATTGGCTTTCTCTTTGCTTCTGCTTCTGCCTCAAAGACTCTGAGATCATTATAAAGATCATCAAACTAAGTTAATAAGATGGATCTCTAATTTAATGGTGGCACGACCTCTTTTTATTAACAAGATGATGGTATTCTCCCCACACCATAACTTGCCTTCCACATCTTGGTAATAAGATGTATTATAGTTAGGGTTGTTCAAAAAAGTTGTTGGACCCTTCAAACCGGTCAAACTAAGTCAAATCGAATCGTGTTAGGCCATTTGAACTGTTTGACGGTATAGTCTAGTTTGCAAAATAGTTAATTGGGTGGTCTAGTCAGATTTGCAGTTTGAAACTTTTTTTTGGACAGTTTGGAGTAAACCAACCTTCAAATACATATATACAAATATATATTTTTTATATTTATTTATTTTAGCATAAGACTATACCTAAGTTTTAAGATTAAACCCAACTTTATCCTAAACACATAAGTTTTAATAACTCCAACATAAAGCATAATTTAAAATCCCAAATCAGGTGTTTTGTGGAGATATTTTGTTTGATCGTTTGTGGATTCTGTTTAATTTTTTGTGAACTTTGTTTATTTCAAATCGACTTAAGCCATAGATTGAACTTTAGTGTATTATGTCTTGTTAAAATAGATTTTAATCTAAAATTAAAAAGTATACATGTGTTTTTAAGTTTAAGTTTTAAAGCCCATAAAGGCCCAAAGTGCCTAAACTACAGTTTGGTTTAACCGATTTAGGCAATTGCTGTGAATATTTAATAAACCGCTATTTTTCGTTTCGTTTGTAGTTTAAAAAGTTAAACCACTAAAATCGGACTATGAACACCTCTAATTATCTTTCATAACTATTATGAAACATGCAACCAATAACCCGTTTGTTGTGCAGAGTGTGCATTCTCAAGTTTTATTACCATTAAACGACCGTAACCTTCGATCTCTCGTTATAATATGTAAAAACGGGAAATAGGATATAACTATCTCTATATTTCACAGCCATTGTAGAGTGAAAAAAACTCAAGAATTATCCTAATATTCAATTCGTGAACCCAAGGCTAATGGGATCGGCATATTATATTTGGAAAGGATATTGCACATAATTAATTAAGAAATGACCTTATGCTATCATAAATTTGATTCACAAATATACCATTTTGTTTCACGAATCCTATAGGATTTTATATGCTACCACTAGAGATTTTGGTAGATTTATGAAGATCTTTGACTCCACAAGTACAAGTGACAATTAAAGGTTTTTGTATATCGAACTCCTTATTTGTAAAGCTTACTCAAAGGTAGGGAGGTGATCTTTCCGGAAATAATTTTGCATGCTCTTAAGCTCATAAGGAGTATAGACGCAAGTCTTAAGGGCTTTTATTTTATTTTTTAAAAGTTACCTCTTAAAACCTCTTAAGATTTGAAAACTTCCTATCATCCTCTAAAATTCTAAGAGGTGCACCATCAACCTCTTATTTTTTAGACGTAAATTTAGACTTTATACTTTAGACCTCTTAAAAAAACAAACAACCCTTAGAGTAGGTAATTAGTTTTTATTTGTAATTTATATTTCTTGCAATTTATGTCTTTAGCTTCATATACTTCTTTTTTGTTCTTACTTTTATTGTTTAAAATCTTTCCAATGTTTTTTGTATATTCTATTCTTTATAATGTTCTAAAGCCTTACAATGTTAGGCTAAAAGGCATAGCTTGGGGGTTTGATGAAGTCAAACACCAAAAATGAACTTTGAAGAAGGAATGCTAATCACAAGGCTTTTGTCAGGATCGATTTCGTAACAAGAAACAAACACTCAGAAAACAAATTAAAGTATTGCGGAATAAAACCTTAATCGGAAAACAAACAGTGAACTTTAAAGATCAAATTTATTCAATCCTTTCAATCACAAGTTTACTCACAAAGCCTCAATCTACAAGAACAGATCTCTCATAGACGAGCAACACTTCTCTATTGCTAGGAGAATTCTTGAGGCTCTGTTTTTCTCTCAAAGAACAAAAAAGATATCTTGTAATCTATCCCTAACAAACTATATATACTGAAAACAAGATATACATAAGGAAAACAAATATTCTAAACTGATTCCAAGATATTCGGAATCATTTCCTTATCTCTCCAACAAACTATGTTTCCTTATCGCATCCTTAGAAGCAGCAGTAACAAAAGGAAGCATTAACTGAAACTGTTACATTAACTAGCAGTAATAACAAGTAGCAGTAATAACTTCTAAGCAGTAATAACCATTACTACTTCTAAGTCTTCATCAGCAGCAATAACTTGATATAGCAGCAGTATCCATCTTCACGTCTTCTAGAACCTCCATTACTACTGCAGCAGCATTAACGATCAATCAGCAATAGTAACTGGACTTTAGCAGTAATAACCAGACTTGTCATTATTCTTCAACCCAATACTTCTGCTCTATCACCAATCAACAAAATAACCCAACAGCTTTCAAACGATTGAAAAGACATCTATGAATAAGTTGCTTACTTGCTAAATATGTTGAATTCAGTTGGACTTAAAAAGTTAACCAAACTTGCAAATGGGTTTGCTTTTATTACGTTTAGCTTCAACAACAAGAAAAAGAGGAAGCGGAAGAATTTCCGATAGCGAATTACTTGTTTTCTCATCTCTAGACTTCAACTTTATGTAGAGATATGGGAGTTAGTTTATGTATAAAATTCTTACATAATTTTGAGCGAAACTATAGCAACATTTTGATGGTATGGTATTATCTTCACTATATTTTTGTTACTTGCATCTTTACCGGATTCACTAATGGAAGACTTTCTTTCACTGACGAAGTTTTTCCTGGAAAATCTGTCACTAATAAAAGGGGTGCTTCGCCACAAAACCATCACAAATTGTTGGGTATCTCATACTCACTGATTACCCATGGCTTTGATCACATTACAGAACGATTAACAAGAACAGAAAACTAAATCAAAGTAGTTTGAGGAATAACACTTTGAATGTAATAACAATGAATGAATTTAAAGAACGTATTGTATATTTATCACAAGCTTAATGATTACAACCAAAGCCCCAATCTGATTTGAACAGTCTCAAATTAGACGTGCAACTCTTCTCAATTGTAGGGATTCAAGAATAATCTTGAGGCTTCTAATTCTAAACAAAAACTTATGAACTCGTGTCTAAACATCTAAGACCTATCAGCTATATATACAAGTTACAGGATTACAATAAGGAAAGTAAATCTAAACAAGATAATCTCTATAAAATCTCCAAGATAATCTCTATAAAATCTCCAAGATAATCGTATCTTGTCCATATCTTCCAATCTGCACAATCCTTTCCTTATCGCAACTCTCCAGCAGTGGTAACACAAAAGCAGTAGTAATCTTCAATCAGCAGTGGTAACTTGAACTTCAATAACAATGTTGCTCAGCAGTGGTAACTCACATACTAGCAGTGGTAACACAAAATTAAGCCTTCAGCTGTAATCTTCCAAAGCTAGCAGTGGTAAACTCAATAACATCAATAGCAGTGGTATCTCAGACCCAACAATCTCCCCCTAACTTAACTTCTCAAACATGAGGAGCTAAGTTCTTGAGTCTGATCTTCAAATAAGTCTTTATCTTCTTCATCAGCAACCTTGCAGGTTTAGTAGGCTCTCCTCTTGTAGTCAATTTAGCATCTACCATGCCTTGCAATCTTTGAATATCAAACACATCAGTATCACATTCCTCCAAGTAATACTCTTTGTCATCATCATTAACACTGAGACTGTATATTCTGCATTTTTCATACCATCTCCACTCTTTCACTGCTTCACAACTTTTACTTCTCAAATCTAAAAGTCTGAAAGGTTCAAACAACCAATACAAACATTCCAGTGCAGCTTTCATCTTTTCAGTCTTCTCAGAATTTGTTCTTTCATCCACAGCTACATCAATCACCTTGCATCTCACATCGTACATCTCCTTTAGATGATCCCTTGTACAAGCTTCTAAAATCTTTACCCAATCAGAATCACTGAGTTCAGAACCATCATCCAACCTTACCACATACTTCAAGTCTTTATCAACACCCCATCCTGTAACTTTCTTGGGTCTTTGCTCAATCATCTTTACATCAAAGTACCTCTCATTCACTTCTAGTAATTGCTCCTTCAACTTTTCCACCAACTCCTTATCAAGATCAGATAGCTCTCCCTTTTTCTCCTTTACCTCCAACATGCTATTGATCATGATGGGTTCAAAATCATACCTCTTATCAACTAGGAAATAGCTCATGCTGCCCTTCTCAAAAGTAACTGAGAATACCCTATTGTCATAGGTGCTCCAAGAAACAACTTTCCCTTCACCAACAATGTCATCCATGTCTCTTTTGTTGTTCTTCTTCAAGTCAGCCTTTGTCTTTGAGAAAGCAAACATAATCTTCAGATCCTCAATTAGCAATCTGGCTTCCTCAAAGTCTTCAACCTCCTTAGTGCATCCAATCTCATACATCCTTTTTAGATCAGCCCTGGACAGCTTTCTGAATATTCCAAGTATGCTGGCAAAAATTTCAAACTGACCATTACCTCTAAATACTTTGAATGCATCAACATCCATGTGTTCAAAGTATATCCACATGGTAATGTCTGAGGTTTCTTCAATCTCCTTGGTCTTCTTTCCCTTCTTTGCTATTGATTTCTTTCTCTTTGGTTTAGGTGATTGCACCTCTAACCCTTGTTCAGCAACTTCAGCCTCTTGTTCAACTCCTTGTTCAGCAGTTTCAATTCCCTTCTCAGCCTCCTTTTCTTTTTCAGCAGTCTCACCCTCCTTCTCATCCTCCTTTTCAGTCATATTCTCTTCAGCACCAGCAACAGTAGTATCAGCATTACCTTCAGCAGTGGTAATCTGATCTGTTACCTGATATCTCTTCCTCTTTCTTTGTACCAGAGGCATATCTTCTGTTTCCACTTGTTGCTCCTCCATGGCTTCTAGGTGCATTACCTCCCTTGTGGCATTGTATTGACTCTCTATTTTCTCCAAATCCCACTTAGCAAAATACTGGACTAGCTTTGAAAGGGCACCAGCCAAGTATCTCACCATGATCCTTCTCTTTTCAGTAACAGTCTTTGGAGTAGATTTCTTTGAAGTCTTCTTAGCTGTCTTCTTCTTGACAACCACTGGTTCCTCTTGATTCAATTGCTCTTGCAATTTACCAGCTGCCACCCTGTCATGTTCAGCTATTGTAGCCAACTCTTCTTTTCTTTTCCTCTCATCTTCCTCTTGAAGCTGTTGAATCAAGGCATCAGAAAGAATTTCTTTAGTCACAGGGTCTACCACTGGCTTAAACCCCATATCCTCATCATCATCAGATTCAGACTCAGCTTCTTCTACTATCTATTTGCCTTTATCTTTTGGATCAAGTACCTCAGCCTTCTTCTTTACAGCTACAGGCTCACTAATGACAACTCCTTTGGCCTTAGGAATAACCTTAGGAAGTTTCAAAAGTATTTGTGCTATAGTAACCTCATCCTCATTCACTTCCAAATCAGCCTCTGCACCAATTTCTTTCTCACTCTCCCCCTTATCTCCAGCTTCCTTCTCAAACACAGGCTCATTCACAACATCAGCTTCTTCATTGGACATCTTTTTCTTCTTCTTTAACTCCCCCTTGATCTTTGATCTCCTCTCCCCCTTTGTGAATGAGACCAAGGTGGAGTACCTCCGCTGAAGTGCTGAAATCTTCACATACAAGCCATTTGAGCACCTTGAGCCTGTATCTTCTTGGACTGCTTGATAATCTGAGCATCATGAGCCTTGATCAGATTATGTTGAGCTGTCACCAGTTCTTCCAAAAGATCCAATCTGGACTCATGAGAATCATGTCTTTGATCATGGGTCTGGAAGTTCGTATCATGAGCCTTCAAATCATCTACAATGACCTTCAAGTCTGCCATCAAATCCTTATAGTTATATCTGCCCTCACCAGGTTTAGAAGTGTTGACCTCCTTTACTGGATCTTTGAGCTTTTTAGCAGAAGTCTTCAGCCTAGCTGAAGCACTAGCTGCCCCCTTGGTTTCTTGGCACCTGGGACCTCCCTTTGATTGCTCAATAGGAGTTGCCGTGGTGGGGGTCTTAGCTATGTTCAGACTATCCTGATGCACACCTTGTGCAACATCAGTAGTTTGAGCCTCACCAACCACATGCCCATCCTTCTCCTTAGAGGGCACCTTCTTTATACTTGAGTGGGGCATCACTCCAGGGGTATCCCTTTGGAAAATATCAGAAGGAGAGTGCTCCAACTGAGGGCTTATAGGCTCATTGGGTTTAGAACCAGAGGAGGAAGGAGCTCCCCTGTTCTTTCTTATGTATCTTTTAAGTGAGGGGGAAGGGGTTGATTCAAGGGACTAAGGAATAGTGTGAGTGGAATGTGTGGGTAGGTCATCAGTAGGTATGCTTGATAGTGAGGGCTGCAAGCCTGATGCATCACCTTGTGGGTGGTTCACTCTCATCATTGTAGAGAACAATGGAGTGAATTGGTCATTAGAGCCTGGAGCAGGTCTCTTCATATTGGCAAACACCTTATGACCAAGAACAGAGCTCTTATAAGTGTCACCAGACAATGGTACAGCCGTCAATTCCTTGGTTATAACTTCTTGTACAAACCTTGGGAACATGTAAAAAGATTTGATTTTGGTATTGTTGATGTTCTCAAGGTTGTAAACAAGATCATCAAAAGTCATTTGTGAAAAATTAAAAACCTGATTAGTGGCTAAGCAGACCAAGGCAGATGCCATGGTACTACTAAACTCACTAAAACTAGTAGTTTTCTTTGAAAAGCAATGTAACAAGGTATGCACAAAGAATCTCTACTGAGGGCAAAATTGACCCTTAAGATATTTTAAAGAGGTTTGGGAGCCTGCATACCCCATTCTCAGAAAAGATTCCATAATAGTTGAGGGTGTGAGCATAGTGATACCTGTTTCATCATTCAATTTTAGATGAAGTCTGATCTTGGCAGGGGTGAGAGTGAGTGAATGACCACAGATGGTGGTTTGAATGGATTTCACCCCTTCAGATTCTGCAACAACGGCATTGGCCCAAAAATCTTGCATGTGTTGTATATAGATCACTAGGTCGATTGTTGCGGCATAAGCGATGTGTGTTGATGTCAAGAAATCAACAATGTCTCCAAAACCTTCAGAATGAGTATCTTTGATAATATAGGCGATTTTGTTGTGATCCTTAACAAAACACAGAGATTCCATTATCGAACAGTGAGTAAACCCTAGAACAGATGTACGAATGAGTAATCAAAGTGGACGAAGATTGAATGGCAAGAACTCAGAGTGAGAAAATCGTGAGAATCGCAAACGTTTTTAGAGCAAAAGTGAAAAAGAGCCGTTTGTGAAAAAGGCGGTCAGATTAGGGCTTTTATACCCATAGCATGAGCGGTGGTAATTAGCACAAGCAGTGGTAACGAACACACTTAGTGGTAATAGTTAAAAGCAGTGGTAATTAACACGAGTAGTGGTATTCGTTATGTAAAAGTTAAGTGTAGTGGTAACTGGTAAGCAGTGGTAATTCGTATGAGAAGAAGTCAAAAGCAGTGGTAACAAAAGCAAGCGGTGGTAATTTGCACGTGTCCAGTTAAAAGCAGTGGTAACTAGCACGAGCAGTGGTAAAATGCAAACTTTTATAACCAGCGGTAGTAACTTAAAAGCAGTGGTAAAAAGCGAATATTTTAACACTAAGTACAACTAGCGGTGGTAATGACTTATCAGTGGTAATGGACAGCAAGCAAGGGTAACTAGTAACTAGCAGTGGTAATCGTCGTTAGTGCTAGCGGTGGTAATGGGAGATAGTGCTAGCGGTGGTAATGGGCGATAGTGCTAGCGGTGGTAATGGGCGATAGTGATAGCGGTGGTAATGGGCGATAGTGCTAGCGGTGGTAATGGGCGATAGTGCTAGCAGTGGTAATGGGCGATAATGCTAGCAGTGGTAATTACACTTGCACTAATTGACCAAACTGCTGACCCCAACCTTTACCTGCACCATATACAAAATTGTTAGTTGACCCCTAAGTAATGAAGGAAACAAATAAAGCAAAGAAGAAGACAAAAATATACAGAGATGGTACAAGAAATAAAGTAACAAGAAGAAAGTTATTCAGAGTTCATCATTCCAACACCTGTAACCAAAAATGTAAACCTGCCTACATCAAAGGCTTTTGTAAATAGGTCTACATATTGATCATCGGTGTGGACTTTCAAAACTTGAATCAACTTCTTTTCATTACAATCTCTGATAAAATGGTACTTGATCTCTATATGTTTGGTCTTGGAGTGTTTGACAGGGTTGTTAACAATGGTGATAGCACTGTTATTGTCAATGTAGATTGGTGTCTGTAAGAAGGAAAGCCCATAATCTTGCATCTGATTCTGAATCCATAGAACTTGTGAACAACATTGAGATACAGGTATGTATTCAGCTTCAGTGGTTGACTGTGAAACTGTGGTTTGTTTCTTGCACTGCCATGAGACCAATCTTCCTCCCAAGAATTGACATTCTCCTGATGTTGACTTTCTATCCAGGTTTGCTCCTCCATAATCACTATCTGTATAAGCCACCAGATCAAATGAAGAGTCATTAGGGTACCAAAGTCCCAATCTAGGTTGACCCTTGAGATATTTGAATATCCTTTTGACTGCATGTAGGTGTGACTCCTTTGGTCTAACTTAATACCTGGCACAAACACAAACAGCAAACATAATATCAGGTCTGGAAGCTGTAAGATACATCAAGGACCCAATCATGGATCTATAATGATGAACATCAACTTCCTCCCCCTCAACATCAGCAGTGAGGTGCTTGTGTGTTTCCATAGGAGTGCTGGTTGGCTTTGCATCATTCATCCCAAACTTTTGAAGCATAGATGCCACATATTTAGACTGATTGATAAAGATACCATCAGCCTTCTGCTTGACCTGTAACCCAAGAAAGAAGGTGAGTTCTCCCATAGAACTCATCTTGAACTTCTTATGCATCAACTCCTCAAACTCCTTGCACATATCATCCTTTGTAGATCCAAAGATGATATCATCTACGTAGATCTGCACTAGAAGCATATCAGTCTTTGTTCTCTTGATGAACAAGGTCTTATCAATTACACCTCTCTCAAATTTGTTCTTCAACAGATAGGAGGACAAGGTATCATACCAAGCCCTAGGTGCTTGATGAAGACCATACAGTGCTTTCCTCAACTTGTAAACTTTATCAGGGTATTTGGGGTCTTCAAACCCTAGTGGTTGACTGACATACACCTCTTCAACTATTGTGCCATAGAGAAAGGCACCGTTGACATCCATCTGATAGACTTTGAATCCTTTGTAAGATGCAAAGGCCAAGAATAGCCTGATGGCTTCAATTCTGGCAACTGGAGCAAATACATCATCATAGTCTATTCCTTCTTCTTGTGTATATCCCTGAGCTACCAATCTGGCTTTGTTCTTTATAACAATTCCTCTCTCATCAGTCTTGTTCCTGAAAATCCACTTAGTGCCAATCACCCTATGTCCTCTTGGTAAATCCACTAGATCCCACACATGCTGTAGGACAAACTGCAACAATTCTTCTTGCATGGCTTCAATCCAGCTAGGATCCTTCATTGCATCAAGTGCCTTCTTGGGTTCTGTTTGTGAGAGAAAAACAAAAATCATCCCTGATTGTGGATTTGTGATAGCCTTGCTTTGCATTCTAGTAATCATAGGAGACTGGATGTCTCCTATCACCAGTATAGGTGGATGATGCTTCTGAGTTCTTGTAAGATGCAGAGGTTCTTCAAGTAAATCCACCCCTAGATTTGAATCATTCACTTCTGGTTCTTGATCCCATTGAGGTCCCTCATCTGAAGCAGGTATGACTTCAATGTTGTCAGAGAGGGAAGTTTCCTCAATTTGTTGATCCTCATTCTTCTCATCATTCTCAGGTTCCATTTGCTGAACAGGTTTTGTCTCCTCAGTGGTACATACATCATTTGTATCTGTTAGTGGCATGGGAAATACAACAAATGGAGGACTTGTTTCCTGGATCTGCTCTGTACCTGAACCTGTATTCACAGCATTGCTCATATTCAAAGAGTTAGTTAGTAAATCAATGTCAAACAACCAATTGGGACCACTTCCAGGTATGTTTGGAGTGTTCTCATTGCATTTGACATTGTCACTTTCCTCTATGATTCTGGTAGAATTATTAAACACTCTGAGAGCTTTGCTTTGAGAATAATATCCTACAAGAAATCCATCATCAGATTTACTGTCAAACTTGCCTAAGTGAGTTTTGGTATCAAGAATTGAGCAAGGACACCTAAACGGTTTTAAAAATCCTATATAGGGTTTCTTTTTCTCAAAAAGTTCATAGGGTGTCTTGCCTTTTGATTTGACTATAAGAACTCTGTTTTGAACATAGCAAGCAGTGTTAACTGCTTCTGCCTAGAAAGTAATTGGAAGTTTGGAATCAGCCAACATAGTTCTTGTAGCCTCAATTAGTGTCCTATTTCTCCTCTCAGCAACACCATTCTGTTGAGGAGTTCTAGGAGCACTGTATTGTCTCTCAATACCTTTTTCCTCACAAAAACTGTTTAGATCAGCATTCTTAAACTCAGTTCCATTATCTGATCTAATGACTTTCACTCTTAGATTTGTCTTGTTTTCCATTCTAGTCACAAAGGGTTTGATCAGTCCACTTGTCTCATCCTTTGTTCTTAGAAAGTACACCCAAGTGAATCTAGAGTAATCATCAACTATTACAAGACAATAGGGTTTCTTGCCTATGCTCATCACATTGGTAAAACCAAAAAGATCCATATGCAACAAATGTAAAGGTGATGAGATAGTGTTTACTTCTTTGGACTTGTGAGAAAATTTGTGTTGCTTACCTTTGAGACAGGCTACACAATGATCATCACATGAAAATTCCTTTGCAGGCAAACCTCTTATAAGGTTGTTTTTGACAAGTAAATTCATGTTTTTAAAGTTCATGTGACACATCCTCCTATGCCACAGTGATGATTCACTCACAGATGCTTTTGAAAATAAACAATTTAAGGATGATAAAGAATAAGCATCTTCAATGTCCAAACAGTAAACATTATCTTTCCTAGGAGTCCTAAGCATTACTTGACTCTCATCTATTTTAAAACTAGGAGCAAGTATGAGACATTCAGTATCAGTGAAAAATACACCAAACTTCTTGTCACACACTTGTGAGACACTTAGCAGATTGTATCTCAACTGCTCCACATAGTATACATCATCAAAGGTCATCTTACCTTTTGATACCTTACCTTTTCCGCTTATCTTACCTCCAGTTGGATTATCCCCAAAGGCAACATGTCCACCCTCAAACTTTTTAAAGTCTTCAAGTAGGGACATGATACCTGTCATGTGCCTAGAGCAACCACTATTTGCATGCCAAAGACTGCTCCTTCTTCCTTGGTTGCTCTGCACATAAAGTGAAACAGTTAGTGTCTTGAGGGAACCCAAGCCAATATGGTCTTGGGTTCACCCTTTTCATTAACATAGTTATACTCTGCTAATCTGTTAAGCTTTAGCAGGTAATCTTTGCTTGGAATCACATGACTGGAATATTTGGTTATAATGGGCTTTCTCAATGAAGATCCTTCAGTGGTAACAGTGTTTGAGTTACCACTGCTGTTATTGCTAGCAGCAGTGTTAACTTTTACACTGCTGTGACTGTTACCACTGCTATCAGAAGCAACACTGCTATTACCACTGCTTGTAGAAGCTGTAGTATTACTGAGTGAAGCTTTTGGTACCCATTTAGTAACCAACTTAACAGACTTCTTTTCAACCTTTTTCTTTTAAATTTTTCCTTTAGGTTGACTATGCCTGTTTTGATTAGGAACAACTCTCTTGTGTGTAGGGTCAAACCTTCTAGCTTGAGGCTTTCCAATCCAGTTGCCTGATAATTTTTGAAAATTGTTTCTTTGGTTAACTGGATTGAAGTAGCAATCTCTAGCTAGATGATTTATCTTACAACAGATAATGCATGGTTTTGGTCTATTTATCTTGCTTAGATCAACACCATGACATTGTGCCCATTGATTGTTCCAGTTCCTTTTATTCCCTCTTGGATGATTTTTGTTTTGAGACTGTGAGGAAGTACCAGGATCAACTACAGTCCTTTGAGTATAGTGGTTCTTCCTATTCTCCTTTCTAGTTGTCTCAATCTTCTTCCCTTTATCCTTCTTTGAGGAAATCACTTCTTTTCCCTTATCTTTCCTAGAGGTCTCTACCTGTTTACTAGGAACAAATGGCATACCACCCTTCTCATTAGTGAGAATGTGGTTGTCTTCAGGAATGGTCTCATTTGAGCTTTTCTCATCAGCTTCTTCCCCAGAGTCCACTGGATCTACTCTATCTAATCCTTCTTTCAGTTCACCTCTGTCCATCCTATCAAGCAGATCAGTGGTAGGAGGAATATAATTCTGATTATAGGGTGGAGGGGTATTGTTGTATCCTATTCCCCTCTTCAAGTCATCAGTGACTTGAGCTTTTATGATGGACTCTAAAGCCTTAGAGGACTTTGAAAATTTTTCTAGGTCTTCTTTGGCATTAGTTAATTCTTTCTTAGCACACTCCAACTCTTCCCTAACCTTGGACAACTTTCTCTCATATTCTTTCTTTTCCCACTTTCAGTAGTTATGATCATATTCAAACTGAAGTTCATTGGCTTTATAGGCCTTTATTTGATCATCCAGATTGTCAATGATCTTAACATACTCTCTCCTTTCTCTTTCCATCTTCTTAATACTATCACTCATGGACATTGTGATCCCTGTACTTTTTCACAGTTTCTAAACAAGAATCAGAACAAAGTTTAGAAGATACCTCTGTTGGGATTTCAGATTCTTTGATCTCGGCCATAAGTGCCTGATTTTGAACTGCTTCCTCTGCATGATCACTCCAATAAAACCCTTGTCCTTCTTGTGAAACTAGTGCTTGGGATGAACTAGGGTTGTTTCCTCTGTTGTTAAATCTGGAGGCTTGTGAAGAACCACCTCCAGAGTTTTGATGGTTTGTGGATCCTCCCTTGCATTCTCTTGCAAAGTGCCCTGGTTCATTGCACTTATAACACCTCACCTTTGATTTGTCAAATCCAGCTCTGTCACCTCTCTTGACATCAAAGTTATTCTTTCCAGTTCTTCTGATAAACCTCTTCATCCTCAGGGTAAGTGATGAGCTATTTTGTTTCACACTCACGGACTTAATTATACCTCAAAGCAAGTATACAATAAGATATAATATCGTCTTTCAAGTAATAAAATGGTAAGAACCAAGTATCGTATTCCACAGGGATAGGTATCTTTAGTTGCAAGATCTTGAGTTGAAAAACTAACTTCAAATGGCGAATTTGAGGAATGATTGATTGATTAGGTGATTGGTGACTTAACAGATAATAAAGGAAGCAAGGGTGTAAGACTTTTGAGTGGGTATTAAAATCAAATTCCAGTGGGCAAATGCTACAGCAATGCTATAGCATTAGTTTATCAACAACTTGTTTCACCAACTATTTTGAAAGGATCCTGTCGGATTCTCACCATTGTACCATTATTTAGCTTTTAACCCACATGTCTGTGTGGTATCAGAACTAGTGATTGGTGACAAATGATGCTTTCAAAATATACGGATAAACAAATGTCTTTGTTAAAAACCACCCTATCGAGCCGATTCCCATATCATTCAAGTTGGATTGTTTCAAGTGACTTATATCTAAGCCACTTCAATTTAACACCTTGACTAGTGTCCAACTCGTTGAGATTTTCATTTTGAAATAACAAAGTCAGCATCTATGTCTAGACTACTTTCTATATCATTCGCAATGATGTGCAATCAAATGGTTCATGTCTGAATCCATCGGCACTTTAACACTTTTCAAGTGATCATGTCGTCAAGAAGTATTTCGATCTTTTTATAAAACTTGAAATGAGATGGTGGAACGTTGTTATTGAGAAACAATGTCCACCTTCCTTTGATTAAAAACCCACTTTATGGTCTCACACCCAAGCTAAAAGAAATTAGCTACTCATTACTTGAAATAAAATTGCAATAATTGTAAATGACATAAAATTAAATTGCGGTAATTAAAGAACGATAAATAAAATGCGGAAAATAGATTGCGATAAGTAAATGACTTAATGTAAATGACTAAAATTAAATTGCAAGTAAGTAAAGAAATTGAAATTGCAAGACAAGAAATAAAATAAAGTAAAGTGCAAGACTTGTAAAATTAAAAGAGAGTATTTTCCAAAAGATTTTCTTGAATTCAAACTTCTACAAACCACACAACTCAAAGAGTTGGTGGTATCCAAAACCTAGCTACAAAGAGAACCCAACACTTCCTTTTATACTAAAGGAAGTCACAAAACAACAATAACAATACTATAGATGACTAGTGAAATGGCAACAAGTCCTTGGCAAACAACTACACCATACTCCATTTGGTACACCATACCTCCTTTGTACACAAAAGTCTTTGGCAATACTTTTACACCATGCTTTACTTTTGCATAAAAGTCTTGGGTGGGTAAAGTTGGTAATAATAATAGAAGCTCCAAGACTTCATTAATCTCCCAATAAGTTCAGCTCAGACTTGCTTTCTTCAATAATCGGACCTGGATTAATGTCTTTGCACCTTTTGTTTACCCGAAAATGTCTTCAACATTCTAAGCTGTCTGATGCCCAATGCTGAAGCATTGCTGGAGCATTTCCGTCTGCACTCAAAAACATATATATTAGTCTAATTATAAAGCTAAAAACAGGTAAATCGTTTCTTAGTTCCATGCAATGAATAAAGTGTAAATAAGAAATAAAACGACTCAAATGGTGGGATAAATATGAAAATCTAACCTAAAAAGGTGTAAAATAAAACGACTTATACACAAATACGCAACGCATATCAGTAAGCATAGCCATCTGCCACTTGATATCCATCTCTTCAAGATCATCTGCATTGATTTGTTCCAAATCATCATTAATCAGTGATGATTTGACATGGCTTGCTAGGAATGCTTCCAGAACAGTATCATCATTGGTTTCCTGAGATAAACAAGAGTTCTTGTTAGGGACAGTTTCATTAGCAGCAGTATTATTATAAGAAGCAGTGGTATTAGTGAAAGCAGTAGTATTGAAAGAGCTAGGGTTTTCAGAAGAAAGAAGAGCAACGTTGTGAGAGTATCCAATAGGCTTCTTCTTTGTTTCCACTTCAGCTTCAAAGATCCTGAGATCATTGTAAAGATCTTCAAGTTCTTTGTCTTCTAGATCATCCCCTTGTCTGAATGAGACAGTGTAAATAGTCCATTCCTCTCCAAGAGATCTGAGGAATTTCCTATTCACATCATCTTTGTCCATCTTCACATCTACAGTGGCAAGTTCTCCAATCAGCTTGTTGAATCTATCAAAAGTTTGTGTCATAGATTCATTCTTCAGTGATGTGAAGTTCTCATATTGTTGCTTCAAGATTGCCTTCTAGTTCCTCTTTGTGCTCTTGGTTCCAGAGAACCATTTCTCTAAAGCAGTCCAGAGAGCTTTGGCATCTGTGCAACTACTGAATTGATGTTGGTATTCATTGGGAATAGCCAACAACAGAGTACTCAAAGTCTTCATCTCTGTTTGCCTCCTTTTTCTGTCTGCATCAGATCTGGGAGAGGGTCTTGCTCCACCTTCAGCAGCTTCTTCATCAGTACCAGGTCCGTTTTCAACAACCTCCCACATTCCATAGTCTGTGAGAAGCATGTATTGACGAATCCTGATTTTCCACATGTCAAACTCATTGGGTTTGAGCATGGGGACTTTTGAGACCAAAACAGTTTCCTGAGTATCCATTGTTAATTGGTTTTCTGAATCAAACTAGCTCTGATACCACTTGTCAGGATCAATTAACAAGAACAGAAAACTAAATCAAAGTAGTTTGCGGAATAACACTTTGAATGTAATAACAATGAATGAACTTAAAGAACGTATTGTATATTTATCACAAGCTTAATGATTACAACCAAAGCCCCAATCTGATTTGAACAGTCTCAAATCAGACGTGCAACTCTTCTCAATTGCAGGGATTCAAGAATAATCTTGAGGCTTCTAATTCTAAACAAAAACTTATGAACTCCTGTCTAAACATCTAAGACCTATCAGCTATATATACAAGTTACAGGATTACAATAAGGAAAGTAAATCTAAACAAGATAATCTCTATAAAATCTCCAAGATAATCGTATCTTGTCCATATCTTCCAATCTGCACAATCCTTTCCTTATCGCAACTCTCCAGCAGTGGTAACACAAAAGCAGTAGTAATCTTCAATCAACAGTGGTAACTTTGTGTTAGCAGTGGTAACTTGAACTTCAATAACAATGTTGCTCAGCAGTGGTAACTCACATACTAGCAGTGGTAACACAAAACTAAGCCTTCAGCTGTAATCTTCCAAAGCTAGCAGTGGTAAACTCAATAACATCAACAGCAGTGGTATCTCAGACCCAACAGTATGTAGGTGATTCCTCGGTAATCGACGAAAATTTCTCTTGTGATTTTTATCCGATTTTTATGAGTAATAGTCATTTGTTTTGTATGTTGTTACTTTAACCCTAAATGTCCCAATAGATCACTTTATAAGTAATTTATAAGACTAAAAAGTAAAATGTATCATATCTAAAGACCATATATTAATTAGTTTATACTTTATAGAACATTTAATAATAAAAAATACGTCATTTAGGACTTCTCGTTATTGATTCGAATTACTTTACGAAGTACACTTATTAATCAACAACCACAATCCAATCAATAAGTTAATCCCAAACTTTATCATCCAGAACGTCTTATTTTGACTTCAAAAAGGATAGTCATAAACAGCATGCTTATATTGCTTTTCTCCTTGATTCCTTTGATTGGAAGTGCAATATCCAATAGCCACCTATCTAGTTTCCATTAAAATAAAATCAATTTTAGGTACTAAGGCTATGCTTGGAAAGCTAGCTGATGACTGATAAGCTAGCTGATGAAAAAGATGTGTTTGGCAAAAACTAGCTGATAAGGTAGTTTATGACTGTAAAATGATAAAAAAGACATGTTTAAAAACTAGTAATGTAAAAAGTAGAATGGTATATTTGGAATAAAAAAAAAAAAGTCTCATAATTACAATAAGTCACCAAAACGTTACTCAAAGGAGCTTTTCAAAAAGCTAGCTTATGGTTCATCCAAACATATACTTGACTTATATGCTAGCTTTTTTTACCAAACAATACTTAAATGGGAAAAACAAGCTTTTTGACTTCACGAACGGATAATTACTACAAAAATTCTATGAATACACAAATGGATTCTTTAAACGACGGATATTATATAAAAGCGATAAAAGACTCAGACTAGCAAGGCTAGTCCGAAAGCACATCCAAATAGAAGAAAAGAATGAACAAACCAAGAACACAAACACGAAACACCCGTTAGGGACTTAACATCTAATATAGTGCATTCCACTGTTTTTTAAGCCAATGTCCCCAATCAATATTACCTTTCCCCTTCCGTTTCGAATACCAAAAAAATTAAGAGTTATTGAATCACAAATACACTTGATAACACAACTGAACACCTTTAAGTGCCTTTATACTAGCGTGTTCAAACCCTATGCCTCTACCGCTGAAGCAAAGTTGTTCAAATAAAAACTAGCAACTGAAAATGCCTTATAACTCTTGAGCAAGTCTCTTTAGTTATCGCACATCAAAATCAAATGATCCACAATGTCAATGTCTTCGTCATAACATGGGCAATTAGTTGATTCCACATCAACCCCTAGATTATATATCAAGATTTGAGTGCATTGAAATTTTTCTTAACCTTATTTTCCAATACGGAACGCAATGTTTTTGGATAAGGTTCATCTAGGCTTCGCCTAGACTACATCCTTGGCAATTTAGAACTGAAAGAAAATTCGGCAGTCTGAGACTAAACCTGGCCACAAGATGCGCACAAAGGGATTTGAACCTGGGATGGATGAGATACCATCCACATCCCCCACATGTCTTACCGCTACACCACAAGCCTTGTGGTTGGGAACACAATGTTTATACTATTATAAAGAATTTTATATATAATAAAATAAAACTTTAATATATATTTGCCATATGGACTTTGTAATGAGTGGAGTCCCTTCCACACCTAATACATATTTTCAACTCTAATATGTATTATTCATTCTAAATGTTAGAGCATCTCCAATAGAATCTCTAAAAAATCTCTAAAGTGGAGAACCAAAATCCAAAATCTTTATAAAAAAAATCAATCTACTTCAACAGATTCTCTATTTTGGGGATAGAATCATTACGTAAATTATTTAAATATTACATATATGTATTAAAATATTATCTCTCTCTCCTCAACTTTTATTTTAAGCATTCTCATTGGTGGAACATAATAAAAAAATCATTTTCTCTCTCTTGGTAATTAATTTTGGAGATTTTAAGAGAGCTTTCTCCAAATTTGGAGATTTTGGCACTCTCTCTCCTACTTTCTCCATTTTGGAGAAAGCTTTGGAGAATCTATGGATGGCAAAAATACCCGATCCCAACGGGAATCCCCGAACCCGAAACTTTTGGGACGGGATTGGGCCGGGTAAATGGTTATGGGACCGGGTATGGGATTTTTTTTAAAAATTTCGCGGGATTGGGATGGTTATGGTTTTATTCAATACCCGCCCATTTACCCGATCCCATACCCATTCCCATTTACCCGGCCCTGAACCATATATATTTGATAATTCAATAATTTTCTTATTATTATAATATACATTACAAATTTATTAGTATATATATATATATGGAAGAATGAAGATTACTAGTGTTTTTATTTAAGATCTATGTAATGATTTACATTAGATTATCATGAAATTCGAATAGTTTAAACTTTGTATGTTGATTTTATTTATCTTACATTTAGTTAAACGTTGAACTTCTTGAATATTTTATGTTGCTAGAAAATGAAAGTTTAATAAGAATTCAACTCATTGTTTGACGTGATTTGCATATAATTTTAATAAATGAAATTTTGTTTACTAAATTTTAATCGACAAAAAATATAAATAGGATACCCGATACCCGCGGGAATACCCGTTACCCCGATGGTTATTTGATAATGGGATACCTGACGGGATGGGACCGGGTATGGAACATGGTTTCATAATAGGGTATGGGACTGGGATTATCAATACCCGTCCCATTGCCATCCCTAGGAGAATCTGTTGGAGACCAAAAGTGTACAAAATCTCCATTTTCTCCATTTTGAAGAAGCTGTTGGAGATGCTCTTATATTATTCATCCTAAATGTTGTTTAATATATTATCTTGATTGTTGAATTATTAATTATTTATAACACATGAACAACATTCAACTTTGTTATTCATATTGAATACTGATATTTGAAAGCATATGTCATTCTTTAGGTTGTCTCTGGTTTACAAGCGAAAAGTTGGTTCATAAATAAGCTTTTCCCTATTTATGTGTGTTATATATATATATATATATATATATATATATATATATGCATAGAAGAGAGTTCAAATGTGAACCACGTTTTGGTTGTGAACGTGAGGACAATCGAGAGCGTCATACGTGACGGCTTTGAGTGTGTCCCCCCTTTAATTCAATGCCCTCCCATGAATCGCGCCTAGTCATCCGCCGTGGACATGACGTGGCGCCTAGTCATCCGCCACGTGTCGCGCTCTAAGCTGTTCTCACGTTCACACCCAAAAAGTGGTTCACATTTGAACCCACCCCTATATATATATATGTCTTATAGATACAATTTTAATTTAAACATATGTGTTTATAAGACTCTTCTCATAATTATTTTATAAAAATTAATATCAGTTTTTATTTGAAAAATATAGTTAAAAACCTACCAGGATCTCCAGATAATATTATCCTATTATTAAATGAACTATACAATTACTTAAATATATAAAATTAAGCTTTACGAAAAATCTATTAAAACATTAGATACTTGTTACCTCTTATCAAACAAATTATATTACAATGAATACAACATAAAGTTACAAAGTCTTATTTAACATGCAAAAGTAAGCAATTTTTTATACATTAATTTTAGTTTAAAATTAACAATGTATTTTTACTGTTTTAATACTAAACGGGTACCCAACGGGTTCCCAGAACCCGCTGGGGATTCCTTTCCCCCGAACCCGTAGGGGATTTGGCGGGCCGACCAGGGTCGGGGGGTTTAAACGGGGATCGGGGACGGGGGATTCATTACCCGTCCAATACCCGCCCTGTTTCTATCCCTATTTCGTCCAAAAGCTAAATTATATCTTATCACATATTTTGATTAAAAGAAATGGTAAAATGAGTTAAATATAAACGTGCATGTATCAATTCCAAAGCTTCAAAATCTCAACACATAACTCTCCACAAAATAATGGAAGCTCAACCTCTTCTTCATACAACATTTATCCCAGTATCACCGCTGATCAACCCGCTCCCCAAAAACCTTTTACCCATATTTGTGAAACCACAACCACGCAACAACAATGCCCACAATCAAGTATTAGCTGCCACGGCCCTAAAAAGAGAGAAAGATCCCAAAAAACGAGTTGTCGTTACTGGCATGGGTCTTGTCTCCGTGTTTGGAAACCACGTTGATACATACTACGATAGGCTCTTAACCGGAGAGAGCGGAATCACGATAATAGATAAATTTGATGCTTCAAAGTTCCCAACGCAATTTGCTGGTCAGATTCGTGGGTTCAACTCAGATGGCTATATTGATGCCAAAAGTGACACGAGACTTGATGATTGTCAACGGTACTGCATTGTTGCAGGGAAAAAAGCTCTTGAGGATGCTCGACTTGGTAGTGATGAACGCTCCAAGGTAAGTAATTATTCTCTTTAATTTTCGTATGTGTGAAATTAATATTAAAACGATGGGCTAATTATAGTACTTTTCGATGTTGTGTAGATCGACAAAGGTCGTGCCGGTGTGCTTGTTGGATCTGGAATGGGAGGTCTTACCGTATTTCCTGATGGTGTGCAGTGCCTCATAGAGAGAGGTCATCAAAAGCTTACACCATTTTTGGCACCTTATACTCTAACAAACATGGGTCCTGCCAAGCTCGCTATGGATCTCGGTTTTATGGGGCCAAACTACTCCATTTCAGCTGCGTGTGCGACCTCCAATTTCTGTTTTTGCGCAGCAGCAAATCATATCCGTGAAGGGAAGGTTGATCTGATGATTGCCGGTGGCGTCGAAGCTGCCCTTGTTCCCATAGGATTGGCAGGTCTTTCTGCTTCCGGAGCCTTGTCTACAAGAAATGATGATCCCAAGACAGCTTCTAGACCATGGGATAAAGATAGAGATGGTTTCGTTATGGGTGAAGGTGCCGGTGTTTTGGTAACTTCACCACCTCTAGTTTTTGTCTTCGAATCAATCTAATCTATTGATTAATTTTACAACGTAATGCATTTAATGATCGATGATGGATGAAGAACACACAATTTTTCATCTTGCTCCATATACTTAATCCCTTTCGGGTTTTTTTTAGGTGATGGAGAGTTTAGAACATGCAATGAAAAGAGATGCACCCATTCTTGCCGAATACTTAGGAGGTGCGGTAAATTGTGATGCTCATCATATAACGAATCCACGATCTGATGGGCTTTGTGTTTCATCATGCATACAAAGAAGCCTTGATAACGCTGGTGTCTCTGTGGAGGAGGTAAATTATATCAATGGACATGCAACATCCACAATAATCGGCGATCTCGCTGAATTAAACGCTCTCAAGAAGGTATTCAAGAACACTACAGAGATCAAGATGAATGCTACCAAGGTACAAGCGATCATGGTCCAAAAATGTAATTAATCCCACAATATGATTAACTGGATCCACATTGACTCTTAATTAACTTCTTGTTTATGTTCCAGTCTATGATTGGACACTGCATGGGAGCAGCGGGGGGTCTCGAAGCCATTGCCACAATTAAAGCCATTCAGACTGGATGGTTGCATCCCACCATTAATCAGTTCGTACGTGCATGATGCCTATACGCCTACCTTTTTCCCTTTGTTGCTCTTTGATTTTCTTGTTTACTTACTTAGCAAATTAATCTATAGAACCAAGAACCAGGAATAGAATTCAACATTGTTGCAAATCGAAAGCAGCAACATGAGGTCAATGTTGGTGAGTCTGTTTCCGATTCTCTATCTCTCTTGTTCACCATTTGCCATGATTTCTTAATTTATTCAAACGTTTTTGGTATGTAGCTATTTCGAATTCATTTGGTTTTGGCGGACACAACTCAGTTGTAGCATTCACGGCTTTCAAACCATGATATATGTTGCTGCAAGCCGAACCACAACTAATTAGCTACCCAAGCCACAGAAATCGATAGTAATCAATAGAAGCATAGCCCAAAAAAATTGCCAAATTTGGGTTGGATATACAAATGGCAGTGTAGGCTGATAATAATGATGTGATTGATGATTGGTTGAACTGATAATAATGATGTACATGTATCTGTAGATGTTGCTTTTAAACTTGATTTCAACACATAAAACTTCTTAACTATCTTCATAATTGAATAGTTTGGAGGGTGGTGGAGTGGTGGAGCAGTGGCGAATCTAGAACCGAAAACCACGTGGTTCCGTAATTAAGTTTAGCCGGAAAAATAAAAGTGTCAACTATAATTTTGTCGGGTCTAAAATTAAAATTCAAACATATATCGAATTATAATAAATCTACGACTATCAAAAATCAAAATATAAAATACATCTCAATTCTCAAATAAGAAGAAGATTTAAAGTTTTGATTTTGAGTTTTAAACAAACTTGATGATATTTGGATTAGACTTAAAGTTGTTGGGTCTTAAACAAAAATTAAAAAAAAAATTATTATGCACCAAATGAGATTTGAACTTGCAACCTCTAGTATAAAAGATAGGGTGATATCCACTACACCACCAGAGTTTTTGTTTCCCTTAAGCTGAGAAATAAATTTTTAAGGTAGTTCCTCTAAATTTTTTAAGGTAGGTCCCAAAAAAATTTCTATACAACTTATAACATAAATTAAAAAATTAGGTAGGTCCCGGGACCTACCTAACCATAGGGTAAATTCGCCCTTGTTGTGGAGTGGTTAGTGTTTGGAGGGTACATAGTGCCCACCCAAGTTCGAATCTCCCATGCACAAACTAAGGACATTTGTCAATTCCTTTGTAACTCAACGGTCGGTAACATCCTGAGGGGGGCAGTGAATCGTATCCCTGTCTACTTGGGTTCGATTTGGAGGGGGAACAAGAGGCGACACCCCAGTTCATGGGTTGACCTTTGGGCCGGGCATGGGCGAAGCTATGGGCCGGTAACGGTTTCTATGGTCGAGAGGATTCGTTGGGTGCCCAAATGGATCCCGGATACATCTTTGACTTCGGTCGGGACGTGTGTGTGTTTATCTACCGTAAAAAAAAGCTTGGGCTATCCCAAATTAAATTATATTTAAATATGTAACTATCTGGGTCTTGTTTCCGTAAAGATTTAATATTGAAGGTATTTTTCACAGCTGTTTTCTTATTTTGACTTTGACAAGGATGCTCATAAATAGCGTGTATATGAAAAAAAAAATTAAAAAAAAAATAACTAATGTTCAAAAAACAGTAACTTCTTTTTTTATATTATTGCGTGCTCGACGAAATTAGCAATTTATAATATAATTATATAAATATTTATTAACATAAAATAGTGCAAATTATATGGTCAATTGGTCATGATCAAGGATTTTAATGGCATGAGTCATAGAGTGTGGCAATATTATTAAACCTGAACTTGATTATAGTCATCTAAATTAGTTGATTTTATAATCATCTAATATTCTTTTATCTATATTATAATCATGTAAATTAATTGATTTTATATTATTACCATTTGTGTACCCATATAATGCGATAAGATGTAAAAGCTTACTTGGGATTTATTTAGTTTTGAAATCTCCAATTTTTTATACATGTTATAATAAGTGTTATATTTGTACTTATCTTAGACTCAAAGATCCATTCATGAGAATGGATCTAGGTATGCCCCCATATTATGGAATTGGCAGACGATTGTGGGTTGGTTGGAGTTGGCGCCTTGGCGGTATCAACTCTTTGTCCAAAAAGATCCATTCATAAGAAATATTGATGTTAGCAGCTTGTGTAACCGTCAATAACAACAACAAATAGTTTACACGAAACATCTAAAAATCCTGCAAAAAGAACTTTTGAAATCAAACAAAAAAATCAAAAGTAAAATCCCTTGAAATTTATTAAAAACTTATAACTTTCTCAAAATTAATTGAAAAAACTTTAAAAATCCCTCGAAATGGTTGAATTAGACTAAAACATGTCAAACAATTTTAAACGTTGTTAAAAAGATGAAGACAAGTCGATAAAACTAGGGATGAGCATCGGAACCACACAGTGGCGGAGCCACATTAGAGGTTATGGGGTCAGTTGACCCCAGTCAAATATTCATTCACATCCATTTTTACTATTAAAAATATTTTGCTACCATAATCTTCACAGCTTTTTACCTGGGTGATCCCATTGAAAATTCCAGTGACCCCATTAGTTGCTAATTGTTTTTGTCTATTTTTTTGGGTTTTTAAGAAAATTGTGGTTGTCAACTTTTGGTCCATCACAATTTCTTGGTTTTGTTTATTGATTTTGTTCTTGGTGTTGGTCCTTTTAAAATAACGAGGGAGTTTGCCCGCGCTTCGTTGCGGGTAGTTTTGTTAATATTGTAAAGATTCATAGTTGTGGACAATATTTTAAAGAAAGTTATCTATTAAGAGTCCGGGCTTTGCAACGGGTTATAAATTGTGATAGATTCGATCATAAGTAACAACATAGATTTATATGAAACATAAAGTTTGTACAAATGTTGTCAAACGAAAGGTTTAATAATATAAATGAAAAGAATTAAGAAATCAAGAAATTTAATTTTAGGAGATTGTGATAATACTAACAATTACCATGAAGTCAAAAGATTATTAATGAACAATAGCTACTGACACTTTAACATATTTCAGTCAATATACGATATATGACTAAAACGTAAAATGAAATATAGAAAACTAAAAGGTATAAAATGAATAAATATGTTCATTAACAGTGTTTTGGGGCTAAAATGTAATTTCTCCAAATGTCGATAGCTGTTGTTCATAAACAATGTTTTGGCTTCATATAATCGTACTATATTATAGTATATAATAAAATAATTACATCAAAAAATATTCAATATTAGGCTCATTTCGAACGTACCAAGTGTACGATTATAATGGCGTAATTTGTTAATATAATAATATTAGAACATGTTTTTTCAACATGTTCCAACCAATATACGATATATGAGTAAAACATAAAATAAAATATAGAAAACTAAAAGTATAAAATGAATAAATATTATAAGTTTAAGAGTTAAAATGTAGTTTCTACAAATCGATTATAATGGCGTAATTTGGTAAAACTTAAATGTATTTTTTTTAACATGTTCCAACCAATATACGATATATGAGTAAAACGTAAAACGAAATATAGAAAACTGAAAGGTATAAAGTGAATAAATATGTTCATGAACAGTGTTTTGGGGCTAAAATATAATTTCTCCAAATGTCGGTAGTTGCTGTTAATAAACAATGTTTTGGCTTCATATAATCTATATAGTCTATAATAAAATGACTACATCAAAAAATATTTAGTATTAGGCTCATTCGAACGTACTAAGTGTACGATTATAACGGCGTAATTTGTTAAAATTAGAACGTGTTTTTTTAACATGTTCCAACCAATATATGATATATGAGTAAAACGTAAATTGAAATATAAAAAAGTAAAAGGTATAAAGTGTATAAATATTATAAATTTAGAAGGCTACTATGTAAACTTGAAAATAGGTATAGGATTAAGGTCGGGTGGAGCGTATATATAGCATATAATAAAATAACTACATAAAAAAATATTCAATATTAGGCTACGATATATGAGTAAAACGTAAAATGAAATATAGAAAAGTAAAAGGTATAAAGTGAATAAATATTATAAGATTAGGAGGCTAATATGTAAACTTAAAAATAGGTATAGGATTAAGGTCGGTTGGAGCGTATATATAGTATATAATAAAATAACTACGTCAAAAAATATTCAATATTAGGCTCATTTCGATCATATCGACGATACGATTATAACGGCGTAATTTGTTAAAATTAAAACGTATTTTTGAAACGTCTTTTAGCCAATACACGATATATGACTAAAACGTAAAATGAAATATTGAAAACTAAAAGGTTTAAAGTGAATAAACGTTATAAGTTCTAAGTTTAGAGGCTTAATATGTAAGCTTAACTACATCAAAAAATATTCAATATTAGGCTCATTTCGATCGTATCGACGATACGAATATAATTGCGTAATTTGTTCAAATTAAAACGTATTTTTTTAACATATTATAGCCGATACATCATATATGAGTAAAACGTAAAATGAAATATTAAAAAGTTCAGGGGCCAAACTGTAACATTGGAATTGAATTTAAGAAAAACCCGGCTAGACCAACGCGCGGGTCAACAGCCGGTCAGGATTGGGTTTGGGTCATATATATAGAGATAGGGTCGGGTCGGGTCGGTTTGTGGGTCGGGCGGGTCGGGCAGATGTTGGGCCGGAGCGCCTGGTAATTTTATATATTAGATAATGGTTCTACTTAAATGAAATTTGTATGTAACATTGTCATATTAAGACAACTTTTTTGTTTTTGTTTTAATTTTGTAAGATTTGTAATGTAACTAGTTGATAACCCCGGGCTTCGCACCGGGTTTATGACCAGTAACTACCGACACTTTAACATATTTCAGTTAATATGTTATATATGACTAAAACGTAAAATGAAATATAAAATACTAAAAGATATAACGTGAATAAATATTATAAGTTTATGGAGCTGATATGTAAGTTTAAAGGTGGGTATAGGATTCGAGTCGGTTAGAGCGTATCTATATATATATATATTAAAGAAAGGTTTTTGCTGATGTCATTATTATGAAATTGGGCCATTTGATTCGCCAATTAAAAAAGAATCATCAAATGATGATGTCATCAATTATTCTTAATATTTTAATACCATAATTATCTTTATAATTTACATTTTTTATCCTTAGAATTATTTGATTAAATTACTTTTTATCCATTAGTTTCTCATATTTCACTTTACATACTTATCATTTTAAGATAATAATATATATTAATTAAAATGTATTAAAATTTTTATTTTTTCTTTTTAATAAATTATACCATTATAATCGTCTCGACAATACCTTCAAAATGAGTTTAATATTGAATATTTTTTTAATTTAAGTACATTATTAAAATTAGATATAAATTAATTTGTTTAAATTTTATTACAATTCTATTCTTGATATTCTTGAAATTTAAATATTTTATCTTTTTAACCTAAATATTTTTATAGATTATTTATAAGTAATTAAAATTTATTTTATTTAAAACTCCATTATTGATATTCTTGAAATTTAAAGATTATATATTTTTAATCTAACTATTTTTATAGATTATTTATAAGTAATTAATTTTTTATTTAAAATTCTACAAATAAAAAACACTACATATTTTATTTTTGAATCCCTCCAGTTATAAAAATAGATATAAATTAATTTGTTTACATTTTATTACAATTCTATTCTTCATATTCTTGAAACTTAAAGATTCCATCTTTTTAACCTAATTATTTTTATATATTATTTATAAGTAATGAAATATTATTTTATTTAAAACTCAATTGCTAATATTCTTGAAATTTAAAGATTTCATCTTTTTAATCTAACTATTTTTGTAGATTATTTATAAATAATTATATTATATTTTATTTAAAATCCTACAAAATGTCATGATTATGAAATTGAGCCATTTGATTGGCCAATTAAAAAAGAATCATCAAATGATGATGTCATCAATTATTCTTATTATTTTAATACCATAATTATCTTTATAATTTACATTTTTTATCCTTAGAATTATTTGATTAAATTACTTTTTATCCATTAGTTTCTCATATTTCACTTTACATACTTATCATTTTAAGATAATAATATATATTAATTAAAATGTATTAAAATTTTTATTTTTTCTTTTTAATAAATTATACCATTATAATCGTCTCGACAATACCTTCAAAATGAGTTTAATATTGAATATTTTTTTAATTTAACTACATTATTAAAATTAGATATAAATTAATTTGTTTAGATTTTATTACAATTCTATTCTTGATATTCTTGAAATTTAAAGATTTTATCTTTTTAACCTAAATATTTTTATAGATTATTTATAAGTAATTAAAATTTATTTTATTTAAAACTCCATTATTGATATTTGTGAATCCCAAATAATGGAGAATAAAAGATGAAGAGAAAACTAGTGCAAATGATGAGACAATGATAATCACAACTAGTGGTGAGAATGGTAGAATGTAGATGAAAAGACAAGAGAATAATGTTGTTCTTGGGAATGCTTCTCATCAAATAAAGTAGGCTACCAAATCCACACAAAACCCTAGGCTATAGCATTCTATTTATAGCACTAGGTATAAGATAGTTACAACAAAAGCCCTTAGAGTCTATGACTCTTTACAAAAGAGGGCACAAGATAAACTAAAGCTATCACTAAAAATAGGAAAATACAAGATGGACCCTTGACTTCTTCACAACCCACAAAGTAGGGTCTAACAATCTCCCCCTTTGGGAAGAAGACAGAAGGGTGGTGGATACTTCAGTGCAGGCTCCCACTTGGACAGTTGACGGTACTCGTCCCATTCTCCTATGATCCTCGTTCGCAGCTTCAAGGCAGCTTCGACTCTCCGGAACATGAGTCTCTCCTTTAGTTTTCCTTCAAGCTTGTCCAACGCCTCGAAGAACCTTGACTTGTTGTCTAAGTGCCTCGTCTTCGGAATCTGGTCCGTCTTTAGTCGGCTCTTTATGCCTTGGATGACATACAGAATGGTACCGTCGCAGAAATGAGAGAGTTCACTGAATCTCATGAACTTCCGTTCCCTCTTCTTTAGCGTGCAGTAGACAATACCGTGTTCTGGGATGCTCGTCGGCACGTAGAGCTGATATGAGTCGATTGCTGGGACTTGCAGATTCGGACGTAGGAGGTTCACTTTCGGCTGTCGACTCTCGATTGCCATCTGGTAGTCGGTCACATGTGATAGAGCAATGGTGTGACGAACGTACCTTTTGAGCACCTCGAGGCCGGAGTTGTAGTAGTCGGGGCGGAGGATCGGACCTTGGAGATACTTGATCAGCACGAGGATGTCTTCAAGATGAATCCGATCCAAGTCAGCTTCAGTGAAGGTCCACTTCAGGAGCTCGCCATTCAACCTGACGTTCCCACTACCGTACATGGAGACCGAGAACTCTAAGAACAAGCTGCTGCCGTGTCTGTAAGGCCTCACGTCTGTTACCTTCACAAATCGGCGTCTGAGTCTGGTCTTTCCATGAGTGTACCAATTGCAGATGCGTTGGTGGGCGTAGGCTGTTTGGCGGCGCTTCTTCTTGTAATGCGAGACTCCGAAGAATACCTTTCTAGACCACTGATGGACCTTTTCTTGTTGGAAGATCCTTGAGAAGGACTCCTCCAAGAAAGGTCGGAAGATTACCGTGTGGTTCCAGTTAAGCTGGATGACAACGGGAGCTGGAGCGTCTGGAACTGTCGCCGTGATGGTGGGAGGCTCTTCCGTTTCCGGGAACTGTACCGTTGGGAGGAATGTGTCGTAGTCGGTTGCGCTGACTATGGTGTCCCCTTTCTTGTAGATTCTGAGACTTTGCGCAAGTCGGGCGAGGAGTCTTCTGGCTTCTTCCGAGATGTGAAGCTCATTCGGATCCGTCGGCGCCGACTCGGGGACTACCATATCGACCTCGACTGTAGGATCGGACTGAGGAAATTGGATTACCTCATCCAACGGTATCGACAGATTCGCGGAACCCGAGGCTTGAGCGAGGCCGATGCGAAGTCTTTTGGCTCCTTGCATCTCCCCCTCATGAGGACCTGCGCCCGGGTCAGTGTCATCATGTCCCCGTTTTGAGGACTGAGACTAAGGCCGGCACGCTGCCTCGAGTTCGCGAATACGGCGGTTGGCGGCTTCCAACTGCGCTTCCCGATCTGCTAACTGTGCATCCCTGACGGCTAGCAGTTCCTCTGCTCGCTTGAGTTTTGCCGTGAGCTTGTCGTTCTGAGTGGTGAGCGAGGAGACTGCCATGTAGAATTCGGCTTTGAGAACGTAGCCCGGAACGGCACCTTCAGCAGTAGGTTGTGGAGGTTGCAGGCGGAGAAGTGGCTCGGTACGAAGAGGAGGAGCCACTTGATGCACTTGAAGCTCTGTAGATTTGCCTTTTGCTTGGCGTCGTAGCTCTTGTAGTTCTTCCTCTCGTTCGGCATCGCGAGACTTCAAAGTCTCGATCTCTCCCCTTTGCTCGTTGAGAGCACTCTCGAACGCCTCAAGTTTGGCATTCCGGGAGGCCTCGGCGCGGTCGAGCTCCGCGAATCTGGTTTGGACGACTTTTAGGATGTCGTCCGAATCCGTCAGGCCTAAGAGCCTCGGTGTTGCATGAGCGTCTTTAAAGACTTCGCTCGAGTCTGTCGGACCCGGTCCCGGTGGTACTACACCTGGTGCTGCTTGAGCGCCAGTTGTCGAGAAGAGACCCAAAGAGGTGCTCTCTCGGCCTGAAGTCATCGCTGGTGTAAGGTTGACGATGTCAGAACTTCCGGTGGATCCTCGAAGGGCGTCCTCTGACGCACCAACTCTCCCCGTTCCGGCCAGGCCACTCGGGCGGGCGGATGATGCTTCAAACTGTGTCCTACCCAAATGAATGACGTGATACGTCTCGGGAAGTGGATCTAAGACACTTGGTGCACGGAAAGAGGTCGAGAGGTGGGGCAGATCCTCTCTTATCTCAACATTGACCGACTCCGAGTGAGTGGTCAATGGAAGTTGTGCTGAATCCCCGTGTGAAGATGAAACGACCATCTGTTGAGAGATGGCCGAGTGGGTGGCTAGGGTGTGCAATTGCGCTGGTTGGCTGCCAGCGTCTTGACCCGACGTCATCAAGTGACCGGTCTGAGTGTGGGTTGCCTCTGTGGGGGAATGACTCGGGGTAGAAGGGAGACCTAAGGTGTCTAACCTAGTGGGTTCTTCATCTCCTCCCTGTTCTTCTATCCTAAGCCACTCTTCGTCTAGGGGTGTTCATTTTCGGATATCCGAATTTCGGATATCCGAAAATTCCGGATACTGAAATTTACTATCCGAATTCGAATCCGAAAATCCGGATATCCGAAATTCCGGATTCGGATACCGGATAATCCAAAAATTCTGAAATTCCGAAATATTGGATAAAAATGTCATTTTTAGCTAAAAAAACCCAAAAAAATACATCATTCTTGTACATAATAATCGTCCACATGTTTTCAATCATCCACAAGCTAATACGACATCAAATACTTAGTTTACGTGTTTTAAATAATAATACGAAAGTTTAAAGTAACATAAGAACATAAAATAATATATAAAATAATATATATCTATTATTAATAAAATGCATATGAGACTTTGAGTAGGTTTTAATTTTTTAATATATATCTATTATTAATAAAATAATATATAAAATAATATATTATTATAAAAATCGGATATTTCGGATATCCGAATATCCGAAATTTACCGAAAACACTATCCGAATCCGAATCCGAAAATCCGGATATCCGATTTTTCGGATATTTTCGGATCGGAAGTTTTCGGGTATTCGGATGTCGGATCGGATTCGGATTTTTTTGAACACCCCTAGTCCTACCCAAATGAATGACGTGATACGTCTCGGGAAGTGGATCTAAGACACTTGGTGCACGGAAAGAGGTCGAGAGGTGGGGCAGATCCTCTCTTATCTCAACATTGACCGACTCCGAGTGAGTGGTCAATGGAAGTTGTGCTGAATCCCCGTGTGAAGATGAAACGGCCATCTGTTGAGAGATGGCCGAGTGGGTGGCTAGGGTGTGCAATTGCGCTGGTTGGCTGCCAGCGTCTTGACCCGACGTCATCAAGTGACCGGTCTGAGTGTGGGTTGCCTCTGTGGGGGAATGACTCGGGGTAGAAGGGAGACCTAAGGTGTCTAACCTAGTGGGTTCTTCATCTCCTCCCTGTTCTTCTATCCTAAGCCACTCTTCGTCTAAGTGTACCTCTTCATCTTCGGTCTCTTTTCTCAGACCCTCACCAGCACCCTCAAGGTCTTCATCACCTTGTTTCTCCACAACCGATTCCACTTCATCTTCATCACGGCCAAGACCGTCAGTACGACCATCTGAATTAACCTCATCAGGTTTGAGGATGTCCACGGAGTCGTCTCCGTTGAAAGATGACGTGACCTCATCTTCATCTCTTTGAGCTTTACCGCTCTTGAGGTTGTCCACCTCCTCGGAAGAACCATCACCGAAGTCCACTTGTTCGGACTCGGTGGCCTCAACATCAACGACCTGTCGATCGGACGGAGTGTGCTCGGAGGAGGACGCGTCGTTGCCTTCACCATGGTTAGAATCATCATCTGAATCGTCTCTAGAAGGTTCGCCGTGGGGATCACCTTGTGGTCCGGGAGCAGCGTCAGTCTGTGGAGGCGAAAGAGCGTGTGCTTGTTATTGTGGAGAAGCTTCCACGTCTTCGCCTTGTCTCTCGAGTGATTGTGCTGGTGACGGCTCCCGTTCTTCATCATGGAAGGGCGACGGCGGCGAGTACCTCTGAGTACCGGTGTACTGCTTGGTTCTGGCTCTGATGTAGTACTCTGCCGAATGTTCTTCCTCATCAACCAGTCGTCGTTGAGTACGGCGACCCCTTGCTTGGCGGACTTGTTGGTAGAGAGCACTCGGACGGACTTGAGGCACGTGTGGAACCGCGGATGTGCTAACTATTCTACCCGTCTCCCCCCTCACGTCCACTCTCATAACCCCTGAACCGGAAGCTCCCCCAGTGGAACCCCGGGGCTCGGCACCTAGGGCCCGAGCCGAATGACGGACGACTTGCACATCCTGGGCAGGGCTCCTCGGCTCTGAGGAGTCCGTGGATGTGTCTACTAGACCTATGGACGCCCTATAAAGTCCCACACTTACTGCTTCCCTATCTGCGGTATCCAACACGTGACGAGGAGTGGGCATCTCCTCTTGACCGGGCTTGAGCTCCCGAAGCTTGGACCTGGAGAGCTGCTTGCTCTTGAAGATCGGGTAACGAGATCGTTGACTGAAAGCCGGATGTTGGTCCATGTGGTCGCGGATCATCAGAGCAAAGAAGCGCATCCACGGGATGAACGAGTGCTTGGTTCGTTGGTCGTTCAGGTCCACATCCCGTGTGATGTCGATCCAGAGTTGTGCCGCTATGTCAATCCTGCGCCCGTAGATCACGGAGTGGATAATGTGCCATAGTTGGGTCGAGGCCTTGTCTATGCCCTTGACTTTGGCAGACAGGCATCTGTTCATAATACTGAACAGGGTCGCCCACAGTGGTGGCAACATGTTGTTGGTGACCTGAGAGATGTCGTTGAGCCGTTGTCCTGGGTTTGGCATGACACCGACGGCGAGTATCTCGCTGAAAAGGATCGGTGTGTCAATGATAGGCTCGAACGGAGTCAGTCGGAAGGTGTAGGATGCGTTGGAAGTCATCAAGGTTGACGGATAGCTCCGTCTGGTCTACGCGGCCAACAAGAGTTCGGCCTCCGGCATGATGGACAATCCTGGATGTGTTCCAGAATTGTTGGAGGTAGATCATCGGCACCTCAGCAGTGGCCTCGAGAGCATAGGCTAGTGGGTGCACCTTCAGGATTTCCAAAATGACTGGTTCCTGAGCTGGAAAGCTATTCAGATCCACGTACTCGTTGTTCTGAGTAATGGGCCTGAGATCTTCCTCGGAGATCAATGCGCGGTCAGCAGTAGTGTTGAGAGCCATTTCTGTTTAGATAAAACACGTTTAACAAGTTAGAACACTCAACGCTTCACCAAGTGTTGAGAAAGAAGTGGAGAGGGTAAAATACCAAACCCGATTCGGGTTTTGGCAAAACCCGAATCGGGATTGTCACAAACCCGAATCGGGTAAAACATTACCCGTGTCCAACAAAGTCTCAAACACTAGTGAAAATTTTGGCATGACCTCGACTCAACGCGAGTCGAGAAACACGAGTACCCGAATCGGGTTACTCAGTTTCCCGAGTCGGGAATTGAGATCACTAAAGATATATATATTTCCTCAAGAAACCCGATTCGGGAATTGGGTATACCCGAATCGGTAAAGAAGGTACAACACTTGAAAGCAATTTTTGAATTTCCTACAGAAACCTGATTCGGGTTTTGGGTATACCCGAATCGGTAAAGAGAGTAAAACACTTAACATAAAATTTTGAAAAACGAGTTCAAAATATACACCCTTAAGACGGATGCGGGAAACTCGGATACCCGAATCGGGTTATCCATGTTTCCCGGATCGGGATTTTTTTTGTAAAAAAATGAGAGCAAGGGTTCCATGATGGATCGATGCGGGAAACCCGAATACCCGAATCGGGTTATTAGGTTTCCCGAATCGGGACTTTTGAAACACGAAGAACATTCATAGTACCCGACTCGGGACTTATGAATGCCCGATTCGGGGTTTATGAAAACCGACGACTGTTCGGTTTCAGACACACCAAATCGATCAAAAAACTTGATTTCAACGATGCAAATTAGTACATTATGCTCTAAAACAGTTCTAAACAAGTTTGTAATCACAAAACGACCGATCGAACGTCCCAAAAACCCATTCCAAAGAGTTTGGGTTTCGGGTTTATTCAAGAAGCTTTAGGCTTCGATTCGGACAAGAAAACGTAATGGATACGTGTTAATGCTAGTATCAAAGTGTCCGTAATCTTACCGTGATCGTCTGGATGTAGTCGGATCGAAGAACGGAGGTCTGGATCACCGGAAAAGTGACCGGAAGAGGGATGGTGGTGTTGGTGGTTCGTGAAAGAGAGAGAGAGGTTTGAAAATCTGATTTTTGTTTTGAAAGCATAAAGAATAGAAAAGGACAAAAATCCTTTTTATATTATCAGGAGGTCAACTTATCAGTTTAAGGATAAGTGTACCCACTTTTCACTCTCAACTTTCTAAAATGGCACAAACACCCCCTGGACTACAAGTTTCACCCAATTGGCAAAACGAGTCCCTGAACTTGAGTTTTGGAAAAATTACAAAACAGTCCCTGAACTTGAGTATCAGGAGATGACAGATTTAGTCCCCGAACTTGAAAGTTCAGAAACTTGTCACATCCACCCCCTGAACTTGCAAGTTCACAAAAATGCACAAGTTCAGCCCCTTAACCTCTACGTAACGACTAACCTGGATAGTTTTCTTCGGGTATTAACTGTGTAACCCCGGTATCGGATTCTGTGCGAGTCTTGATATGATATAACCAGAAGTCGTAGCGATTGTCCACACCTACAAAATAAAGTCCAGGATGGTATCCATTGTAGTGTGGATCCGAGAACATTAGCACAAACAAACATATGATTATATAGACACTCCCCCTCGAAAGATGCTATACACCCAAGTCTCCCCCTACACGCATGCATCCTAACAGATCCCCAACTCCCCCTAGACTTTAGGCGGGAGGTCTAACATTCCTAGCTTGCTTAGAAGGAAGAAATGGCGTTTCTCATCAAAGGCCTTAGTGAACAAGTCAGCAAGCTGAAGATTACTTTCCACAAAATACAGTTCAATATTACCTTTTTCGACATGATCCTTGATGAAGTGGTATCGGATGTCGATGTGCTTTGTTTTGGAGTGCTGAACTGGACTAGCAGTGATCTGAATGGCACTTTGAGAGTCGCAGTAGATGGGAATTTGGTTCATGGTGTATCCAAAGTCCGCCAGTTGGGTTTTCATCCATAGAACTTGTGAGTAACAACACGCGGCAGCAATGTATTCAGCTTCGGCCGTGGATAATGACACACAGTTCTGTTTACGTGAGGACCAACTCACCAACTTGTTCCCGAGGAACTGGCAGGCTCCGGATGTGCTCTTCCTGTCCAACTTGCAACCTGCATGATCAGAATCTGTGTAGCCAATTAGCTCAAAACTAGAACCCTTTGGGTACCAAAGGCCAAAGTCTGGCGTACCCTTCAGGTACCTAAGAATTCTCTTCACAGCCTTAAGGTGAGAATCACGCGGGTCGCACTGATAACGAGCACAGACACCCGTGGAGAATATAATGTCAGGTCTACTGGCCGTGAGGTATAGCAAAGAACCAATCATTGCCCGATATTTCTTTAGGTCTACCGGCTTGCCAGACAAGTCGGCGTCCATTTGAAATGATCTGGACATTGGTGTAGCAGCGGAGTTTGAGCCAACCACATCAAAACGTTTTAATAAATCGTGAACATATTTTGATTGGTTTATGAAAATGCCTTCAGGGCATTGACGGACTTGAAGTCCCAAAAAGAATGTCAATTCACCCATCATACTCATTTGAAATTGTGATTTCATAGTGTGCTCAAACTCTTTGCACAACTCAGGCTTTGTAGAGGCAAAGATGATGTCATCCACGTATATCTGTACGATAATTAAATCATCACCTGATTTACGAAGGAATAAGGTGGGGTCGATTGTACCTTTCTTGTAGCCATCTCCGAGTAAATAGATAGTAAGAGTTTCATACCATGCTCGTGGAGCTTGCTTGAGACCGTAAAGTGCCTTGTCTAACGCATAGACATGGTCGGGAAACCTCGGATCTATAAACCCTTCGGGTTGTTCAACATACACCTCCTCATGAAGCACACCATTCAGGAACGCACACTTGACGTCCATCTGGTAAACCATCAAAATTTTTGTGTACGGCGTACGCGAGAAAAATCCGTATGGCTTCTATCCTTGCAACCGGCGCAAACGTCTCGTCGTAATCGATACCCTCTTGTTGGCGAAACCCCTTGGCGACCAAACGAGCCTTGTTACGAATAACAAGGTTGTTTTCATCCTTTTTGTTCCGGAAGATCCATTTTAATCCAATGATGGACTTCCCCCATGGTCGTTTTACCATGGCTCTTACCCAGTTCGGGTCTGACAGGGCTTGATTGATTTCCGACGGCTCAAATTCGCTTAGGAAGCATGCAAAGAGACCTAAGTTGTCGGATTTCTTTGATGATCGAGTCTGGACATTCCGAGATGGACTCCCGATGATCTGGGATGGAGGATGACTTCTTGACCACTTCCTTGAATGAGGAAGAGTGACGTAGGACTCTTGGTTGTTTGTTGTGTCGTTCTCATCTTGCACGACGAAGTTTCTTGACTGGACTCCTCCGGAAGGACCACTTATAGCCCTTCCCAGTGGCTCAATATTCAGAACAACTTCCAGTCTAGGCTCCCGAACCACTTGAGCATACGATCTTTGAGAAGTGCTCGGAGATGGTACCGGAGCAGCTTCGGTGACCGGAGCACGAACAGGGGTTGAAGTCTGTGCTACAACGGGTTCTGATGAAGTTCCTGAAGGTTGTTCGTTTGATGAATTCTGAGGTGGTGAGACCACTGGTTCCGTAGCCGTATTCTGAGCGGAAGTAGTAGCCTCAGAGGTGCTTTCCGTCACGAAGGCGTCGGACGATACAGACGTCGTGGAGGTTCCAGGTGCAGCAGGTACGATGATCGGACCAGTTAAGATCGGCAAATCATAGTCGGAAGGATCTATAAAATCTGAATCAAAAGTGTTAGGTCTAAAATCTGTGCTCGGTGGTGCATTAGGCAAGTCAGGCAGAATAGCATCAGGATTACTAGAGCTAACATCAAAGAGAGTTTCGGTTTCAGAGAAATCTACATTGGTACTTTCCAGGATGGTTTGGGATCGTTTGTTGTAAACCCGATAAGCCTTTGAGTGTGGTGAGTATCCTATGAAGATAGACTCATCAGCCTTGGGATCAAACTTTCCCAAATCGTCCCGGTCATTCAGTATATAACACTTACAACCAAATACCCGTAGATGCTTGATGTCAGGCTTGCGCTTCTCGATCATCTCATAAGCGGTCTTTCCGGTTCGCTTTACGATGAGAGTGCGATTTTGCGTGTAGCATGCCGTTGCAACTGCTTCGGCCCAGAATGATTTAGGTACGCCTGAGTGAGCCATCATGGATCTCGCTGCCTCGACCAACGTCCGGTTCTTCCTTTCTACTACCCCGTTTTGTTAGGGAGTACGAACTGCAGAGAAGTTGTGAGAAATTCCCACATCTTCAAGAAAGGAATGTAACTTCGTATTACGAAATTTGGTTCCGTTGTCACTTCTCAACTTCTTCACCTTAAGATTAAATGAAACTTGAATCCGTTTGATGAAGGCAATGATTCTGTCAGCAGCATCAGATTTGGCCCGAAGAAATTCAAGCCAAGTGAACAGAGAGAATTCATCTACAAGAACTAGCATGTACTTCTTTCTAGCTAGACTTTCAATCCTCATCGGCCCACATAGATCCATGTGAAGCATGTCGAGTGGACTTCGACAGTTAGTTTCCAACTTTGGAGGATGGGAACTTCTCTTCATTTTCCCTAGCTCGCATGCAGAACATAGTGTGTCCTTGGAGAGGCGCGTCTCGGGAAGTCCACTGACCAAGCCTCTGGAAACCAGCTTGTTCATGTCTTTGAAGTTTTGATGACATAGCCTTTGATGCCATAACCAACTGTCTGCCTTGGTAGCTTTCACGAGCAAACATATCTTGTTATCTGGATGTGATAGATCTTCAAACTGAGGATGTATTTGGGGAATGCACTTAAAGACGGCGTGTACAGATTCCCAGTTCTTCGTGCAGTTAGAACGGAGTTTCATCTTCAGTGTTCACAGTAGCTCCGTACATAAATTGTTTGCACCAGAAGCCATTATCACAAAACTGGCTGGAGCTGAACATGTTGTATGCCAAACCCCTCACAAACCTCACCTGCTTGATAACATACTTCCCATCTGTGATGCTTCCATACCCTTCTATCCTTTTAGGTCTTGAATCAGCCATCTTGACGTATCCCTCAAACTTTTCAACAAAGTCAAAAAGGAAGGACCGATGACCAGTCATGTGTCGATGGGCTCCTGAATCTATGTACCACACATGACTGACCTGCAAAAAGGATTAAGCTTGTTTAGGGACCCATTGCCCAATGGGTTCCTTAGGGTTAGATGAAGCAGGTAATGCACTCGGTGCAGTCTCCTTTTTGGATTTCTCCTTAGGCATAGGGGACTGTACTGAGGAGGAGGTTTTAGAGTTTCCTCTTCGCCTCCTTCGTCTCCTATGAGACTTGGCATTCAAATTATGAGCATTTAAAGAACTAGCCACACCAAATCGCAAGAGATTGTCAAACATAGTACACATGTCATTCCTAAAAGTAGCAAAAGCAGTGTTCAAATTCCATTACGGGTTACAGACAAGTTTGAATCAAATCCTATACTAGGTGGGGCATGACCTAGATCCGCACGAACAGGACCACGTCTCTTAGGGAAAGCAGAAAAAGGGTTGTTCCTTCCTTGATCCTTTCTTGGTGGCTTCACATTCTGTCCACCATCTTCTTTCCTCGCAACTGCATTAGGAGCAATGTGTGAGTTAGAGGACGGTTTGTGTGAAATGGATTTACCACCTTTTCCAGATGACGGTTTTTGAAAATTAGGTTTTGTGGAATTGAAAGATTGTTTTTGATTAGGTTTGGCCCGAGAGTTCTCACCCACTTCAAAGGTGCTCGAATTGAGCTCAAGACTCTTGATGGGTTTGGCTGGAACACAAGCATCAGCAGATTTGGAATTCTTGTTCTGGAGTCCCTTGGGTGCGTGAGGCTTAACTGACTTCCCTCTGTCAGTACCAACACATTTTTCACCCTCAGGTTTGTTTGTCTCAGAACCGGATGCAAGTGTAACAGTAGACTCATCGGGTTTGGAAGGAACACTTACCTTTTTCTTGGGAACGAACCCGGAAGGATCATCCCCCTCATCTAAAAAGATCTTAACACCATACTCAACATTGGGATCTAAGACAGGTTTGGGCTTAGGAATGGCCAAGCTATGGTTAAGCACGAGATATGTCGTATCATCATCTGAATCCAAAGAGTAAAAGTTTTCAAAATTCATGACTTTCTTTTTCAAAAGGGAATTAGACACGAGTTGGTTGTTTAAAGATTGGCGATACTTTATCCTCTCATCATGAAAGAGTTCTTTTGTTATTTCAAGGCGAATGTCAGTGAGGATGTATCGAGTTTGAAGATCTGCAACCTTAGTTTTGAAATTAGTAAAAGTGGAGGTTGCAGTTTCACATTCAAAAGAGAGCCTAATTCTCTCGGTGTTAGCCTCAAGAAGGTTCTTTTCAAGTGTGAGAACCAATGTGTCTTTTTCCGAGACAATCACTCTTAGATTCAGAATTTGATGTTGACATGCATCTAAGTCCATGGCCTTCAATCTAAGTTCAAATATCTCATTTTCTAGCTTGACTAGGTCGGGACTCTTAGTTGCGGAAACATCCTTTGGGGGGATAACTAAGACATCCTCAGATAATTCCATCTCCCTAGTGTCATAGCTTGAGTTCAGGTTTGAATAGTCTATGGGAGGCATTGCTACCTTAGGAGTTCTGGCTTTGATGCTTTCCCAATCTGAGTTGGTATTCCTAGGATTCTTGGCTGGAGTAAAGATAGGTCCTATGGGAGTGGGGCTGGTGGGAGGACTACTGGAGGTGTTATCGGACAGACTGGTGGTCCTAGTTATGACTTCTCCGTTAATTACTTCACTAAAGGTCACAGACTGTCTAACAAATTCCTCAGTGGTGAGTCCTCCTACAAAAAGCAGGTTTAGGCTTGGATGCGGACATGTTCTCATAGGTATACAGATGGGACGGTGCTTTATCTAGGATGTTCTTGTCTGAGTGTCCTAGTCCAGGTTTAGCATGATAGAAAGGATTATTATTGGCATGAGCAGTGAGAATATGCAGAGTCTGTTCAGATTGACCTCTCTTGAGATTGTTGTCTTCAAGCTCTTTGATTTTCAAAAACAGTTTAGTTCTTTCTTCCGAAAGCAATTTAAATTTGTGCTCGAGTTCTCCATGACAACTTTTCAGTTCATCATGAGAGGTGTTAAGGGACAACAGTTTGTTCACAAGATTGGTTTCTCTAATGCTAGACTCGAGAGTTTCACGATTATAACTAATCAACAAGTCCTCGTAAGAGCTCTTATACACAGCACTGTCGGTTCTAAATTTCGTGACGAGAATTCTCTCCGTTTAGAGATCTTTCTCAAGTGCACAAATTTTAGATTCCAACATGGTTGTGCAATCAGATTTATCGGGAGTAGAGGATACCTCGAAGGCGTCGTTGTTGTACTGCAGGCCGGCTTCAGCATCAAAGTCGACCATTTCGGTGTTGCTACTGTCCGGCGCCTCGAAGTCAGCCATTAAGCACGGTCCACCGACCATATGATCCTCCTCATCAGAGCTCTCCTCCTCACAAACCCAGTTCTCTTCATCAACCAGCAAGGCCACGCCCTTCTCTTTCTTTCTCATAAGAGCGGCCTTCTTCTCGAAGTAAGCGGCATCCTTGTATACCGCTTTGCAGTCTTTTGCATAATGGCCAGGCGTCCCGCACTTGAAGCAGGTAGGCCCGTGGCCATTTGTCTTTCCTTGAGAGGATGACATGGGTTGAGGATTCTGGACTTGAGTACTGCTTGTTCCCAACTGCTGTTCGCTGATCTGAACACCCTTGCCATGTGGAGGTTGCTTGGGGTGACTTCCGCCATTGAAGTTTCCACCATGATTGTTCTGATCTACTCCACCATTCCTTCCTTGATCATAGCTTCCTGAATGATGATTGAACCTACCATCATCATATCCAGCACCGGTCTTTCCTTCATAGCCTTGTCCAGAGAAGTGTTGTCCATATCCACTGCCTTGATTGTTGTAAGAAGAACCATGCTGATTGTAACCAGATCCTTGAAAGTTCCCTTGATAGTTGTGTCCATTTCCCGAGCTTCCTTGGTAATCCAAGAATGTGTTGTCATGCCTGAAGTTGTTCCCAAATCTCCCACGACCACCTCTTCCGCGATCAGATGACTGATATTTTCCTCCTTGTGAGAAATGACCTCTCCCTTGATCAAATGACTGATGTCCGCCTCTTCCCGGACCAAAACGGTTCCCACCATGAGAGCTTGAACGGTTGAATCCCCGATTGGCAGTCAGTCGCTGCATCTTGTGTGTGATCAATGCAAGGGATTCATTCATGTTATGCAGTTCCTCATCGGTGACAGTGATGATCGTCGGATCATTAGAGTTGTCACTGTGCTGGTAGTAGTCTGGGCTCACATCATAGTGGTAGTCTTGGTAGTATTCTTCCGGGTAAGGATTCACCGACAAATTTGATCCTCCATGGTGCACGGCAGCCAGTGCAAGAGGGTCAATTGATTTCTTCGGTTTGTTACCGGTGATGAATTCTTCATGTTGGACCATCATACTGAATAGGTCATGAAGTCCCATCTGTCCAAGATTTCTACTCAGTTGAATGTTAATGGCCAAGTTCCGCCATTCTGGATTTAAGTTCTTCAAGAACTTCACGTTCACCTCGTAGCGATACTTCTCAACCTTCAGTCGTCGAAGATCATTGACTAGGGAGTTCAAGCGTTGGTATGAGTCGTGCAATAGTTCGCCTTCTCTTGCATGAAACCCTTCGTAGGCATTCATGGCAGATTCCTTTTGGAACTCTGAAGCAGTGTCTCCACCTTGCATTTGTTGTTCTATTTCAATCCAGATATCCCGAGCATTGTCGAAGCTGTCGACACGGGCATACATGTCATTTGGGAGAGACATGATGAGAAGAGACATTGCACGTTTGTCAATTTCATGACGTTCACGTTGTTCTTGGTTGTACAAGTGATACGGTTTCTCCACTGTGTACGAGGGTAAGAGCGGACAGGTGTCAGTTTCAGGTACTTCGGCAATGGTGACGGTAGGTCTTACGGGACCTTCTCTGATAGATTTCATCAGATTTCGATCAAGCTGATCCAGGAAATGGATCATTCTTAGTTTCCATTGGGCATACTCTCCCATAACGAGCACTGAGGGACGAGACTCAGACCCCATGCTAACGATTTCTCTCGACATCATATCCTCAAAGAAAAAGATCCCCTTCGAGTGGATAACTTGGTTTTGGAAAAAGCTTTCGAAAAAGACTGTTCGGGCGAGCACTCGTGACACGAATAGCCTTGAGAATTTGAAAATTTAAGAAAAATGGCTAAGTGTCGGATTTGAAACGAAAATTGAAAATTTCCGGGTCAAAGAGTGCGAGACCCGATTCGGGATCGTGAGATTCCCGATTCGGATCTGGCCGAGAAACCCGGTTCGGGTATTGGTAAAACCCGACTCGGGTGAACAGTGAGAGTCCCGATTCGGGTAAGTGGAAAACCCGAATTGGACTCAACTTAGAGCAAGACCCGGTTCGGGAAACCCGTTGCCCGATTCGGGAAATCGAAGTTTTCCTGATTCGGGAAACGTGTGTGCCCGGTTCGGGTAAGGTACACTTGCCCGATTCGGGTTTTCGAGATGAAAAATCAGTTCAAAATACCCGATTCGGGAAAGCTGACCAGAAGCTCCGAAAAATAGCTCAAAATCATCAAAAACCACTTCTTAAATCAGTGAAAAGTGTCCCAATTGGTGCAAAACAAGTGTAAAAACCTTTTGGTATCACTTATCACTTAAAAACAATAAGAGAAGAGTAGATTTGAGGCTCAAAGTGAGCAAAAGTTGGAAAACTTAAGTTTTTCAAAAAGCTTTTCAAATCATTTTAAGATGCAAAAATCTTCAAGAAATCCACCAAAGGTTAAGCTCTGATACCAAATGTGAATCCCAAATAATGGAGAATAAAAGATGGAGAGAAAACTAGTGCAAATGATGAGACAATGATAATCACAACTAGTGGTGAGAATGGTAGAATGTAGATGAAAAGACAAGAGAATAATGTTGTTCTTGGGAATGCTTGTCATCAAATAAAGTAGGCTACCAAATCCACACAAAACCCTAGGCTATAGCATTCTATTTATAGCACTAGGTATAAGATAGTTACAACAAAAGCCCTTAGAGTCTATGACTCTTTACAAAAGAGGGCACAAGATAAACTAAAGCTATCACTAGAAATAGGAAAATACAAGATGGACCCTTGACTTCTTCACAACCCACAAAGTAGGGTCTAACAATATTCTTGAAATTTAAAGATTATATATTTTTAATCTAACTATTTTTATAGATTATTTATAAGTAATTAATTTTTTATTTAAAATTCTACAAATAAAAAACACTACATATTTTATTTTTGAATCCCTCCAGTTATAAAAATAGATATAAATTAATTTGTTTACATTTTATTACAATTCTATTCTTCATATTCTTGAAACTTAAAGATTCCATCTTTTTAACCTAATTATTTTTATATATTAGTTATAAGTAATGAAATATTATTTTATTTAAAACTCAATTGCTAATATTCTTGAAATTTAAAGATTTCATCTTTTTAATCTAACTATTTTTGTAGATTATTTATAAATAATTATATTTTATTTTATTTAAAATCCTACAAATCAAAACACTACACATATTTTATTTTAGAATCCCTCCCGTTTTAAAATCATTCACGAAATTCAAATCTTTTGACAAAAGAATAATAAATTTTCAATTTTTAAAATTTTAACAGCTATTAGATAACTAAAATATCTATTGTAATAAGCAATTATAATGGCAATTGTCGTATAACATATAATTTACATAAGTATTTAAATGGTAATGACAATTGTCATGTAAATGTCTATTCTTATTAAAAATTAAAATAACATGTTTCAAATGCCCATATAATATACGGGTCATTACCTAGTATATAGTATATAATAGAATAAATACATGAAAAAATATTCAATGTTAGGCTCATTTCGATCTTATCGACCATAAGATTATAATGCATACTTCGTTAACATTAAAACGTGTTTTTTTGAACATATTTTAGATCGTATCAACGATACGATTATGATAGTATAATTTGTTAAAATTGAAACGTATTTTTTTAACATGTTCCAACCAATACACGATATATGAGTAAAACGTAAAATGAAATATAGAAAAGTAAAGTATAAAGTGAATAAAGATTATAAAATTAGTGGGCTAATATGTAAATTTGAAAATGGGTATAAGATTCGGGTCGTTTTTATAAAACTAATCTACAAATAAATACTTTATAAACAATATATTAATAAAATTCTTAAAAAAAGATGAAATCTTTAAGTTTCAAGAATATGAAGAATAGAATTGTAATAAAATCTAAACAAATTAATTTATATCTATTTTTATAACTGGAGGGATTCAAAAATAAAATATGTAGTGTTTTTTATTTGTAGAATTTTAAATAAAAAATTAATTACTTATAAATAATCTATAAAAAGATATAATCTTTAAATTTCAAGAATATCAACAATGGAGTTTTAAATAAAATAAATTTTAATTACTTATAAATAATCTATAAAAATACTTAGGTTAAAAAGATAAAATCTTTAAATTTCAAGAATATCAAGAATAGAATTGTAATAAAATCTAAACAAATTAATTTATATCTAATTTTAATAATGTAGTTAAATTTAAAAAATATTCAATATTAAACTCATTTTGAAGGTATTATCGAGACGATTATAATGGTATAATTTATTAAAAAGAAAAAAACAAAAATTTTAATACATTTTAATTAATATATATTATAATCTTAAAATGATAAGGAAGTAAAGTAAAAGATGAGAAACTAATAGATAAAAAGTAATTTAATCAAATAATTCTAAGGATAAAAAATGTAAATTATAAAGATAATTATGGTAATAAAATAATAAGAATAATTGATGACATCATCATTTGATGATTCTTTTTTAATTGGCAATCAAATTGCTCAATTTCATAATCATGATATCAGCAAAAACTGAAATTAAGTCATTTGATTGGCCAATTAAAAAAAGAATCATCAAATGATGATGTCATCAATTACTCTTATTATTTTAATACCATAATTATCTTTATAATTTACATTTTTTATTCTTAGAATTATTTGATTAAATTACTTTTTATCCATTAGCTTCTCATCTTTCACTTTACATCCTTATCATTTTAAGATAATAATGTATTAAAATTTTTGTTTTTCCTTTTTAATAAGAGTTAAATGCAAACTTGGTCCTTGTGGTTTACAAAAAATAATTACTAAGGTCCTTCTAAGGGATTTTTAACTAACAAGGTCCTTGTAATTTTGTTTTTCATAACACATATGGTCCTTCTTATAAAATAATATTAAAAAAATTAGAGTTGAGAAAGGGTAATTTTGTCCATTCACTTTTACTCTTCCTTTAATCTTAGTGTATAACATATTTGGTCCCTCTTTGATTAATATATTAATTTAAATTTATTTGGTCAATTTTTAATATATTATACTATTTTTATGTCAAAATATGCATATATTTTTTTTATATTGAATACATAAATTTTAATACCACCCTAATTATATCTATTTAATTTATAGGTTATACAAATATATTTTATATATATTTTCTTGTTAGTTTTATCATTTATTTGAAGCAGATTGCTATGATTAATTTTGAGTTACATTATTGAAAATAGATCCATCAAATAAAAATAATAAATATAAATAAGATATATAATTAAAATAGAATTAATATGTTTTCCTCATAAATCATCTATTAACACATTTCTACCTCGTATGATCATTTGATATCGAATTTACCATGTTTTTTTATCGCTAGTGTTATTTAAGACATCATGTTGTAACTGTGTATGTTTTTTCTTGCAATGTTTGTTATATATTTCTTACTCGTTTTTGCTATTTTTATACCAAAATTTAGATTAGTGATGTGCTTTTTACTAAAAATGTTATATATATTTTTTTGTAAACTATAGGGACTAAGTATAATTATAACTCATTATTTTTTATCAATAATGTAACATATAACATTCATATGGTTTACAAAGAATATCGTAAATTCGATACCAAATGATCGTACGAGGTAGAAATGTAACATCCCAAGAAATGTGTTAATAGATAATTTATGAGGAATACATATTAATTCTATTTAATTACATATCCGATTTATATTTATTTTTTTATTGAATGAATCTCTTTTCAATAATATAACTTGAAATTAATCACAAATAGCAATTTGCTTCAAATGGATGATAAAAATAACAAGAAAATATAAAAATATTTGTATAATTTGTAAAGTAAATAGTTATAATTAGGGGAGATATTAAAATTTATGTATTCAATAATATATATATATATATATATATATACATGTTTTGACATAAAGAATAGTTTAATATATCAAAAAATGACCAAATAAATTTAAATTATTATATTAATAAAAGAGGGACCAAATATGTTATACACTAAGATTAAAGGAAGAAGAAAAGTGAATGGACAAAATTACCCCTTCTTAACTTTAATTCTTTTAATATTATTTTATAAGAAGGACCATATGTGTTATGAAAAACAAAAGTACAAGTACCTTGTTAGTTAAAAATTTCTTAGAAGGACCTTAGTCATTATTTTTTGTAAACCACAAGGACCAAGTTTGCATTTAACTCTTTTAATAAATTATACCATTATAATCGTCTCGACAATACCTTCAAAATGAGTTTAATATTGAATATTTTAACATTGATATTAAAATAAATAAAAGAAAAAACATGAATATTCATATTTCATTTGAATATGCCAATTAAAAAAGATTTTCCCGTGTGTTACCATATGAATATTCATATTCACCTGATAAAAATTAAATAAAATTCATTCACGAGGTGAATATTCGTATTCACCTTATGAATACAAAACAAAAACTCAAAATTGGTTTTATAGGACAATCATATTTTGTTTAACCGGCAAGTACAATAGTTTTATTGTACATGTAAATCTGTTGCAACTGATTTGCATCCTAACAAGTTTTTTGGGACTTATTTTGAAATAAAGTGTCCTTTTTAGTCTTTTTATTCAAAATTATTTGGGGAGTATCTTATAAAAACAAGTAACTTGTAGAAAAGTGTTGTGTAAAAAGGGCTATAAGATAAAAAGTTTGTTATTATGGTAACAGTAACACATACTATAAAAAAAAAGTTTTTTCAAAAGCTCTATAGAATATAGGAGTCTACTAGGATATTTAGACATATTTAGCGTCCTATATATAAAATCGATTATGTTGTAACGATGGTGATTTGATTGATAAGCAAAGCGATTTTCAAGAGTAAGATCGACCGCATAAGATTTAAATTGTTTGATGTGTGATATGGTGTTGCAGCCACGGAGGAGGAAGCTGCAGAGGCTTACGATATAGCAGCAATAAAGTTCCGAGGCGTGAATGCCGTCACAAACTTTGAGATGAGTCGTTACGATGTGGAGGCAATCTCCACCAGCTCTCTTCCCGTCGGCGGATCTGCAAAGCGCCTAAAAGTCTCCTCAGAGATCGACCAAAAACCACTCTTGATTAGTAGCAACCACCACCCTCTGCCGCCCTACAGCAGCGGCAACAACACTGGAAGCAGCATCAGCTTTGGTGGGGTGCCACCAGTTTACGGGTTGCAGTTCGATCCAAACTCTTCGACTCCAATGTATCATCATCAAAGCTTGTTCCAGCATCTCCAGCCGGGTGGTGGTGGTGCGGGTGAAACCTCTGGTGCGATGGGTTTGGCGGCGATACACATTGTTTCACCAGGTGGAGGAGGATGGAGGTGGCTTTCCCAAAATACCCTTGTGCACGTGTGTTTGCTGTATTTTTAAATTTTGAATTATTAAAAATTCCCTAATTATAGGGATTTAATCTTGGCCCTAGATTTAGATCATCAAGGGTTGTGATGGGTTAACAAAGTTAACACACTGTTTGTGGTTAACAACGGAACTTAACCCTATGTTTATAATACAAACATTTTTATTTAAATGAATATTGTTTTAGAAAATAAAATAAGTTGAGTAGAACCATCAATTTATTGTATAAGTAAAAAAGATGACAATAAATCTATGAAACTAATAAATACCGAGATATTATTAAGATTCTAATTAAATAAAGAAACTGTAATCGGTTGGAATTTGGAAAAGATATGCATGTAGCATGGAAAGTATATATATCCAAATTATGTTTGACTTGATCGACATCCATAATATAAACCATATAAACAAATTCATCTCCCCAAAAATCAAAATGTCGAGCTACCTTTCTTTCGATATCCAAGTTCTGATCATCCAAAGACTTCCTATCGAATCATTGATTCGATTCAAATCAGTGTGCAAAGCATGGAAGTCTTTGATCACTTCCTCTGAATTTGTTGCTGCTTACAAAAACCCCAACACGCAGCCAAAACATCATTTGATGATAAAGTATGAAGTCGGAGATTGGAAAGAAACCGATGTAAATTTCGTGTGTTTTGCCGATGATGATCCTTTCCCCCAACAAAAGTGTGTTGCTCCCCCATTCCCTCAATTATTTGATGTATACAGAATGATTGATAGCTCTTATGGCTTGTTGTTCATGGATGGTTATTTCCAAGAAGGAGACTTTTCTACAAAGGATATGGTTGTTCTTTGGAATCCTTTGATTCGTAAATCAATTGCTGTTGCTTTGCCTACTGATCGTAAACTTTTCCAACAACCAGATAGCGAACCTCGGTGGTTTGATCATGTGTATGGTTTTGGGGTTTGTCCCCTCACTAATGATCCTAAGCTTGTCTTGATTACATATATTCAAGATCACAGGAAAATTGAAAGTATAAGTTGCATCCCCAACCAAGTTATGGTTTTCGCATTGAGCTCAGGGGAATGGACAACCTCATGTAACAATCTGCCTCGTAAATCAATTCAATTTGATGACCGTTTTTCGAGGGGTATAGGTCAGTTCGTTTATTGGCTAACTTATGAGAGGATCATTGTGAATGATGAATTCGGGTATTATAATAATCTGATAATGTCCTTTAATTTGAGCACTGAAGAGTTTAGAGAGATACACCTCCCAGATAGTTTGACTCGTTTGGAGCCTGAATCATCTTTGCTCATCTTTAGACTAAAGGAGTCTCTTGCTTTGGTTGAGTTTGATCATCCTTGTGTTGTATGGATGATGGAGCATGATGATTCAAAATCGTTTACAAAGCTATTCACCGTTGAGGCACCACCTGCATCAACAGAGTGGATGCTTGGATTTACTAAGAGCTGCGAACCTATATTTGAAGTATTGGAAGTTGATAGTTATAGATCTTCTTCGCTTGTTGTTTACGAACCATCCTCAGGGAACATCAAGCATCTTGGCGTTCATGGAAACAGAGGCTCATTCTATGGGAAATCCTACACAGAATCGCTGCTTCTGCTTGATCATGATGATGGCCGCATTATAAGGTGTTGAGCTGTAAAGATCGAGGTGACTTTTGGGAGGGGCAATCAAGGCATATATAGAAGCAGGTTGAAGTGAGATTATTTATGGTCCATATTTATTAGATTAAGTTTGATAAAAAGTTTATGACATTAGATATAGATTGATGCTAGCTCTCAGATCTATCTTTTTTACATTAATGATGATGTATCTATCTTTTATGAATATTTAAAAATAAAATCCTTATGAGTAATGTTTTTTTTTTTTGGTTGAACTTGAGGCTTAAATAACAAACTCTTGGGTATCAAAGTGTTCTCTCTAACAAGGGTTGGTCGGTCGTTTTTGAGCACCCCTACTCTTAAGTCTTGATGCTTAAATAACAAACTCTTGGGTATCAAAGTTGTTCTCTCTAAAAAAGTGATGTCGTTTGGAGCTTTTGTGCTTTGTAGTCTCGTGGATTGCAATATCAAAATGTTCCACACCATCTAATTAGGCATTTTATCTCGTTTCACTTGGTGTTTATATTGTTGTTGCAAGAGGATGTCAAAGGGCTTTGAGATTGATCGATCTCACAAGCTTGAAACTACAAGATTGACATGATCAGTAGCCATGGCTGATCAGATCAGGCCAAAGGTACCTGCCATATATCTTCGCTATAATAAATATATACATATGAAGGAAGTTGGCAAATTAAGATGATTTAGTCTCAAACTTTTGGCTGATAATATTATAGTGTAACCTTTTAGTTTAAATTTCACACTTCATTGCTGTGAGTATTTTAGGATAAAGAGTGTTAGAGTTTTTTGTAAAAATAGGGTGATTTTGGGATTCCTTTGTAAAAATAGGGTAGTTTGAAAATCCTTTGTAGAAATAGGGTTGTTTCATGTGGGGTCCACCATTTTCCATATTTTCCGTGTTATTTTATTTTGTATTTACATATTGTACCCTTTGAATGTTACAAATACAACCCTCTAACTAATATCACATTTTTACTTTACATTTCTTTGTTTAGAAAATATTACTTTTAACCCTTATTATGTATTATATATAAATTATTTTTATCAATAAAAATATAATTAAAACTCATGCATTATTTTTGAAATTTTATACCATTAAATAAATTATTTCTATACCTTCAAATAGATACCAATATTGAATATATTAGAGCATCCACAATGGTGGAACCTCCAAGAACCTCAATTCCCATATTTGCATTTGCCACATCATTGACACCTCAACAAAAGAAGAACCTTAAGAAACTCCACTATGGAGGTTCTTACAAGAACCTTACTTTCCATATTTTGAATTTATAAAATGGTTAAGAAGTAATAAATGAAATAATAACACAAAAGGAAAGTATATACAAGAACCCGGGTTCTTGTTCAAGCACCTGGGTTCCAATAAGAACCTATGACTGGACAAAAACCTCTATCCCACAGTGGAGGTTTCTGTAAAAACCTCAAGAAAAACCCCAAGAGAAACCTCCATTGTGGATGCTCTTATAATGCTACGAAATTACAACACAAATATATTGAAATTTACGAAATTACAAGATCAAGTGCATACGACATTACAATAACAATTAAACGCTAACTTAAGATACAAATTAAACGCTAAATTACGACATCAATTGAAAACTTACATACGTCACATCTCATTGAATCCTGGTTGAGAATTTGGACAATTTCTCCTATTATGCTCAGGTTGGTGGCATAGTCCACAACTCCACATCTACGAGCTTCGTCAGGATGACGAATGTCCATCTTGTTACAAAATCGGTTTGCGCGTCTTCGACCTCGATGCACAGAGAGTTTCGAGTAATCCGCTTCAATTTTCCAATTCGGCTCCAACCAATAATCAACGTGAGAAAGTGGCATAAAATCAGAACGATATTGTTCCTTATACATCATAGTAGTATGCACCATATTCACGATGGAAAAAGGGTCATCCCTTCTATGGCGACAAACTGCAAGAGCATGAGAACATGGAAAATGTTTAATCTGTCAAATTTATAACAAGAAAAAGTAAGGATTTGACAATTCATTTAATAACTTTTGTGAGTTTTTATAAATGATGACAGATTTTGTTTTGCTTTTAAGAGCATCTTTAATACATGTTTTTTTCTTCCTTTAAGGCCATTACATCTTCAATGCATTTACTGAAAACTTTCTTGGAAAAGATTTATCAAAAACTTTTTCTAAAATACGGTTATTCGTTTAAAACATTTTCACTTTGCCCATTTAAATTTTCAACTAACCCCCTCATTCAATATAACTTTTCCTTTAAACCTCATTACATTATGACTAATTAAATTTATTAATAAAATATTTGAAATAACATTATACTTTTCTATAACAAAATATATTATTAAAAAACTTTCTTTGAGATTATTAAAATGAGCATAATATTGAGCGTGTATATTCATCTTTATATAAATTATGTGTGTTTTATATGTCAAAAAATTACTTATTAACAAAAAAAACTTTTTATAGAAGTCATTGCATTGAAGAATATATTTCTTAGCATCGTAATATATTCAATATTGGTATCTATTTGAAGGTATAGAAATAATTTATTTAATGGTATAAAATTTCAAAAATAATGCATGAGTTTTAATTATATTTTTATTGATAAAAACAATTTATATATAATTCATAATAAGGGTTAAAAGTAATATTTTCTAAACAAAGAAATGTAAAATAAAAATGTGATATTAGTTAGAGGGTTATATTTGTAACATTTAAAGGGTACAATATGTAAATATAAAATAAAATAATACCGAAAATATGAAAAATGGTGGATCCCACATGAAACAACCCTATTTCTACAAAGAATTTTCAAACTACCCTATTTTTACAAAGGAATCCCAAAATCACCCTATTTTTACAAAAAACTCAGAGTGTTAACTTTCTTGAATAAGATATATATATATACATAAATATGTGTGTGTTTATATATAGGGTACTTTTTCTTTTATAAATACAAACTTATAAACCGGTTTTCATGTGTTGTTTTTATATGAAGCAAAACGTACGAATCCATCAATATGATCCACATCTTTTTTTAATCAAATTTGCATTTTTTTATTTGATTAAAGTCACCTAGTTTTTACTATGTCTCGATTTTTATGTGGATGTTCTTGAAATGTGGTGAATTCCTTATCCGATCTTGTTGATGATCTTCATGTCATACCAGTAGTTGTTGCAGCCGAGTGTGGTGGACGTTATAACCGGAAATGACCTCCGATCGACCCATCGATCAAAGAATTCAATGCCCTTGAGATGGATTTGAGTTTTTCAGGCAAGGGGTAGTATGAAAGGAAATATTTGAAGATGTCATTTTTTGACAGGTAGAGTGGTTAAATTGAATTGTTTTGTAGGTCATCGCTCGTTATATGGAGTAAGTTACGGATTTGGCTTCTAAAGGTATGTCATTTGTTAAAGAAGGATACATCTATCTTCGTTTATGACAAAAGAACCTCCGCTATGCAATTTCTCTTAGATTTGGTCTCTGTTCCTAACGTCGTCTATTTTCCCTTAAGTAGGAGGGTAAGTTGGTCTTTTTAGCATTTTCTCTATTTTAATGATTTAGGTAGTTTTTAACTAGTATACGATAGGGTTATCTACCGGTGAGAAAGGAAGTTATAGTGGGAAAGATAACTCTGGGATCAATTCTAAAAGAAGATCAATAGAGTTAAGGTGCATCGATGCACCAGATTGATTCCCGTAAGAAGCGCAATTCATGGGTGGAGGTGAAATTAAAGGTGATCAGTAGTCTAGAATCTAGATCTCTTGTTACGCTTCTTATTAAACAATTTCATTGATTTAACCAATGAAATCGTCTTTTTGGCTTCGGTTCACAAGTTCACACCGAACTGAATAACAGTGTGAACGTGGCCGAGAGCGCACCACATGACATAATCAGTTTGAATATTCATGTGTTATTCAAACTGAATAACACTGCGTTCAGTGTTATTCAGTTTGAATAACGGTGAAACACTAAATACAGTATTCAGTTTGAATAACACATAATATTCAAACTGAATATGCCACGTGGCGCGATTTTAGTGGTCCTCATGTTCACAACCAAAAGTGAGTTCACATTTGAGAGAGAGAGAGAAATAGAGAAAGGAAAGTTCAAATGTGAACATGATGACGAATCTCAGCCACTCATCCGTTCAATATATACAAGTTGTTTTGACCGGGTCTCCTCCTATAATAGTCTCCACCCTCCCATGAATCGCGTCAATCCTCCGTGATCACGTCCACCGTAACCGAAGATGTGTGGCTGAGATCCGTCCTCACACTCACAGCCAAAATTGAGTTCACATTTGAACCTAACCCTATATATAGGGCCATGTTCTAATGTGAACCACTTTTTGATTGTAAAAATGAGAGGACGAATCTCAACCACACATCTATATAGGGATCTCGGCCAATTTTTTATTGTGAACTCAATTTTGATAGTGAGTGTGAGGACGGATCTCAGCCACACATCTTCGGTTACGGTGGACGTGATCACGGAGGATTGACGCGATTCATGGGAGGGTGGAGACTATTATAGGAGGAGACCCGGTCAAAACAACTTGTATATATTGAACGGATGAGTGGCTGAGATTTGTCATCATGTTCACATTTGAACTTTCCTTTCTCTATTTCTCTCTCTCTCTCTCTCAAATGTGAACTCACTTTTGGTTGTGAACATGAGGACCACTAAAATCGCGCCACGTGGCATATTCAGTTTGAATATTATGTGTTATTCAAACTGAATACTGTATTTAGTGTTTCACCGTTATTCAAACTGAATAACACTGAACGCAGTGTTATTCAGTTTGAATAACACATGAATATTCAAACTGATTATGCCATGTGGTGCGCTCTCGGCCACGTTCACACTGTTATTCAGTTCGGTGTGAACTTGTGAACTGAAGCCAAAAAGACGATTTCATTGGTTAAATCAATGAAATTGTTTAATAAGAAGCGTAACAAGAGATCTAGATTCTAGACTACTGATCACCTTTAATTTCACCTCCACCCATGAATTGCGCTTCTTACCATATGAATATGAATATTCAGGTGATAATAATGACTCTAGGTTAGTTGATATTATTAACATTGATATTATTAAAAAATTTGTAGTTGATAACCCGTGTAACACACGGGTAATTTAAGTTTTTCGTTTTATTTTCTAGTTTTAATAAGAATAGACATATGCATTATAAAATTGTCAGAATTTATCACCACATCGAACGTATTATCTAAAATAAACATAAAAGATTGATATAACCATTCCACAAACACATATAAAACAATAGTTCTTCATTCCCAAAATAGTAAAACACATATAAAACACATTAGTATTTTGGCCACCAAAAAGCAAAACATTACATTTTTTGTAGGACTTCCTTGTAAACTACATTGGTGGTTGTGCTCATAGTCTTACCATTTGCGTCACAAACCAACACTTTCAATCCGTCTTTGCTTTTTACTCTCGAAATAGCAACATACAATTGACGATGAGTAAATACCGGACGCGGCAAAAATAATCCAACACGGGATAGACTTTGTCCTTGACTTTTGTTTATCGTCATTGCAAAGCAAACACATACGGGAAACTGCTTTCTCTTAATCTTGAACGGAATTCTCTTATCTGATGGAGTCAAATTCATTCTTGGAATCAAGGTTATCATGCCAGCATTAGTACCTGTAATTATCTTTGCTTGAATAACATGTTTACCAAGCTTCTCCACTTGCAATCTAGTACCATTACATAAACCATTTGCCTGATCTATATTTCGTAGCAACATGATAGGAACACCAACTTTCAATGCAAGTTTGTGGTTTGGAACACTAGAAAATCTTAAGCTGTTGAGATATTCCGGAGAAAATAGACTTCTATCAAAAGTGGTTCTTTCTTCTGATTCACATATGCTATCAGAACTAAAGTAAACTGTTTCCTCTGTTGGCATCATCAAAAGCATATGCTCATTGATTGTATCAACCACCTCGTGGGTTGGAGCCAAGATAGCTCTATCTTGAAAGTAGCTGGAATCAGATACATTATCAAATATGTTTGGATATGTGAATGATATAATCGAAGAAACAGGATCACATGTTTCATTTATCAGTAGGTCACCCGGAATTTCAATCATGGCTTCTCCATCATTTGGTTCACCAAACGTACCATTCCCAATCTTCAAAATCCAATCAGCAAATTGTTTTGTTTGATCACTATCATCATTTTGGGCTCCCACCTGTAACCTCATGTTAATCGTTAGTTTCAGTACAGTACAATGATCCCATATGTATGAAGAATTCAATGAAGAGTTGACAATATCATGTCTGCTGCCTTTAGGGATAACAGGCAAAATTTGTCGAAAATCACCTCCAAAGACAACCACCTTTCCTCCAAATAATTTTTCTTCACTACACGGTGTAGTTGAACGAAGAATATCTCTTAGTGTCTTGTCTAAAGCCTCAAAACAATGCTTATGTATCATAGGCGCTTCATCCCATATGATCAATTTTGTTTTTCTTAATAAAGCTGCCAAATCGCTGTTAGGATTTATAGAACATAATGAGTCCTTGTTGATGTTTATTGGAATAACAAACCGAGAATGGGCAGTTCTACCACCAGGGAGTAAAAGAGATGCAATTCCACTTGATGCTACATTCAAAAGAATTTCACCTTTCGAGCGCAATGCAGCAGATAAAGTCCTCCATATAAACGTTTTCCCCGTCCCACCATAACCATAGACAAAAAACACTCCTCCTTCATCTTTCTCAACAGCAGATATTATAGTTTCATAAACATATCTCTGTTCATCATTGAAACTACGAAAAAGTTTATCATGTTCAACCTTCAACGCATCCTTATCATATGAAACCTCGTCATGAATCAATCTGTTACTTGAAGATAATATATACTCAGCATCGGGAAAAGGCATACCTTCAAAGTTTTTTAAGGAACTACCATTGCGAAGAAGAAGCTGCTCAATACGATATAAAGTAAGATTTTTTACTTCATCGCCTGAAAGAGTTAAATCTGCAAATAGAAAGTCAAAATAAGTTAATACCTGCACACATCATGGTTTTAAAAAAACGTAAAAGAATGTGATTAGTTCAAAATAAATGTCTGAGGCGACGCTTGTTATTGAGTGTTTGAAACGTAAGCCTTAGTTGCTGATACGTGGGAAAAAATATTGAAACGGTGCATAGTGAAGAGGCGTAAGTGGGTTTGCCTTTGTATCTTTTTTAATTAATTTATCCATCCTAAAGCTAAAAGTGAGTCAAACATGGCAGCTGTTTTTATCATCTTACTTTTGTATATTTTTACCTTGTAGTTATTTTTTATATATTTCAATTATTTGATGTATAACATATTTTAATATTAATATCTAGATAATAACAGTTTATTGTAGTTTATATTTTGTGATATCTTCTATATAAAATATATTATATCTTAATTATTATATATAATTCATAAGTTTTATATTTTTATTATTTTCTTTTAATTTTTTAATTAATCTATTTTTATGCTTTTACTATAGACGTACGTATATAATATAGATTTCATATTTTATAATCTTTGAATTTGTATTATTTTTTAGTAATTGTTATATGTTTTTACTAAAAATATATTACATCATTATATTTATTATATTTTATATGTTTGATTTTGGTTTCTTTCGTTTCTCAGTTAAGTTTATATTATACTTGGCTGATATATAAATATAAAGTCATGTTTTTTAGTTTATTGCTATGCATTTATGAATGTTATTCGTGGCTGATATAGAAATATAAATTCATGTTTTTTAGTTTATTGCTATGCATGTAATCAGTGATTGACTACGAACCTGGATTTTTCCTCAATATCCTTTGATTGTGAAGAATGCCATCAGAAAGATAGCTCCAAGTTACAGACCAAACAGATTCTGGTCTAGACATAGTATTAGACAGCAACATCGTAGCATATAATGTTCGCAAGTAATGACCGGATGACGATGTACTTGCTTCTTCAATTGCTTGAACATACTCATTGTCATGGTCCAAAAGTCCTAAGGCATAGCAAGCTTCCTTGTAAGTTGGGTATAACTTACCATTTATTGTACGAATATCCTGATCTGAAGCAGGACCTTTTACCTTGTTAAGCAGCATCCTCAAGTAATAACACTCCCCGAGAGATGGAGGAACATGATGTATTCGGCCAATAGACATTCCTTGTTTCCTCGGCATCTAAGATCTAATATCAGACTTCCACACATAATACTTGGGGAACTCCACATAAGTTAACTCTCTAGCTTTAGCATCATGACTATTACGTTCCATCCAAGTAGTGAACATAGAGGCACTAACTGTGGGTCTATTAAGAACATCTTCAAGGTTATCACCGTCTTCAAACACAATATTTTGTTCACCTGGAAGATGAAATGGCAATCTTTCCACAGAGGGAGTTCTATAATGTATGTCATAGCTGAAAATCCTCCAAGATGCTTCACATGCAGAAATGTATCTACAATCATAGTACTTTTTTATTTCATCTACACTTGGTTCAGAGTTTGGTTCATTGCCACCTTCGTATACAACAGCAGTGCATCTATCAGGACCCTTATTAATATACTTAAATAAGTACTTTATTGCACCCGACTGGTTACACCATTCTACATTAATATGAGACTGGTATCGTTTAAGAAGAACTTTGTTGTATGGAACGACATATCCATTGTTCAACGTGGTATCGCCTTTATGAACAACATGAACATTATCGCGTCTCATATAAACGGGATAACCATCTGCATCAGTCGAAGTGTGGTTGACAAACCTCTTTGGAAAAAATTTTGAACACCTTCCATCAATCATACATGGACAAGTTGGGTTGTCAACACCACATGGACCGTGAATCATAAATTCATGGACAAGGTCAAACAATTCAGGGTCCTCTTTTCTATCTGGAATCTCAGCAGATATTACTTTGTCAACATCTTGGGCAGTTGGAAACTTAGCACTCGAATGCAAGAAGAGACAAATATGAGCATGAGGAAGGCCACGCTTTTGAAATTCCACGGTATAAATAACTGAAAAAATGAAAACAAATAATAATACACAAACTCATTATCTAGACAGTTTTATAATTTTTAAAAAAAAGATGAACAATGAAAACATATATACCTGCTTGAACAACACCAAACAAGTTATCTTTCTTAAAATCAACTATAATTTGATCAAGTTTGATTTTAAAAAGTCGGCATAGAATATCGGGTCTGTCTTCCGGATTTAGATCTTTGTCTTTCAAGAACCTTGTGATTTCCGGCCATTTAGGATTGCATGTTATTGTTATGAAAAGATCTGGATAGCCGAATGTTTTACAAATTGCCATAGCATCCAAATACTTTTGCATCATATACCTAGATCCACCCGTAAAAGAAGACGGTAATAGTATTCTTTTACCGGATGTTGATGCATCTGTTTGTCCCTCGTTAACGGCATTTGAGAGATTTCGAAAAGAATCACATCTAAGTTTTGTCTGCTGAGTACGTATAAAATTCAGTCTCTGAGACTCCACCATGGTGTATCCATCAACCAGAAATTGTTGAAAGAGTTTTCTTGCATAAAGCAACAATGATCGAACATTAGGCCGGTCTTGAATCATAAAAGAAAACCATTCTCTCATGGTGACCTCTGCTCTGGCACCTTTAACGGTATCTGGAATACCTCTATATTTAATACCAACTCTCCAACCATCTTCTCCTCCTGGAAATATAAGCGGATATTGAAGTGGAAGATATGATGGATGCAACTCACTTATTCGTTGCAGACGACCAGATTGTGTTTCTACGACGATGTCCCTTTTATCAAACGATGCATCCATATCACCAACAATAATTGCAGCAACCTCTGACACAGTTGGAAGGTTATAGGTCCTTCCATCTTTTTGTCTTCTTCCAATAAGTTTTAATTTAACATCTTGCTGAGCAGTCGAGCTAAAACGATCCCTTGCCATCCTATATGCTATCACCATAGGATTACATACATCCAACAACTCTTTTATGTCTTTGATAATTTCATAATCAAGTGCATCTTTATTTGATGATATATGATCACCTCGGGAACTGTTTTATAAGAAATATAAATTATCAAATGAAAATAATTTTTAAAAATATAAATATAAAGACAACAATGTAACGAAAAAGTACAAATACACAAAATGTATACCTGACAGCCTTTTTTCTGTTTGACAATTCATTCTCTGTATCGTAGATGTAAAGCTGAGAAAATTTAGGTACTGAACCCTCAATTGGAAGCAGACTTCCAATACAGTGATAATTTTGACGATGAAGTCTATACACATATGGACCATGTCCATTATTAATACTTGAGTCGACTTTTCCTCCCATTGAAGTAAAAGAAAACATCATATTGTAACCTCTAATATTACTCAAAAAGTTCCTGCTCTTTGGATGTTTATTACGAAATATATTCCAAAAATAATCAGGAGTCTTTCTAGTTATAGGAAGATGAACCTTGCCATAACTGCAACAAAGAGAAAATGACGATTTTTTACCACTATGCTTTCCTCTTATAGTTTCAGCATTCCACAACATAGCCCAGCAATCACGACATATATGTGTAGGATCTCCATGATCAAGATAATCTGTTAAAGACTAAAGATTAGAGATATTTGTAATGGAATGGAACTAAAAAGTGGTCAAAGTTAAAGTCGGATAAGTAAAAACAAAGCGACTTTACCTTTGGATATACCAAATATGTTTTTCACAGCTTGTGCATAACTTTCACTTTCATCACCATCAAAATCAAGGCTGACGATGTCATTGACACTAAATCTCTTTGATTTGTACTTCCTGTTTTTTGATGTGCCCGGTTCCGAAGAAATAGCAGCTCTACTTATATAATATTCTGAAGTATGTGGTATATGTTAGAATATATCGTCATTCATTATATATGAACTTCAACAATAATGATATACTACTTACCTTCGCTAGTGTCTATAAAAACTTCATGCAAATCATGTAACTGCTCATGAAAATTCACCTCTTGTGATAATTGATGTCCATGTGTCGTTTGAATTGGAGTCTTTGAAAAAGAGAGTGATTCGGGCACGTTGTTTTGTAGGGCTATGTTAACTTCATGTAAATTAGAAGATGCATCTTTTAAAGGTGCTGCTACATGAGCTGTGGAATAAGGATAGCATCGATAAAAATAGGGTCAATTATATTCACAACCAACTACACAAGTAAATCAATAAATAATTTTTATAATAAGATGGTAAGAACGTAACACATACTGACATACAATAACCATACTTTTAGTCGACTTTGACAAAAATATTAAACACACAAAACAATGTGTTTACTATTTTTCTGAGATTTTTCTAAAAACGTCTTCTCATTACATGTTATTAAATACCGGAAGTACCAAAAACCGCCTGAAGCTTGAACAATAGTTTTTTAACACTCAAAATGCAAGTAAGATATTATCTCTCATTTTTTTTTCAAAAAAGAATAACATAATTTTCTTACCATTAGATACTTTTGAGGGAGGATTTATAGAAGAAGAAGTTACATTCTTGTTTAACATGTGGCTGTTGTTAGGGAAATGAGTAACATTCTCATATCTGAAACATTGATGCTTATTTTTAGATTTGGTTGTTTTAGTTGAAACAACTACAGCCCTTCTCTTCCTTGATTCATCATCCAGGTTCTTCTCCATCAGCAGCAGCTTAAGGGACAATAAAACATTGAGAAGTGATAAAGTAATATTAGAGAGTATGGTAATGTAGCTTGAGAAAATAATCCATGAATCTCCAAGATGAAATAAGTTATAAGCACCTCCAAATAAGCCCTCCCAAACACCCCCTAACTTATCAAATACTCTTCATCAGCTTTTGAAACCAAATTCCTTTTCCACACCACATAAGTTAATCCAAACACTTTTTAAAAAACTCCTTATGCACACTTTTAAGATTGATCTTATAAAGATGGCAATTAAAGTAACCTTGAATATCATCAAATACCAATCTTTGCATAACAGTTCTATATATACAAAAATTTTTAGGAGAAAAACCAACAGAAATCGAGATATACATTCCACAAAATCAACATATACATTCAACAATCCTATAAATAATTTTGCTAATTCTAAAACACTTTCATGAATACAATGGCATATTGGAGTCCATGAGGAGAAGCAATCAGAAAATTGGACTGCAGAAACATATACATTCAACAATCTATAAACAATCTCTTATTGCAGAATAACATAAATTCGAGCAGCAAAAAGTAGGTCACCAAAAAAATCGTTTAGCATAAATTTGAAACTCCAAAATTAGAGAAGCAGAAAAATTGAAAGCCGTAAATCAAGCAGCAAGCGACAAGAGTGGAGAAACAGATAAATCGAGCCGTATAAAAATAAAAAACATACGGGTAATAACTTATTGGGTTCTAATCGAGCAGATAGTAAATTGTGTATCAAATTAGAGGCAATCAGGAGAAGAGAGCAGCAAGAGTAGCAAATTGAAGGCGATGAGGAGAATAGAGCAGAGAGCACTAATAATTTATTGGGCTTAATAGTATATATATGTTATTAGTACAGCCTAAAAACAATATTATCTATTTTTAGAAAAAAAATATATCAAAGCTATTAAAGATGATATTATACATTAACTTCTATTAGATACAATCAAAATACGACGCCTTGCGTCCTTAATTTGGTAGATAAGATGATTTAATTTATTGAAATAAAGTGAAATTCAACCTTATAAAAAATTGTATTTATATTCCCCATATTGTATTTAAGTGGTAAATCTTAGCTATCAAATAAGTTTTCTATGAATTTTAGACATTTTTAGAAATAAAATATTGTTTTTTTTAGAATCGATGGTGCTCTTTCTATTCTTCCACGGCTTTCTTGAACTGCATGGGTTTTGATCTATATATCAGATCTGTATCTATATATATATATATGTATGTATAATCTTTGCGGTTCAATAAAGCTGTGGGAAGATAGAGAAAGGATCAAAATATATACCCAGAAGAAGAAGGAATTCAAGAAGGAAAACACACATTATATATATATATCTTGATTTATTTGATTTGATTTATTTATCTTTTTATAATGTTTGTTTTCCTTTTTCTTGTTGGTTAATTTTGGGTTGATTTTTCTTGATTTCTTGGGTTCTTTTGTTAGTTTTATTTTGATTTCAGTTTTTGTGTGGTGGATGTGTTTTTAATGTGAATTCTTGATTGATATATATATATATATATATATATATATAGAGAAATGTTCAAACAAGAACCAAACAAATTTGAAAATGGAGGAACCAAGAAAATCACATGTGATTTCCTACTAAAGCTCGCCCACTCGCACGACCCACTCGCCTTGTCGGGAGCGTGTACTACACTCGCCAAAGGGGAATCACATGTGATTTAGTACAAAATCACATGTGATTTCCTTGGTTCCTTCATTCTTGCAAATGTGTGTGTTCTTGTATGATCCTCCCTCTATATATATATATATATATATATATACTTTGTTAGTTTTATTTTGATTTTAGTTTTTGTGTGGTGGATGTGTTTTTAATGTGATTTCTTGATTGATATATATATATAGGGGAAGTATCCGTTGCAAACCATGTAGATTGTACAAACTATACAAACCAAATTTTAGTCATTGATTATGTTTTCTTAACCATTGATTTTGTTTATCTCCTAACTTTTAGGTGATTTTGAAATGTAGTTGAGATAAAATCTACGAACTGAATTAATCCACACCATTGATCATGTACATGTACGGTGGAGATTGGTTTGTATAGTTTGTACAAACTATACGGTTTGTAACGGATACGACCCCTATATATATATATACTAGGTTTTATCTCGTGTGATACACGGGGTAATTTAATTAAAAAAAATCATACGAGAAAAACAATATTATAATTATGATTTATTTAATTTAAATTATTTACTATAATTTAATTTATAATTGGACTTTTAATTTTTTTCGAACTTTTAATTTGAGATAGATAAAGATAAAATAGGTTCATATGGTTTTGTTATAGTAGAGAGATAGAGATAAAACAGATAGATTAATTTAATGTTTGAATTAATAGAGATAAAATAATTTAAATTTGAATTAATTGAGATAGAATAGTTTAATATTTTTAAATTAATAATTTTAAAATAAAATAGTTGAATTAATAGATTGGAGTTTAATATTTAATAGGATAAAGTTTAATAATTTTAAATTTTGATAAAGTTTAATAATTTTTAATTTTGAATTAGTTATTTCATTCATTGTTCTGTAATATGTAAAAATTCAAAAGATTAAAAAAAAGTAGAACTATTTTTGTAATACAAAATAACACAAAAAGTGTAATCAATGAACATAAATACAAAGTCACATACGAGAAATCAACAACTCCAAATTGGACTATAAACATGAATAGAATCATCATAATCATATCATCATGTGTAGGAAAAAATAAAAATTGAAGAGCATTTGTAATACAAAATAACACAAAAAATGTAATCAATGACCATAAATACAAAGTCACATACGAGAAATCAACAACTTCAACTTGGACTATAAACATGAATAAAATCATCATAGTCATATCATCATGTGTAGGAAAAAATAAAAATTAAAGAGCGTTTGATTAAATACCTTTGTGTGTGTATGTGTAATTGGTAGTGGCTTAACTAAGAGAGTTGCAGTAATTGATTGAGATTGAGAGATTGAAAGGGGTATTTATAGATTGAGATTGAGAGATTGAGATTGAGATTGAGGTGTATATTTTTGGATTAAAATTGTTTGATTTAATTATGTAGAGAATTTTTGAAAGTGTTATTTATCTTTTACATTATTTTATTTATTGTTTTCATATTTATCTATAGTTTGGATTAAAAAATGAAAATTTTTAAAGAGTTTGAGTATATATATTTTTTTGTTCCAACAAGTTATATGGAATTTTCTTAAGAATTAAGAAAATAGGAAAAGTAAGATTTTTCAACTTTGGAAAACTCTTAGAAAATTGTACTTTGAAAATAGAGAGATTATTTTTAATTCTTTATATCACCAATGAAAAATAATAATACGTGTATTGATCATATTAAATATTACACAAATATATGTAGAGGATTTTTTAAACCGTTTCATTTAATTATGTATTTTTGAAAGTGACATTTATCTTTTACATTATTTTATTTATTGTTTTCATAGTTATCTATAGTTTGGATTAAAAGGTTTCATTTAATTATGTAGAGGATTTTTTAAACCCTTTGATTTAATTATGTAGAAGATTTTTGAAAGTGATATTTATCTTTTACATTATTTTATTTATTGTTTTGATAACCGAAACCGACTCACCAAAATGCGACACGTGGCAATTCGGCTCAACAGAGCGGGACACGTGTCAAACCAGTTACTCTTTTATTATATATAGATATATCAAGAAACTTATAAAGATTTGGTTTTTATTTTAAATCATGTTCAGAAATTACATTTTAACTGCTTCTTAATTTTCATGTGATTTATTTCTTAAGATTTCTTGTATTCTTCATATTATCCCCCCCCCCCCCCCCTTCCCCACAAACAAACAAACAAACACACATATATATATATATATATATATATATATGAATTTTTGGATTTATTAGAACTTCTAAATTTAAAAATTAACACCGATTTATCAAATAACATAATTTTCTATGTTGGGGTAAATTGGTATTTTTTGTCCTTGACGATGGTAGTTCAGAATTTAGGGGTGAGCGTGGAAGATACAAAACCACGCAATTAGACTAAAAAGTAAAAAAAAAAAAAAAAAAAAAAAAAATCCTAGTAAACAAAGTAGCATTCATAAATTGAAGTAAAGCATCCATAATTCATATAGAAGTAATTAACATTCTGACACAATTTCCTTGCAACATTACATTTGTTAAGGAATTACATCCTAAACAAATTAAAGAAGTTTTTAGATGTCTGGTTGAAAAGCATGAAATACGAAATCCCAAAACTAAATGTCTTAAACATAAAGGCAGTAAGAGGAAATATAATAAAACTTCAAGCCTTCTCAATTTTAACTGTCACGAGCTTCTTCTTGGTAGATGAGTAATGGTCCATTTCTTTATCATCAATTTCCCTAACACGTTTAGCAGGAGGGGTGCTTCCAGAGTTGTCATCAGCATTTGTTTGACCCAAAGAATCCCCAGTACATGAGAAAACATCCTTCATAGAAAAGAGAATAAATCATCATTAAAAATTGAAGTCATTATAGTAATATATATTTTTTAAGTAAACTTTTATATAATGCATATCATTACTAACATTAGAATCAAAGCAGCCAATAGACGATTCATCATTCTTTATTGATGTCATTGCAACAACATCCTACACATTTCAAGGAAAACATTAATAAAGTAAACATAGGAAATTAATTAAATAAAATTGATAACAAAGGGTACATATAACACCTCATGGACATCAGAATCTTTAACCATTGATTCTATGACATCATTATCATCACATAGCTTCAACACAGTATATGAACTATACCCAGTTCTGATATTGAAGTCTGACACATCGATTTTGAAAATCAACCTCTTATTGAGCATTTGATTCAACTGTTTAGGGATACCATCAACTTCACCATCCTAAAAATATAATCGTTTGAAAATTTTAGTGTATGAATAGACAATACAATAAACGTTTTTGTTGTATCATAAAATAAATATATGTCATACATAATACCTGATGTTGCCTTTCGATAATGTCTAAAACAGTTGCCTCGGTTAGTAATCTACGCACCTCACGATGAAACAACACAAATGACGCAGTCCCGGTTCCATCTTGAACCCTAACAACCACTTTAAACCTAAAAAAGAAAAAAAAGATGTAATGCTCGAGAACATTATATAATCTATATATTCAATATTCAATATTCAATGTTAACTATAAAGTAGTAAACTTTGGATCATTAAATATGGATTAAGAGACATATGTAAATGGACCCACTTTGTAACAACATTATGTGTTAATACCTTGGAACGACCGAATTAACAACGCTTTGACAGGTGCGACAAAACAAAGTGTTGTCATTAACATCATTAGAATCAGAACCATCCATATCTTCAAGATCAACAATACTTGACTTAGGAATAGCCTTACAGTTACACTTTCGACACGCCAAGTAGTGCCAACCCTCTTCTTCTTTAATAGACTTGATAGTACCAAGTACTACACATTTCAACTCCTATAAAACATGTTGACAAATTAATATTATATTTTCCTAACAGATAAATACCTTAAAGAAAGACAACAACCAATGACCAATGCAATAAAAAAATATGAATATAAGTCTACCTTACGAACTTCAGAGATCTCATCAACAGACATTCTCTTAGTGTGAACCAGAAACTCATCTCGCATAGAATATATGGTTTGACAAGATAGTTGGCTAAATTGTTGCGAAGATGAATCACCACTTTTAGAAATGAGCCTGATAGAATAAGACTCAATTAAAGAATAATATAATGTACAAGTATGACTATGTTAAAATAGATATTGATTAACATACCTTTTTTTAAAGTCAATAATATCTTTCAGATTATCATTGATGAAGAGTTTACTACCAAACAAACCATTTTGTATTGTTGGAATCCCTAAAAGACAATAACAAACGCACATACATGTTAAAATAATGACCTTATACAACTTGTTAAAAAAGTTATCATAGTTAAAAGAATGGTTAATATAACTTTCCAAAGACGAACCCTAGCAAACTGAATTATAATTATTACACATCCATCATTCTTGTTAGCATTAACAAATGTCGATAGCTCTTGAGCAAAGTTGTCCCACAATGTGCAATTTACAACTTTTCCTCTGAAAAAAATATAAACACCAAATAAGACCGAATTATAAGGTGTATGTGTGGGGTAAGGATAGGGGAACATTTAAAAATATATATAATCATCATACTCTAAATCTTGCATCTCAAAATTAATCCTTTTGCCTTCTTTTCCATTGCGATCATAAACATCCATATTACCACAAGAAACAACACCTCCAATTACATCTAAGAATACATTATAAAAGATATATATCAATAACATAGAAAAAAATACGATATATTAAATGCATTATAAAAAAAAAAGTTAAAACAACTAACCTATTGCGAACTCATCACCAATTTTTTTATTGTTGATGTCATGAAACAATTATAGTTGATAAAACATTCTTAAACTTCATATGATATTAAAATATTTTAACATTGATATGAATATTCTTTTTTTATCAGTTGATATTAAATTGATGACATTATCATTTGATGATTCTTTTTTAATTGGCCAATCAAATTGCTCAATTTCATAATCATGATATCAGCAAAAACTGAAATTGAGTCATTTGATTGGCCAATTAAAAAAGAATCATCAAATGATGATGTCATCAATTATTCTTATTATTTTAATACCATAATTATCTTTATAATTTACATTTTTTATTCTTAGAATTATTTGATTAAATTACTTTTTATCCATTAGTTTCTCATCTTTCACTTTACATCCTTATCATTTTAAGATAATAATGTATTAAAATTTTTGTTTTTTTCTTTTAATAAATTATACCATGTGGGTGCCAAATCAATCAAATCAAGAACACTTAGATATGCTTAATCACAAAAGATCTAGAGAGATTGCCTTCCATTTAAATGATGTAAGAACCAAGAAGTACAAATGAAGAAAAGACTTCCTATTTATACTAACTAAATGGGCTAGGCTTTTAACAAATAAATGGGCCTAAACAATTGGGCCTTTAAACACATATTACATAAAAGACACCTAAGTTTAGGAAATTACAAAATTGACACAACTAACAAATATTCCTAACAATTTCCCCCTTTGTGTCAATTTCGTCGCTTCTGATGACTTGATGATTTCTTCTTCGATCTTTCAGTCTCTTTGTGGTTCTTTGAAGATCCGTCTCTTCTTCGTGATGATGGTGGTGGGGTCTCTCCTCAACTCTTTTGACTGGTCCCTCTATATACCGAAGACCAAAATACGATTCGAAGCATCGTAGAATAATGCGATGTTCTAGCCGATGCTCGATGATCTGGAAAACCTCGTCGATCAGAATAGAGGGATTTATCCAGTGCTTGGTCTTCAACACCTCAAGCTCAAGCCTCTTCTTCTTAGTGGCCAACCCCTTGTTGATGATGTGGAGCGTCCCGTCACTGTACTTCTGAACCTCATCGCATCGCATGAACTTCTTCTCTTCCTTCTGGTTCTGGTACACTACCCCAAGAGTTGGTTTCTCGAGGACTTGGTAAAGAGAATAGCGATCGATGTTTGGGAGGTCTTGGTTTGGCGGGGAGAGGTTGATCCTGCTCTGATGACTCTCTAACCCAATCTGAAAGTCATGAACCTCTGAGTTCTTCCGGTTCCTCTCGATAAAACGCTTAACAGCTTCCAGTCCCTTGAATGTCTCCTGAGGTCGGGTGGTAAGCGTCTTCAAGTCAGTGTACAATGTGTCAATGTCATCAAGATGCACATTGTCGAAATCAGCTTCGGAGAAAGTGAACTCCCCGTTTCTCTTTCGGATGGCAGAGAAGACTGAGAACCATAAGCTCTGGAAGCATACGGATGAAACATCACTGACTCGGATGATCGGGTTATCATAGAAGAACACGGTTGCTTTGGGTTTGGCTTGAGTATCCATCCAGTAGAGGTACTTGGTCTGCATTTGCGGTGGCAGATCGGTGATGTTGTAGTACTTCTCCAGAGGCACGATCTCCACCTTGTCAGTGAAGATAGATCTATGAGTGTCTTCAAGATATCTGCCACGCCTTCTTTCTCTATCCCACTTGACTGATTTGAGCGGCTCCACGTACTTTCTGCGATTTGAGAGTGCACCCTTCTCCTTAGTATAGATCACTTTGGGAGGTGATACCGATGGTTGCCTCCATTGACCATGAATCGGTCGCTGAGGGCCATGTGTCACAGGGTTGTTCGGACCACGACGAGAAGCTTTGACTGGTGGAGAGGGAGTGCGAGAAGGTGAATCATCCTGAACTGGAGATGGAGGGTGAGGCAGTACCCTTAGTTGAGGACCTCTGTATGTCGGAGACGGCGTCGGAGGAAGAGGAGACCGGCGTGGTGAAGGCGTACCATATGAAGAATGTGGAGACATAGGTGGTGAAGAAGAGTCAGAACTATACATCTCCATGCCCGGAAGAGACTGATGTGGAGGCGACTGATATGGTACCAGAAGAGGAGAGTCAGAACTGTAGCTCTCCATGCATGACTCATAATCATCAGAAGGAACATCATCTGAAGCGGGTACGCGGACAGGGTGAGAGATTTTCGGGTTGACATAAAAAACAATCTCTCGACCCTCCGCTGAATCTGCCGTCGGGTTCTGACCAGGCTGAGACTGAGATACATCGGCACCGGTCCCCATATGAGTACCGGAAGGAGCGGCGGCGCCGGAAGATGTGCCTGTTAGAACTGAGGAGCCAAGCCGAGCCTTGTTATGGATTTCCCCCTCACGGCAATCGGGGTCATCTCGGTCGTCGTGTCTCCGCTTAGGTGGCTCGGCTGATGCACGGCAAGAAGTCTCAAGGGCTCGGATCTGAGTCTGCATGTCTGAAATGGAGCCCTTGATCTCAGCTAATTCCTCCGTCTTCAGGGCATCAAGCTTCCCTTCGAGCCTCTGGATAGATAAGACTACCTCTTGAGAAGAGGAGGTAGCCGACTCGGGACGGCTCGCGGGAAGTGATGGATCAGAGAACCGCTTCAAGTATCCCAGAAGATTGACCTCATGGTCAGAAAGATCACTTCTGGATAGTAATGATGCCATAAGAAGGTCCCGTAGCTCATCAGAAGAGGAAACGGGAGCGGTGGATCTCGGAGGTGGGGATGGTGATCGGAGAGGTGGTGTTGGATCTCGTACAGGCTCAGTCACCTGCCCTTTGCCCTTGAATCGGGCTTCAAGTGCCGCAAACTTTGCATCAAACTCCTCACGGACAGCCTTTAGGGCGCTCTCCATCATGTCCCTGACAACAAATGCCGGGTAAGTAACACCGGGCTCACATAGAGTACCCGTTTGCACAACCGCTGAATCAACGGTGTGGCCTACTTTCATAGTTGGCGTGATGATAGCCGTGGTAGGTCTTCCCTCCGGTCCTCGTGAAATGCCCTTCGTGGACACCACTCTCGGGGTTCCGGTCACGTCACTTAGACTCGCGACAGGTGGAGCTGAGACTGCGTCACACAGACTGGCAGTATGTGTACCTAGATGTGTATCGGGCACTAGACTCTGGTGCACATGAAGTGAAGGTGGGGATCGGGGCAGGGATCCTCCTGTTTCAATATCATTACCCTCCAAGTGAGGGCTTGATAGCCGTTGTGCTTTGTCCCCGTGGAATGAAACACCCACCTTTTGAGAGATGGATGAGTGGATAGGTGGGGCGTGCAATTGCACCTCTGGGTGGGAGGTGTCTTCTTCAATACCCGTACTCAACACATGTGTACGGGTAGCAGATGTGGCTGCCCGACGTCTACCTATGGATAGGCGAGGACCGGTTAAAACCTTTGGTCCAGACTCCCACTCATCATTTCTTTCACTTCCCTCGCTTAGCTCACTATCATAGCTATCTTCGACTGTTTTGTCTCCCTCAAACCTTATTTCAACCTCACCGGAGTATTCAGACTCAGAATAATATTCCACCAAAGAGAAAGGTGTTCTGTTGGCCAGTACAGGTAGTGAAAAGCGAGAAGAGCCTGCTCCGGTTTGATCATCGTCACCGCCTAAGTTACCCCCGTCATCTCCCCCCGACTCCTCAGCCTCACGCCCTTGGTCATCACCCCCAGATGAATGACCACTCTCATAACCCTCACTCTCTTGACTAGGGGATTCCTCCGGGGTGCCAGCCTCCGGCTCTGGAGGTTCTGGTAGAGGAAGTGAGTCTAAGTATGCTCTCAGAATCGGTGAACGATGATCAAGTGCATCAAGTAATTCTTGGGGAATCTTCATCGGAACAATCTGTTGATGATCAGTGTTATCAACTAATTTCGACATAGGCCATGTAGGAAATAATGGAATCCCCTTCCGTGCAATACTACAGTTCTTGTCGATGATGTGAGAGATGATAAGTGCCAAGAACCGGGGATACGGAACGAAATTTCTGGCCTTGGTTCCTGTCTTGTCTTTGATCACGGATGAAAACTCCTCCCAAAGAAAATACTGATAGTCGGTGTCGGGGTTGTTAGTGGCACAACCAAGAAAGACTTGCTTTAACTCTTTGCCGCATTGATCTGTTCCTCTGGTGCGAGAGGAAAGACACTTGTTGAGGATGGCAAAGAGGGTGGACCAGTCACCGGCGATATATTTGCGTTTGAATGCGCCAAGTGTAGGAAGATCTTTCGTATATCCGAGAGCATAGATGGTCTGGAACATTTCTTCGTCAGACAAGTGAGATGCCTCAGGGGTTTTAACAGGTACTTGGAGGATGCGACAGAATCGGTCTCGAGTGAGTTTGTACTTTAAGCCGTCAACCTTGCATCTGAAGTGTTCAAGTTGGGAAGAGGTACGCGGAATAAATTGCATAGAGTCATAGAATCGTTGTATGTAGACTTCCGGGATCTCAACACGACAGGTGAGAAGTGGGGTAAGAGGGTGGTTTCGAAGGATTTCTATGATGATTGGGTGTGAGGTTTGAAAGTGATCAAGGTCAAGGTAGTGGTTGTTTTGGGCGATAGGAAGAAATTTGGCATAAGGAAAGAGGCTATCAGAGATTTTCTGAAGTTGCGGTGAAAGGGTATCGTAGGTAATGGGTTGGGGTTGAGCGACACGAGTCTGTCGGTGAGCTGAAGAGCTCAGATTCACCATTGTACCTGAAGAATAAGATGTTAGTATTGAGATAAATGCATAAGTGAGATATAAGGCACACATCATTGAGATGTGTTATTGTGTACTAAATCAAAAGATTTGGTACAGAATAACACAACACATTGAGTGTAAATTTTTCTCAAGTCTGGAGGATGCACAATTCAACAGATCTTACCAACCCGAGACATGATGGTGAACACTTAGGATAAATCGGAATGAGGTGGTATCGTGACATGGTGAACCATGAAAAATATGTCAATAACAATCAGGCATGAATACAACACTTTCTTACAACACTTTCTTGCTACCAGACCCCGAAGTAATCTCACAAATACTCAAATCCACGAAATTTAGAGACAAGAAATTCGAGTTCACCTTTAGTTAAAAAAAATCTAATAAAAATAAACCAACAAAAATAAGAACAAAAAAAAATTAGAAAAAAAAAACTAAACAACAACAAAAAAATAAAAAACTAGGTAAAAGACTTAAAAAAGATATTGAAAATTGAGGAAGAAAGAAAGAACACAAAATAGAAAAAAAAACTAAGTCTTGACATAAAACAAAAGAAGAAAAAAATGAAGAAAAATCAAAAAAATCAAAAAAATGGTCAAAAACACGTTCAACCGGGAAAGGGGGAAGAGTCAGCGAATGCCACGTGTCGCTGACGTGTGCGAGGACGTGGCGCCATGTGGCGCTGACGTGTGTGAGGTGTAAGAGAGAAGCGTGTGCTGAGCGTGTGTTTGCATGTGTCATGTGTGTGTTGGATGCGTGTGTGCGTGTGTGAGTATTGTGTGGGTCTTGTGTGTACCGTGTGTGTGTGTTAAGAGAGAAAGCAAATGAGAGGGTGACAGCTAGCGAGAAAGGACGAGGAGGGGAGACCGCGTCAGGCGCGTGGCGCGTGAGTAGACCGTGTCTGCAGCGCGTGTGGGCGCGTGCCGCGCGTGGCCGCGCGTCTGGAGCGCGCATCGGTGGCGCGTCGGTGGCGTAAAGACCGAGGACAGCTGGAAAACACGTCTTGGAGGCGTGTGGCGACGTTGGGGACCGCGTTCTGAGCGCGTCTACGGTGCGTGGAAGCGCGTCTGGTGTGTGTATGGCGTGGGAAACCGCGTGACAGCCTAGCAGGACACGGCTTTTGATGAATTTGACTCCTTATTATTATACATATATATTTTTTCTTTTAAAGTTATCTTTCAGATCAGATAAGAATGAAGGTGCACATACTACACACACAACTAAGAAGAAAACGAAGAACAAAGGGGAGAAAACACGTCTCCGGTTGAAGAAGTCTCCGGTCGCCGTGGGAAACAACCACACACGCAAGGAACCTCCGGTCCGGTCCGGTTCCGGCCCGGTTCCTGTCACACAACACTTCATCTCCTTTTTAATTTTAAGATTGACATCCGGTTCCGGCGACGTCCGGTTCCGGCGACGTCTCTTCATCTCATTCTTTTTGTTTTAAGATTTGGACAAGACATTTTTCGGTCCGGTTCCGGTGACGTCCGGTTCCGGCGATGTTCGGTTCCGGCGACATCCGGTTCCGGTCAAGAAAAAACTTGGGTGGAATTTGTGGTTTGACCTCCGGTCCGGCTCCGGCGACATCCGGTTCCGGCGACATCCGGTTCCGGCGAGGTCCGGTCGCCGGAAAAACATCCGGTCCGGGACGGAAGACTTAGGATTTTATCAATACTTTGGAGGAACTCTTGAAAGACCCGGTTCCGGCGACATCTCCGGTCCGGTTCCGGCGAGGTCCGGTTCCGGCGAGATCCGGTCGCCGGATTTTTCTCCGGTCAGGACGTGGATGACAAAGTGATGGATGATCAAAAATGGACTAAAAATAAAGAAAATAAAATGATAATAATAAAAACACAAATAAAAGAAAAATAAAAAGGGTAAAAGAAATTAATGAGAGGTAAAAAATTGGTGGTAAAAATAGTGATCTTGGGTTAAAATCAAATCAGGTCTCACAAACACCATTTCACACACAAAAATTGTTTTTAAAGATCAAAAAGTGCATTTTCTCCAAGAATTTATGATACCTCTCAAGAACACCAACAATGGTGTTCATCCACATAAACACAAAACTGTCATCAAATCACACAAGAGATATATGAAATGAAAGCTTATGATGCGATTTACAACATTAATGAACACAATTAGCACACAAACCAACCCAAAAACTCAAAAATCCAAAGATAGTGAGTTTGAGGTTTTTCCATAAACCCTAGAAAAATTTTCAAAGAAAAGGGTTTCAAAATCTAATCTAGATGAGAATCAAAGATCCAATAAGAGGTTTAAACTAGATAGAAATGATTGATTTACCTAGAGAATCAATAAAAAATGAAACCTTTGAGTTTTGATTGATGTGAAGGTAAAAAAAATGGAGAGAAAATTTTTGGAGAAGATGATGTTGGAGAAGATGAATGAGGGAAAAAGACAAAAAGAATTTGTGTTAAAAGAAATCTGATTTTTTTTAATCACAAACCATTAAAAGAAAAGAAAATTAAAACCTATAAAAATAAAAAAATCCTATTATATGAATATATTTAGAGAATAGAAAACTTACCTGAGGTGTTTACCTGTTCCCTTTCTGATCAGGCGGAGGCAGACAACGTTCCCCCTCGGAACAGGCATGGGGAGGGAACGTTCCCCTTGACTGATGCACACTTAAGGAAAAAATAGTAAAACTCACAAGACCATGAAAAGCAGATACAGAAGAAATTAAAAGAAATAACACCTAATCTATCAAGAACTTAGTCCAAGACAACGATGGCACAGTGGTCAACCATTGATCTGAACACTGGGTCATGGTTTAGAAGGACTGAGTGTTTGATAGATGATCACTCTTGGGGATCAAACATTCCAAGCTTGGAGATGAGGAAATTAAACCGTTTCTCATCCAAAGGCTTGGTGAAGAGATCCGCAAGTTGATACTCGGTATTGACAAAGTAAAGTTCAATCGTACCTCTCTCGACATGGTCTTTGATGAAGTGATACCTGATGTCGATATGCTTAGTGCGAGTGTGTTGGATTGGATTGCATGTAATGGCTATGGCGCTTTTGGAGTCGCAGTAGATGGGTATATGGTTGAAATTGTAGCCATAGTCTCGGAGCTGGGTCCGCATCCACAACACTTGGGAGCAGCAGCTGGCAGCAGCGACATACTCCGCCTCAGCCGTAGATGTAGAAACACAATGTTGTCTCTTTGAACAGCTTACTAGCTTATCACCCAGGAACTGGACATGGCCTGAAGTACTTTTCCGGTCCAGTTGACAACCTCCATGGTCTGCATCCGAGAATGCAACGAGCTCAAATCCAGACTCCTTTAGGTACCACAACCCACGGTTGGGTGTGCCTTTCAGGTACCGGAGAATGCGTTTGACTGCCATCATGTGTGATTCCTTTGGGTTTGCCTGAAAACGAGCACAAAAGCAAGTAGCGAACATAATATCCGGTCTACTAGCAGTCAGATATAACAGAGAACCGATGATGGCTCTATAAGTCTTTTGATCTACAGGCTTCCCTTTTGGGTCAGCCCCGATCAAAGTGCCCGAGGCCATAGGAGTTTTAGCAACGGAAGAAGTGTCCATGTGAAAACGTTTTAAAAGATCACCGATGTACTTCGATTGATTAATCAAAATGCCATCAGGTTTTTGTAGAACTTGAAGTCCCAAAAAGAAGGACAACTCCCGGAGCATACTCATCTCAAACCTGGTGGTCATGAGATCACTGAACCACGTGCACATATCTGAGTTAGTAGAGCCAAATATGATATCATCGACATAAATTTGAACTAACAAGATATCATCACCTTCGGTCTTGATGAAAAGAGTAGGATCGATTTTACCTTTGTAGAAACCATTATCTAGTAGCGCATTGGAGAGATGATCATACCAGGCACGGGGAGCTTGCTTCAACCTGTAAAGAGCCTTGTCTAGGATGTAGACATGATTGGGTTTGGTACGATCAACAAAGCCTTCAGGTTGAGAGACGTAAACTTATTCTTTCAGTTCGCCGTTAAGAAAGGCAGTTTTCACGTCCATCTGGTAGACAGTGAAGTTCTTGTGAGCGGCATAGGCTAAGAAGATCCGAATGGCTTCAATTCTGGCCACTGGTGCGAATGTCTCATCATAATCAATTCCCGCTTGTTGCTTAAATCCCTTGGCTACTAGACGAGCTTTGTTTCTGGTTACAATCCCATCTTCATCCTTCTTGTTCTTGAAGATCCACTTCAGATTAATGATTGTCTTGTTCTTTGGTCTAGGTACAAGTCTCCAGACACCCAGGCATTCGAACTGGTTCAGCTCCTCTTGCATGGCGGTCACCCAGTCAGAGATATCAAGGGCTTCCGTCACGTTCGAGGGTTCGTGTCTTGATAAGAAGGCTGCAATTAGGCACTCATTTTGAGTTGCAGACCTTGTCTTGACTGGTGCAGACTTACTGCCAATTACTTGTTGGAGTGGATGAGCTCGGGTCCACTTGGTTGTATGAGGTAAGGTTGTAGGGGGTAAAGGTTCTATCCTCAGATCGATATAGAACTCAGGTTCACGTCTGGTCGTTGCCAGAGTGGTAACAGTAGGTGGTACTTGAGATTGTACCACAATGGGACCAGGAGCTGCTGGTGTGTCTGAAGAGACAAGTGAAGGGCCAGCAGCTTGTGGAGCAGGTTGAGTGGTTGTACTGGGACCTGCCACTTGTGGAGCAGGTTGAGTAGTGGTACTGGGACCTGCCACTTGTAGAGCAGGTGGAGTAGTGGTACTGGGACCTGCCACTTGTGGAGCCGGTGGAGGAATGCCTTGATGTTGACTTGTAGTAGGCATTGTGGAGGAAGCACCACTCTGAGGACTTGGAACATTCACCATCGGGGCCTGCTGGAAGGTGTGGGAAGGTTCCCCCTCAGCAGGTGCAGGAGATACTCTAGAACTTGGTGATCCTGAAGCAGGCGTTGATGATGAAGTTCCTTGGAGGTTGGAAGATGAAATGTCAGTGGTAGAGACCATGACATGAGGTGCTGGTTGTGCGACTGCAGGAACAGGAAGAGCAATATTAGCAGGTGTAGGTGAATCTTTATAAAAGAATTCAAACAATTCATCCAAATCACAAGTATTAGAGGTAGAAGAAGATGGTTTGTTCGCCGGTGAAGAAGAGGTCATGGGATTGCCATGAAGTTGATCAGATGCCAGGACACCAGAGATTCCTGGTGTAACTGGAGCTGGTGTAGAGTCTTCTTCAATGCCTTCTTCAAAATCCACATTTGTGCTCTCAACTACACATCTTGTTTTCTTGTTGTACACACGGTAGGACGGAGAGTCCTTGGCATATCCAATGAAAACACCTTCATCACCCTTTGGACTGAACTTGTCAAGCTTGTCTTTATCATTCTTCACGTAGCATTCACAACCAAACACTCTGAGAATTTGATGCTGGGGGGTCGATTGTACACCAGTTCATACGGAGTTTTCATGAACCTTTTGGTAATAAGGGACCGGTTTTGGGTGAAGCAGGCAGACGCAACGGCTTCAGCCCAGAAGTGTAGCGGAAGCTTGGAGAATGTCAACATGGTGCGTGCAGCTTCCACTAGGGTACGGTTTTTTCTCTCAACAACCCCATTTTGTTGAGGTGTTCTGGCAGCCGAAAAGGTGTGAGTGATGCCGATAGAATCAAGAAACGAGTCAAGCTTGCGATTCTTGAATTCAGTGCCGTTGTCGGTGCGAATCACTTGAACAGGAAGTTGTAGTCTGACCTGCACATTTCTGATGAAAGAAATGATGATGTCTGAAGCACCATCCTTACTTCTGAGAAAGTTCACCCATGTATACCTAGAGAAGTCATCCACAATTACCAGTACATACTTCCTCCCGTTGATGCTTTGTACACGCATTGGTCCGCACAAGTCCATATGGAGGAGCTGAAGTGGTTTGGAGGTGTTGTGTTCCACTTTCAGCTTGTGCGAAGATTTCTTGATCTTCCCCATCTCACATGCTGAGCACAATTGTTCCTTGGTGAACCTCAAGGAGGGGAGACCAGTCACCAATCCTGTCTTAGCTAGTTGATTAATTGTAGCATAATTCAGGTGGGATAGTCTCCGGTGCCACAACACGTTCATATTGAAGGTTGCTTTAGAGAGAAGGCATACTTCTGTGAATGGGCGTTGTTTCCGGAAATTGACGGTGTAGAGATTCGACCTGCGAGTGCCCTCAATGAGTTCCTGTCCATCATATGTCCTGACACAACATCTTGTTTTTCGAAAGTTAACCTCAAGTTTCTTGTCACAAAACTTTCCAATGCTAAGCAGGTTGTGACTCAGGCCTTCCACATAGGCTACTTTATTGATGGTGATTTTATGATGAAGGATATCACCATATCCCATTATTGGTGCTGAAAGCTTATTTCCAAACCGAACGTTCCCGCCATATTTTTGTTTGAAGTTAGCGAGAAGTTCCTTCCTTCCGGTCATGTGCTTGGAACACCCTGAATCCATGTACCACACATGACCGTCCTGCAAAATCACGGAGAAACATTTTTAGGTACCCATTTGGGAATGGGTCCTTTCTGATTAGAATTAGCAGGTTTGGATACATGTTCCTGTTTGCCCTTAGGTGGAGATTTTTGTTTGGGTTTTGGATTAGGTCTCTTGTTATGAGTATGATGATAACAATGATTGTAGAATCCAGGATAGTTAGGAACAAAGTAATCATTCACGAAAGCATTTGCACAGTACCCAAATCTAAATTGATTTTTACAACGAAAATTGCTATGACATCCATAAACAATATGTTCACATTCATAACATTGAAATGGAGTTCGTGGTACATGCCTATTAGTTCTATGATATACAAAATTGGAAAAATTGTTTTTCATGAAACTAGGCTTATGTGCAAATGGCTTCGGACGACTGCCTTCTTTTGATCCACTCTCCTTGTTCTTACTCCTACCATTTCTCATATATTGATCTGTCAAATTTTGAAAACCACGGTTAGTACCTTTGACATTTGGAGAATGAGTATGTGAGGGGTTTTTCTTCGGAGTGAAGTTGTGTGAGTGTTCCTTTGGTTTGGTAGTATTCTTTCGTTTTCGAAATCGTCTGTTTTTCTTAGGAACATTCACATTGGTACGAGATGAACTCGCAACTTCAGAATCAGGGGTGACCACTTTGTCCTTTCCTTTGTCTTTCCGGGATAGTTTAGGAGGAGCCTTGTTTCCTGGTTTAGATTGGCCTGATGATCTACCATTCTCACCAACCCTATTGGTACTATCATCCGATACAATTTCAGAAATTTGTACCGTTGATTTAGGTGCCATATACGCTAAGTCTTCCATGTATGAAATGGTGGTGCAGATTGGAGTCCTTAGTACCATGGATTTAGAGTTTGTAGAAGAGGTACTTGAAGGTCTAAAATCTAATGCATTCACATTCCATCTATGGTGATGATGACGTGAGTTATCACGAGTTCCAAAGGTGGATTGACTTGCTGTTGGTGTGCTTTTGGATTTGAGGGCTTTCTCCAATTCATTGATTTTACTCAAGAATAGGTCCTTTTCCCTAAGGCTCATGCGCCTCTCATCCTCTAGCTCAGCCTCCAGTTTAGCAATCCTTTTTTCATAAAAGGTTTGGTTATCTTTGTAAACTTTTTCAAGGATTGGAACTCCCTGATTCATCTCATCCTCAGTATAGCTAGGCGTGTAGTCCTTAGACAAAGGAATCTCACGCGTTGCATAACTGGCATTGAGAGATGAATAGTTGAAGGGAAATGATTGTTTGGTTTTTCTAGCTTTTTCTTTCTTCTCAATTTCCTTCAACTGTTCAGGGTCATCAGACTCTTTCATGAAAATAATTTTGTATCCAAGACTCATGTACCTCAGATCATACAAGGTAGGAGTCTTGGATATGGCACGCTTCAGGTAACATGGACTTTTATATCCAATGCCTTCCTTTGGATTGTAATAATTGAACTCTTTGGGTTGATTCATGTGAATGGTTTGATCAGTCTGGCCTCTCTTTAAAAATTTGTCTTCCATGTCTTTTATTTTAGCAAAAAGGTTTGTTCTTTGAGCAAAAATCACTTCATATTTTTGTAAACTTTCTCTACTCAAAACTTCAGCCTCATGAAGCTTTTTTTGCAAGTCTGAGATGTTATCATTCAGACTGACAACTTTATCTTCTAAGGTTTTGTTTACAAGAGTAAGAGTGGTTACCTTTTCTTTGGAATGAGCTAGTTCAGTAGAGAATTTTACTACTAAGGCATGCTCACTAGCTAATTTGGATTCAACAATTGTGGTTCGTTTGTTAGCTTGTTTGATCTTATTTTCATACTCAGATACCTTTTGTGCGAGACTTTTTACTTGATTTTCAAGTTCAATGTATGGGTCAGGGAGTACCTCAGAAGATGAATCGGAATGATTTGAGTCAACATCATTGTAATCCCTATCACTGTCTTCTGAATACTGTTCCTCTACATCAGCCATCAAGCACAGTTGATCTTCCTTTCCTTCATCACTATCCACATTCCATGCGTCATCTTGAGCTAGCATGCAAACAAGTCCTCTTTCCTCATCATCACTGGACATCTGCAACCAGGCTTCATCTTCAGCTAACAAGGCATGTCCCTCGTCTTGTCTTTTGGCCAGGTTCGTCTTATTTTTGTAGTAGTCATACTTTGAAACATGATTGGTACAATTCTTAGCAAAATGACCAGGCTTTCCACACTTGAAGCAGGTTGGTCCTCCATCAGCTTTCTTCACCTCTTTGCCCTTGTCTTCTGGTTTAGCAGCTTCCTCAGGCTTCTGGTAGTCAGTTCTACCACCTTGTTCATACCTCATTGGCTCAGGTTTTCTTTCATACCTCTTTGGTTCATCAAATCTTCTATCTCTGGGATCCTCATACCTCCTTTCTTCATATCTTCTCTCCCTTGGCTCTTCATACCTCCGCTCTCTAGAATCTTCATACCTCCTGTTATCTGTCTCAGTTGCCCTCTCATACCTTCTAGCATCATTCTTTGGTTCATACCTGTCCCGAGCTTCATACCTTCTGCCACTGGAATACCTATGATTGTTGGAAGACAAAGGTTTCCTTGAAGTTCTTTTGGCCATTGTTCTGGTGATCAATGCCAATGCTTTCTTCATATCACTCATCTCTTCATCAGATTCACTTCCTCTTTCACCAATGTCGGAAGGAATGTCATAGTCTTCTTCATATCTTGATGATCTCCCAGATGAGTATTGTCTTCTGTCAACGACTAAGGCAAGTGGATCGGTATACTTTTCTGGTTTCTTCTTGGTACCAAGTATTTCAAGTACCTCATCTTGGTTATGATTCAGCAATTCAAACAACTCATGAATATCAAGATCTTCCAAGTTGCGATTCTGTTGAAGATTGGAAGCAAATCTCCTCCATTCAGACCTGAGTGAGTTGATGAACTGGATATTGATATCCAACTGAGACTTCTTGAGGTTGTTCTTCCGGAGCTCATTGATCATGGTACAGAACCTGTGATAGGTATCTTCTAGCAATTCTCCCTCTCGACCTTTGAAGGTAGCAAACTTAGTCAGAAGATTAGTTCTTTTCATCTGTATGCCTTTCTCAGTCCCATGCATTAGGCTAGTGATCTCATCCCACATAGCCTTTCCGGTGTCATTGCAGTCAATGTTAGCATATATCTCATTAGGCAGGCTCTGAATGAGATAGGACTTGGCAAGAATGTCACCTCTGACTCGGTTGGCTTCTTCAGGGGTGAAGTTTGTTTCATCCTTTTCCACTATACCTCCTACAATAGGTGGATTACCATCAGTGACTGCTGGAATTTCAGTGTAGTACTTCACGGGTCCATTCTTGAGGGACTCCATGATTTGCTTGTGAAGAGGTTGCTTTGCCACAAAGTCTAGGAATCGCGACTTCCATTGCGAAAAGTCTCCACGGAACAGTACCGGAGGACGGGTATCGGACCCGATCGCTAATGCATCACGTGTGTTCATGATTAAAGATTGATTGTGGATCTTAAACCACTTAGTATGATCAGGTGAATTGGTTGGTGAAAGGTTTCAAGACTTGTGAAAATCTTGAAAATGATTCAGTTCTGGAGGTCAGGGTCTGATCTGGAGGTCAGGTTCAGATCTGAAGGTTGGATGTAGTGATGAGTATTGGGTGTCGGGTATTGAAGGAAGACTTAGAGAAATTCTGGAAATTCTAGTCTGAAGAAAGTACTTGACGCCCAAAAAAAAAATCCAAGTCTGAAGAGTAGACCCGGTACCCGATGCTTGAGGTAGGGGTGAGCATTAGACCCGGAAAAACCGGCCCGAACCGGAACCGAACCGGGACCGGGACCGGAACCGGAACCGGTATTACCTATGCGGTCCGGTTCTCGGTTCCAACAATCGGCCATTTCCGGTTCCGGTTCCAAACCGGGTTCGGTTCCAAATATGTGGGTAAAAAACCGGGACCGGACCGGATGTTTATGAGACGTTTAATATACTTATTGTAATTTAAAAAAATCTAATTCTAACTATATTATTAAGTCCGACAAAAAACATGCACTTAAAAAAACCCCGGCTATGAAAAAATCCATCAAAAAACCATCGACCATCGCAATACTAACTATATAAATAGTTATTATTCTCGTATAAATCTCTCTCACATATATATATATCCATCAAAAAACGGCGATAAAAAACTATTGACCATCACGATACTAACTATATAAATAAATAGTTATTGTTCTCATATATATATATATATATCCATAAAAAACGGTGATAAAAAACCATCGACCATCACGATACTAACTATATAAATAGTTATTGTTCTCGTATAAAACTCTCATATATATATATATATATATATAAGTTTTATATTTCATTATAGTCGACTAGTTGTATATTTAAATAAGTAAAATAATAATATTAAATAATAAAATATGTTTTTGACCGAAGAAGAAATTATCACACTATATATTTTATTTACACGGTTCCAACCGGGTTTTTGACCGGAAAACCGGGACCGAAACCGGGACCGGAACCGGAACCGGTATTACTTATACGGTCCGGTTTTCGGTCCTAAGAATCGGCCGTTTTCGGTTCCGGTCCCAAAGCGGGTTCGGGCCGGTTCGGGCCTAATGCTCACCCCTAGCTTGAGGTCTGAAGAATCGATTTCACCAGAACCAGAACACAACGGATCAAGAGCAAGTGGCAGGCTCTGATACCAATTGTGGGTGTCAAATCAATCAAATCAAGAACACTTAGATATGCTTAATCACAAAAGATCTAGAGAGATTGCCTTCCATTTAAATGATGTAAGAACCAAGAAGTACAAATGAAGAAAAGACTTCCTATTTATACTAACTAAATGGGCTAGGCTTTTAACAAATAAATGGGCCTAAACAATTGGGCCTTTAAACACATATTACATAAAAGACACCTAAGTTTAGGAAATTACAAAATTGACACAACTAACAGATATTCCTAACATACCATTATAATCGTCTCGACAATACCTTCAAAATGAATTTATTTAATTTTTATCAGGTTAATAATATACCTATTGCGAACTCATCACCAATTTTTTTTTACCCGGTTAAACTATTCTTTTTGCTGATGTCATGATTATAAAATTGAGCCATTTGATTGGCCAATTAAAAAAGAATCAGCAAATGATGATGTCATCAATTATTCTTATTATTTTAATACCATAATTATCTTTATAATTTACATTTTTTATCCTTAGAATTATTTGATTAAATTACTTTTTATCCATTAGTTTCTCATCTTTCACTTTACATCCTTATCATTTTAAGGTAATAATATATATTAATTAAAATGTATTAAAATTTTGGTTTTTTCTTTTCAATAAATTATACCATTATAATCGTCTCGACAATATCTTCAAAATGAGTTTAATATTGAATATTTTTTTAATTTAACTACATTATTAAAATTAGATATAAATTAATTTGTTTAGATTTTATTACAATTATATTCTTGATATTTTTGAAATTTAAAGATTTTATTTTTTTAACCTAAGTATTTTTATAGATTATTTATAAGTAATTAAAATTTATTTTATTTAAAACTCCATTGTTGATATTCTTGAAATTTAAAGATTATATATTTTTTAATCTAACTATTTTTATAGATTATTTATAAGTAATTAATTTTTTATTTAAAATTCTACAAATAAAAAACACACTAATATTTTATTTTTGAATCCCTCCAGTTATAAAAATAGATATAAATTAATTTGTTTAGATTTTATTACAATTCTATTCTTCATATTCTTGAAACTTAAAGATTTCATCTTTTTAACCTAATTATTTTTATATATTATTTATAAGTAATGAAATATTATTTTATTTAAAACTCAATTGCTAATATTCTTGAAATTTAAAGATTTCATCTTTTTAATCTAACTATTTTTGTAGATTATTTATAAATAATTATATTTTATTTTATTTAAAATCCTACAAATCAAAACACTACACATATTTTATTTCTGAATCCGTCCAGATTTAAAATCATTCACGAAGTTCAAATTTTTTGACAAAAGAATAATAAATTTTCAATTTATAAAATTTTAACAGCTATTAGATAACTAAAATATCTATTGTAATAAACAATTATAATGGCAATTGTCGTATAACATATAATTTACATAAGTATTTCAGTGGTAATGTCAGTTGTATTGTAAATGTCTATTTTTATTAAAAATTAAAATAACATATTTCAAATGCCCGTATAATATACGGGTCATTAACTAGTAAAATATTATTTGTAACTTTTAGCGCGAGATGGTCATATAATTCTATTTTTATATCTATCTTATAAATAATTTTTATAAATTATTTATAAGTAATTAAAATTTATTTTATATAAAACTCCATTGTTGATATTCTTGAAATTTAAAGATTATATCTTTTTAATTTAACTATTTTTATAGATTATTTATAAGTAATTAAATTTAATTTTACTTATAAATAATAAAATTATTTTATTATATTTTAGTTTTATTATTTAAATCCATTGATTGGCCTTATCATTTTAAGATAATAATATATATTAATTAAAATGTATTAAAATTTTTTTTTAATAAATTATACTATTATAATCGTCTCGACAATACCTTCAAAATGAGTTTAATATTGAATATTTTTTTAATTTAAGTACATTATTAAAATTAGATATAAGAGTTTAATATTGAATATTTTTTTAATTTAAGTACATTATTAAAATTAGATATAAATTAAAGTTATAATAAAATGAAATTAAGTGATTTGATTGGTCAATTAAACAAAATCTATCAAATGATGACCTCATAATTATTTTTCAAAATTTACATACCTAAAATTTCTCATTAATTTATTAATTTCTCTTTTATAATTTACATTTTTTATCCTTAGAATTATTTGATTAAATTACTTTTTACCCCTTAGTTTTTCAATTTTCTGTTTACATCCTTATCATATTAACGTAAATAATATATATGAATTAAAATCATTTAAGTTTTTTGTTTTTCTTTTATATAAATTACACCATTATAATCGTCTCGACGATTACTTCCAATTACGTAAATCAATAGTTCAAACCGCACTCAAAGGTAGGGCATTTATAATATTAAATATTTTTTTTAATTTATTTATATTATTAAATATTAAAAATAGATATATATTAACTTGTTTACATTTTACTACAATTTGATATTCTTGAAATTTAAAGATTCCTATTTTTAATCTAACAATTTTTATAGATTATTTATAAATAATGAAAATTTATTTTATTCAAAATTCTACTGTTGACATTCTTGAAATTCAAAGATTTCAATCTTTTAGGGGTGCTTGGTTGGGGGTATTGTAGGGTCAGGAATGAAAATGATAATTATAACTGTTGATTGGTATGATATTATATAATGGAATCATTCCTGCAGATCCATTAATTTCCATTCCTGATCAAATTGGGGGGAATAAAAATTTTCTTTCTACTCAGTTCTTTTTTTCATATATCATTCCATCTTTTAATGTTAAATGGAACATCTATTGTATTTTCAAAGTGAAAGAAACTATTTTTTAAATACGAAACGATTTTAGTTTCTCATCTTTCACTTTACATCCTTATCATTTTAAGATAATAATATATATTAATTAAAATATATTAAAATTTTTGTTTTTTCTTTTTAATAAATTATAACATTATAATCGTCTCGACAATTGAGTTTTAAATAAAATAATATTTCATTACTTATAAATAATATATAAAAATAATTAGGTTAAAAAGATGAAATCTTTAAGTTTCAAGAATATGAAGAATAAAATTGTAATAAAATCTAAACAAATTAATTTATATCTATTTTTATAATTGGAGGGATTCAAAAATAAAATATGTAGTGTTTTTTATTTGTAGAACTTTGAAATTGAGCCATTTGATTGGCCAATTAAAAAAGAATCATCAAATGATGATGTCATCAATTATTCTTATTATTTTAATACCATAATTTACATAAGTATTTAAATGGTAATGACAATTGTCATGTAATTGTCTATTCTTATTAAAAATTAAAATAACATGTTTCAAATGCCCGTATAATATACGGGTCATTAACTAGTTATAATTTTAAATAAAAATTCTATTTTTGAAAATTTATTTTTTTTTGTCAAAAGATTTGAATTTCGTGAATGATTTTAAAACCGGAGGGATTCAGAAATAAAATATGTGTAGTGTTTTGATTTGTAGGATTTTAAATAAAATAAAATATAATTATTTATAAATAATCTACAAAAATAGTTAGATTAAAGATGGAATCTTTAAATTTCAAGAATATTAGCAATTGTGTAACACCTTAAAATCCACAACATCTAATCTAGGAAAAACATTTAAAATAAGCAGAAGCTTCTCAAAAGTCTCAACTTGATAAAGAATTTAGCCAAACATTTGTTTAAGAAAAGAAGTAATCAAACATAACCGAGTCTAAGCTCATGCCCAAAACACGACATCCTTTATCCCAATTAAACTAAAACCTTAAGAAAATGACAAGTTAAGCATGTCCTCTTCCAAAACCATAATCCATAAACATGACTGACTGAGCTGCCACCTGCGGGATCATCACACTTGAGCCTTGCCCTTGCTAACCGATGTTGTACCAGACACTAAAAAGGTGGAATAACAACGGGTAAGCTTTCGCTTAGTGAGCACATATCTATACAAACATAATCATACATACATAACCGGAATACATTGCAATCACATATCACATAACTTGATCCTTTGACACTGGTACCAGGCCGCTTAATCCGTAACTTGATCCGTCCCCAAAGGAACTATTTACCTAGCGGTAACCCGTACCAACCAGGTAATAACATAATCCATATAACACATAACCACACATGCATAACAATCACATAAGCATGAACACATCGGTATAGATAGAGTACTCACCTGAATGTAGCTCGGAAATGCTCACACAAAACAGGTACAATGCTCAAAGTGATTCACCTAAACATTTACATGCATAATCATCTCAATACATAATCCAAAATGACATTTTACTACTCCATACCGAAACACTAGTCTTAGCCATAGCTAGACTAGTCCAATTGACCCCAAACTCTAGGCCTCATCCTCTCTTAACATCCCTAACATGATCCCATAGCCAAATCTCCAAAAATTAAAAACCAAAAATTGAAAAACATCCAGAGAGTTGCGCGACCTCCCTTGCGCGACCTCAGGTCGCGGGCCAGGTCGCGTAACTTTCCTGGCTCAACCTATCTCGCGACTTGCTTCGAAAATCGCACTCCAAACCCACTTTTCGACTAACGCGATCCCAAAATACGTTTCTACATGAACTAGGGTCGATAGGTAACGATTACATGCAAGCAATTCGACCCCAAAACATACCAATTACATCAAACGATGATTCTATGATCATCATTCCAACATCCAAACCCTAACCAGAACATAACCCATCACTAACATCAATTGAACACAAATTGGACTTAGGAATCATACCTTTAGTGCAATTTGATGTGCTTCCTTCGGTAATTGCTTCCCAATTACCCTCAATTGAACCTCCTTGACCTTCTTTCTCAACTGGCGCCTCTCTCTCCCTTCCTCGATCTCTGGAACTGCCAAATGAAGGAGTTGAGGGTGTTCTATCTCTTACATACCTGCTGATCTCTCCCTTGCACTTTCACAAATAGCACTTAAGTCCCCGAACCTCTTTAACACAAATTAAACAAGGTTAAGAGGCTAACCAACTCCGTTAAGTCTCCAAAACAGAAAACGGGGCGTTACAACTCTCCCCCACTTACAAGGATTTCGTCCCCGAAATCGCTTATACCTGGAATAACTCTGAATAGTTCCGACTCATCTCATCGTCCGGTTTCCACACTCATTCTGGTACCCAATGTAAAACCTTTGAACATTCCCTTCCCAATGCCCTTGCTTCTCAAAGTCTTGGTCTTTCTTTCCAAGATCGATCTTTAGGTCTAACAATACTTCCCGCATAGCCCTTCTAACGACCCTGGGCAGTTTTTAGTCCATCACAATTCCACTAAATGCTCACAGCCGCCCTCTGGATAATTTCTGGACCGCCTAACTCACTCTGACCAACCTCTCCCAAGAAGATAGGAGTCTTACATCTCCTTCCGCACAACATCTCATGAGGAGGCATGCCCTACCCAAACTCTTAACATGCACTTGAGAGTCTAAGTCGTCCTCTCGCTCTGCCCGTCAGCCTGTCCTTTATCCCCCACTTAACATCAAGCTTCCTATAAATACACCCAACCTTACTACCAAATCCTTCATCACATGCTCTTACTTCCAACCAGAAACCCTGACTCTAACTCAGCCTTCACTCTTAGACACATCCAACACTTTTCGACATGCTTTTCGTTGTGATTGCTTAAACATACCTACTAGCGAGTTTATCACTGCCAACTTGTCCGCCACCTTTAATTTTTTTTTTTTTAAAAAAAACATATTTTTAATAGAAGACTGTTTAAAATAAAACGGAAGCCATGACTAAAGAGAACTCATAAAATCCGATTAACCCAACATTGTCCCCTCAAACGTTTAGAATTTCAAACATGTACAAAAATCAACATTTTTCATCAAGTATTGATTTCACTCAGTTTATTAAAACGTAAATTTTAAGGAAGCTATTTAAAATTTAGCGGAACCTTGTTTAAAAGTCACAAAATAGTAAAACCAACATCCTTCCATAAAAATTTCACTAGTTAAAGCATAAAACAAGACCAATCCTCTTTTGAAACATAAAAAAAATACATGTGTCAAACATCACTTAAAATCGTTAGCATAAGTTTCTTTCGTCCTCTTACATAACAAGAATCCATGTAGCCCTGTATTTGACGACTATGGTTCGATAAAGTCCGCTTTGGAGATATAGGGCCTTAACCGGTCACCCCTACTCCTTCACGGTTACGTTTTGGAGTTGCCCAGTCCAGGTCACAACCCAAAACGCCTCCACCACCACGTCGTTTCCTACAGGTTACAAGGATTCCGTAACGTAACCATATCTACACATGTTACTGCCCTCCGTTCCAAGAACGGAACTGATCCTGCCGTTTCTCTAACGAGAATGATACTATCCCCTTGACCCTTACGAGTACAAGGCTGTCCACATGCACCCACAGAACATGCCATTCGCGTCTGACAAAGTTATCTATTATCTACTATCACATACGACCTATCACCCAATCTAGTTCTTTACATTATCTACTTACTTCCCATGCTACATCATAATACCACTAACCCGAGGTAAAAGTATCATACTAAACTGTCATATCCTCTACTTTCTCTCGTGAAGCCAACACTAATGCTTCACTTAACCAACTCCTCAAGATTCCAAGCGCTGCTGTCCTCTCTTGTTCCCACATAACATTCTTTGCGTAAAATTTCCAATACATCTCGTAAACGCTCCACATGTTCCTTCTTCGATCCAAATAGTTCAGTACATTGTTTAAGTATACGATCCCTGACCTATCCACATCTTCCTGCAGACCCGATTCATCAGGTCTATAAAAGCTGCTGGCGTGTTCGTCAACCCGAATGGCATTACAATGAACTCGAAATGTCCATAGCGAGTACGAAAGGCCGTCTTATGCACATCTTCCTCTCTAGCTTTCAACTGGTGGTACCCTGAGCGAAGATCTATCCTTGAGAGCCACATGGTTCCCTGAAGTTGATCAAAGAGATCGTCGATCCTCGGCAGTGGGTATCTACTCTTTACTGACAACTCGCCGAATTCCTGATAGTCGATGCACATCCGCCTCGACCCATCTTTCACTTCTATGAGCAGGATAGGGGTTCCTCATAAGAACGAATCAACCCCTCTTCCAATAGTTTCTCTAACTGTTTCAAAAGCTTTTGCGTCTCCGAAGGTGCTAAACGGTACGGAGCTTTTGTTACCGGTGCCGCCCCCGGAACCAAGTCTATACGAAACTCCACTTGCCTCTCGGAAGGAAAACTAGACAAGTCATCGAGAATACATCCGGATACTCCCTGAACATTGGCACATCTGCAACCGTCTTCTTTCTTGCCCCGTCGTGACTGTCGACCACAACCCGCCGAGAGACCATGTATTTCACGAAGAACATGCTTCCTAGCCTTAGCTAACGTGAACATTTCGGTAGTCTCTTTCTTCCTTCCCTCACTATGGTAAATTCTCCCCCACTTGGGTTTCGAATCACCATCTGCTAGTTCTCACAGTTAATGTGAGCTCTATTGCAATTCAACCAATCTACCCCAGCACTATGCTAATTTCTCTCTTAGGGATGGGTATGAGATCAACACGGAATCTCACTACTCCCCAACTCTATCACACTTCCTTCGAACACGTCTCTAGCTATCACACTTTTTTCAACGACTATCTCTTGCAACACCGTACACGTCACCTCCTTGACCTTAAACAACCAAATCCAAACAGTCCTTACTTGACCCTCAAAGCCTACGGGTGTAACCACCAGTGTAGGAAACACAAGGCTCAAACAAAGATCAATTTGGATAACAGGCTCGGTCTTTTTAGTCTCTGCATCCAAACATCTCAACAAATCAAGCCTACTTTATTCCTTCATCCACAACATGCTTCGTACAACATTTCCGAACAAGTGAGCGGTTGCTCTAAAGACTTGTCGGTAATCTCATTCATCCATTTAGTAATTCATATCTTCGCCACAATTTCACTGCCTAACTCTTCCACCTCTCTCTAAGGTACATACCGTTCTCTAAAATATAGAGAACTCTTACCACATCACTAACCAATTTTGGCTTCATTTTGGGTAATAACACCTGAATACACGCCCCAAGCCTTGGAGGTATCACTCCTCTTTCTTGCCTTTCTAATTCTCGCTCTCTAATCCATGCTGATTCATGCATCCGATGAATGTCAGTACATTTCGTCATCGCCACAAATTCCTGCATCTCCGCTTCAGTATCTTCGTGTAACGATACATCTTCCGTTTCTGAAATCCGCTGGGTGTTAGCCACTGAATCCTTCTTTCCTTTGACGATCGGCGATTGACATGCCGAGAATTTTCGTAACTAACTGCTCTAGCCTGGTCAGACTGAGAGCTTAAAACATCGCCGGCTTATACGGTCATGTCTGCTTCTATCTGCTGCTAACCCCCTGGGTTACATCGTGCTCCCAACGCTCGAAGGGCCAGGTAGTAACTCATGGAGAACTCCTCTGCCTCACATGCTACACTCTCTAACCCTTATCGGTAATTCAAGACAGCCATCATAATTCCCAACATAACAAAGACACCTTGTCTACATCCCATACTAATCCCAATATCATCACACTTAAAAGATGACACTTTCCTTCTCACCTTGACTACAACTATTCGGATCAACAACTCTCGTTATACTTTTCCCTTCATCAAATGCTACCGAGTGGTCTATTCTTACTGATTCAATTAACATGTTACTTTAACACCACTCTACTTTTTGTCCCATGCCATCTACTAGCTTAGGTCAATGACCTTAGCTTCCAATTCTCTCCTCATCACATGCCTCTCCGGGGTCTAACCACTTACCTTACGGACACTCATGAAGGTCCTATCATGCTACTACCCCATCCCGACAATCCAGTAGGTTCATAGAACTCCTTGTAACCATGTCAATTCCCCGATATGCACAATGTATTTGCAATGATACGGGCCCTTGTATCACTATAAATACATCCTACATACCTAGCCTCGACACCATCACAAAGATCCTAATTCCCGACTAGTTGTCCCATACATAACTTTTACACTAGAGCTTAACAGCTCACCTACCATTCAATCACATAAAACATGCATCATGCTCTTCTACTCGTAACCATATAACCATAAGTCTACACAAAAGCACAACATGTATGTCTACCATTCCATAGTTTCTATTCATCATAATAACGCATTCTAAACCACTTAACATTAAGAACTCAAACTCGTTCATTTCTCCACAACTATCATAGTGATACCTGCCCCCTATGTCCTTTATATGGGACCTCATGCTTCATAACAATATACATAACTTATTATCATGCCCATACATAACATATCAAGTCGACATGACTTATCATTATCAACAAAGTAACATGCTTTTCTTATCCAAGTATAGTGTGCTCACCTCACGTTGATGTCCCGGTCCGCAGCTCAGTTTCTTATCCAACTCCAAATTTTGAAAATTCTTAGTTAGAAAACAAGAACACTTGGTTTAAGTTCAAACACTCACTACCGGTGAATGCCTGAATCCCTTAAACCAGGGCTCTGATACCAATTGTAACACCTTAAAATCCACAACATCTAATCTAGGAAAAACATTTAAAATAAGCGGAAGCTTCTCAAAAGTCTCAACTTGATAAAGAATTTAGCCAAACATTTGTTTAAGAAAAGAAGTAATCAAACATAACCGAGTCTAAGTTCATGCCCAAAACACGACATCCTTTATCCCAATTAAACTAAAACCTTAAGAAAATGACAAGTTAAGCATGTCCTCTTCCAAAACCATAATCCATAAACATGACTGACTGAGCTGCCACCTGCGGGATCATCACACGTGAGCATTGCCCTTGCTAACCGATGTTGTACCTGACACTAAAAAGGTGGAATAACAACGGGTAAGCTTTCGCTTAGTGAGCACATATCTATACAAACATAATCATACATACATAACCGGAATACATTGCAATCACATATCACATAACTTGATCCTTTGACACTGGTACCAGGCCGCTTAATCCGTAACTTGATCCTTTGTCCCCGAAGGAACTATTTACCTAGCGGTAACCCGTACCAACCAGGTAATAACATAATCCATATAACACATAACCACACATGCATAACAATCACATAAGCATGAACACATCGGTATAGATAGAGTACTCACCTGAATGTAGCTCGGAAATGCTCACACAAAACAGGTACAATGCTCAAAGTGATTCACCTAAACATTTACATGCATAATCATCTCAATACATAATCCAAAATGACATTTTACTACTCCATACCGAAACACTAGTCTTAGTGTAACAACTCGTCCCACATCGGTTGGTGAGGGGAACAAAGCACTCTTTATAAGGGTGTGGATAACCTCACTTGGCATGAGGCCTTTTGGGTGCGTGGACTCGGCCCAAGAACAAAACCGTGCGGGTGACCTGGACTGGGCCCAAAGCGGACAATATCGTGTCACGGGTATCTGGGGGCGTTACAGATGGTATCAGAGCCAGACCCGGACCGATGTACACAACGGGGGCGTTGTGTCCTTGAGGGGGGGAGAGTGTAACAACTCGTCCCACATCGGTTGGTGAGGGGAACAAAGCACTCCTTATAAGGGTGTGGATAACCTCACTTGGCATGAGGCCTTTTGGGTGCGTGGACTCGGCCCAAGAACAAAACCGTGCGGGTGACCTGGACTGGGCCCAAAGCGGACAATATCGTGTCACGGGTATCTGGGGGCGTTACACTTAGCCATAGCTAGACTAGTCCAATTGACCCCAAACTCTAGGCCTCATCATCTCTTAACATCCCTAACATGATCCCATAGCCAAATCTCCAAAAACTAAAAACCAAAAATAGAAAAACGTCCAGAGAGTTGCGCGACCTCAGGTCGCGGGCCAGGTCGCGTAACTTTCCTGGCTCAACCTATCTCGCGACTTGCTTCGAAAATCGCACTCCAAACCCACTTTTCGACTAACACGATCCCAAAATACGTTTCTACATGAACTAGGGTCGATAGTTAACGATTACATGCAAGCAATTCGACCCCAAAACATACCAATTACATCAAACGATGATTCTATGATCATCATTCCAACATCCAAACCCTAACCAGAACATAACCCATCACTAACATCAATTGAACACAAATTGGACTTAGGAATCATACCTTTAGTGCAATTTGATGTACTTCCTTCGGTAATTGCTTCCCAATTACCCTCAATTGAACCTCCTTGACCTTCTTTCTCAACTGGCGCCTCTCTCTCCCTTCCTCGATCTCTGGAACTGCCAAATGAATGAGTTAAGGGTTTTCTATCTCTTAGATACCTGCTGATCTCTCCCTTGCACTTTCACAAATAGCACTTAAGTCCCCGAACCTCTTTAACACAAATTAAACAAGGTTAAGAGGCTAACCAACTCCGTTAAGTCTCCAAAACAGAAAACGGGGCGTTACAAATTGAGTTTTAACGAAAATAATATTTCATTACTTATAAATAATATATAAAAATAATTAGGTTAAAAAGATGAAATCTTTAAGTTTCAAGAATATGAAGAATAGAATTGTAATAAAATCTAAACAAATTAATTTATATCTATTTTTATAACTGGAGGGATTCAAAAATAAAATATGTAGTGTTTTTTATTTGTAGAATTTTAAATAAAAAATTAATTACTTATAAATAATCTATAAAAATAGTTAGATTAAAAAGATATAATCTTTAAATTTAAAGAATATCAACAATGGAGTTTTAAATAAAATAAATTTTAATTACTTATAAATAATCTATAAAAATACTTAGGTTAAAAAAATAAAATCTTTAAATTTCAAGAATATCAAGAATGTAATTGTAATAAAATCTAAACAAATTAATTTATATCTAATTTTAATAATGTAGTTAAATTAAAAAAATATTTAATAGTAAACTCTTTTTGAAGGTATTGTCTTATAATGGTATAATCTATATATATATTAAAAGAAGGTTTTGGCTGACATCATCAATATGAAATTGAGCCATTTCATTGGCCAATTAATTAAAATACAACAATTAATGATGTCATCATGTATATGTATTTTTTTAATACCATATTAATAGCTATAAATTCATTTTTTTGTAACTATAAATATGGAAAAATTATTTTCCAAAATTCACTTACCTAAAATTTCTCATTAATTTATTAATTTTCTTTTTATAATTTATATTTTGTATCCTTAGAATTATTTGATTAAATTATTTTTTACCACTTAGTTTTTCAATTTTCACCTTACATCCTTATCATATTAACGTAAATAATATATATGAATTAAAACCATTTAAGTTTTTTGTTTCTCCTTTCTATCAATTACACCATTATAATCGTCTCGACGATATCTTTAAAATGAGTATAATATTGAATATTTTTTAATTTATTTATATTATTAAATATTAAAAATAGATATAAATTAACTTGTTTACATTTTATTAGAATTCTATTTTGATAGAAACTTAAAGATTCCTATTTTTAATCTAATAATTTTTATAGATTATTTATAAATAATGAAAATTTATTTTATTTGAAATTCTACTGTTGACATTCTTGAAATTCAAATATTTCAATCTTTTAGGGGGTGCTTGGTTGGGGGTATTGCAGGGTCAGGAATGGGAATGATAATTATAACTGTTGATTGGTATGATATTATATAATGGAATCATTCCTGCAGATCCGTTAATATCCATTCCTGACCAAATTGGGGGGAATAAAAATTTTCTTTCTACTCATTTCTTTTTTTCATATATCATTCCATCTTTTAATGTTAAATGGAACATCTATTGTATTCTCAAAGTGAAAGAAACTATTTTTTAAATACGAAACAATTTTTCATTGATTATAGTGGGTTAACTAAGCAGCTTCAATACAATGCTTATTTTCATTCTTATTCTCCTGCATTCCCATTTTCATTCTCATTCTCATTCCTAAAATGAACCAAACACCCCTTAATCTTACTAATTTTATAGATCATTTATAAATATTGATTTTTTAAATCTCTACAAATCAAAAACACTACATAATATATTTCTGAATCCCTCCCGTTTTAAAATCATTCACGAAATCCGAATCTTTCGACAAAAAAATTATAAATTATAAATTTTAGATATTTTAACAACTATTAGATAACTAACATATTTAATAATAAAGTAAGGGTAATTTCTTTTTTTCCATTTAAATCGTTGATTAATTAGAATTATTTTTACTAAATAATTATTTTCTAGTTACTCAATTTCAAAAAAAACTTTAAATAAACGACTGAAAAAAGTTAAATTTAAATTTTATATATAATTTCCTAAATGGTTATGATTAAACTAAATCATTAATGTTTCTTTTATCAACTAAGTCATATTTATATTATTAATTGGATATTACGTTTGATTTGTGGTGAATTATTTGTCAACTTTATAATGCAAATGTTAATTCTAATTAGAAACTAAAACAATATGTTTAAATCGTCCGTGTATTACATGGGCCATTAACTAGTTTATTAAAAAGAAAAAAGAAAAATTTTAATACATTTTAATTAATATATATTATTATCTTAAAATGATAAGGATGTAAAGTGAAAGATAAGAAACTAATGGATAAAAAGTAATTTAATCAAATAATTCTATGGATAAAAATATAAATTATAAAGATAATTATGGTATTAAAATAATAAGAATAATTGATGACATCATCATTTGATGATTCCTTTTTAATTGGCCAATCAAATGGCTCAATTTCATAATCATGACATCAGCAAAAACCTTACTTATAAATAATCTATAAAAATACTTAGGTTAAGAAGATAAAATCTTTAAATTTCAAGAATATCAAGAATAGAATTGTAATAAAATCTAAAAAAATTAATTTATATCTAATTTTAATAATGTAGTTAAATTAAAAAAAATATTCAATATTAAACTCATTTTTAAGGTATTGTCGAGACGATTATAATGGTATAATTTATTAAAAAGAAAAAACAAAAAATTTAATACATTTTAATTAATATATATTATTATCTTAAAATGATAAGGATGTAAAGTGAAATATGAGAAACTAATGGATAAAAAGTAATTTAATCAAATAATTCTAAGGAAAAAAAATGTAAATTATAAAGATAATTATGGTATTAAAATAATAAGAATAATTGATGACATCATCATTTGATGATTTTTTTTTAATTGTCATTGTTGATATTCTTGAAATTTAAAGATTATATCTTTTTAATCTAACTATTTTAAATAAAAAGTTAATTACTTATAAATAATCTATAAAAATAGTTAGATTAAAAAGATATAATCTTTAAATTTCAAGAATATCAATAATGGAGTTTTAAATAAAATAAATTTTAATTACTTATAAATAATCTATAAAAATACGTAGGTTAAAAAGATAAAATCTTTAAATTTCAAAAATATCAAGAATAGAATTGTAATAAAATCTAAACAAATTAATTTATATCTAATTTTAATAATGTAGTTAAATTACAATAAATATTCAATATTAAACTCATTTTGAAGGTATTGTCGAGACGATTATAATGATATAATTTATTAAAAAGAAAAAACAAAAATTTTAATACATTTTAATTAATATATATTATTATCTTAATATGATAAGGATGTAAATTGAAAGATGATAAACTAATGGATAAAAAGTAATTTAATCAAATAATTCTAAGGATAAAAAATGTAAATTATAAAGATAATTATAGTATTAAAATAATAAGAATAATTGATGAGATCATCATTTGATGATTCTTTTTTAATTGGCCAATCAAATGACTCAATTTAATAATCATGACATCTGGCCAATTAAAAAAGAATTATCAAATGATGATGTCATCAATTATTTTTCTTATTTTAATACCATAATTATCTTTATAGTTTACATTTTTTTATCCTTAGAATTATTTGATTAAATTAGTTTTTATCCATTAGTTTCTCATCTTTCACTTTACATCCTTATCATTTTAAGATAACAATATATATTAATTAAAATGTATTAAAATTTTTGTTTTTTTTCTTTTTAAGAAAGTATACTATTATAAGTCGAGCCTGAACTCTATTTACGCTCAGTATTTCTATATCATCATAATCGTTTCGACAATACCTTCAAAATGAGTTTAATATTGAATATTTTTTTTAATTTAAATACATTATTAAAATTAGATATAAATTAATTTGTTTAGATTTTATTACAATTCTATTTTTGATATTCTTGAAATTTAAAGATTTTATCTTTTTAACCTAAGTATTTTTATAGATTATTTATAAGTAATTAAAATTTATTTTATTTAAAACTCCATTGTTGATATTCTTGAAATTTAAAGATTATATCTTTTTAATCTAACTATTTTTATAGATTATCTATAAGTAATTAATTTTTTATTTAATATTCTACAAATATAAAACACTACATATTTTATTTTTGAATCCCTCCAGTTATAAAATAGATATAAATTAATTTGTTTAGATTTTATTACAATTCTATTTTTCATATTCTTGAAACTTAAAGATTTCATCTTTTTAACCTAATTATTTTTATATATTATTTATAACTAATGAAATATTATTTTATTTAAAACTCAATTGCTAATATTCTTGAAATTTAAAGATTCCATTTTTTTAAACTAACTATTTTTGTAGATTATTTATAAATAATTATATTTTATTTTATTTAAAATTCTACAAATCAAAACACTACACATATTTTATTTTTGAATCTCTTCAGTTTTAAAATCATTCACGAAATTCAAATCTTTTGACAAAAGAATAATAAATTTTTAATTTTTAAAATTTTAACAGCTATTAGATAACTAAAATATCTATTGTAATAAACAATTATAATGTCAATTGTGGTATAACATATAATTTACATAAGTATTTAAATGGTAATGACAATTGTCATGTAAATGTCTATTCTTATTAAAAATTAAAATTTGATGAAGTTAGCCAAAACCTTCTTTTAATATATATATATATATATATAGAAATAGATTAGTAATTAAATAATACCATTGATATATTTAAAATAGGTTTACCCACCCAAAAAACATAAAAAAGGACCACCGTATAAACCCTCGCCAATCGTCCGCTATATCGTCGCCGATGCCGCCATTGAAGCAGAAAACCCTAAACCTCATCTCCACAGAGAAAATGCAAGAAAAAGTAGCAGCAGAAGAAGAAATGGTTACACCAGGCGAAATACTCGGTAAAGCATCGCAACTGAAAGCAGGGAGAGGAGCTTATATCGCACCTTACAATAACACCATCTACGCCGCCCTCACCGGCCGCCGTTCTCTCCTTCCTCCCTCGTCGCCGGAGTCTCCAGACCAGGTACACTTCATATATATATATATACATACATTTTTTGTATCTATACATATCGAATAATGAATATAATGTTATGCTTAACTCCATTAGATTTTCACTTCCGTCGACCTTGAACTCACTAGTTATTTATAAAATATAATATAATATTGATTCATCATAAAATATGAAACGGTGTCCGGTTTAACAATAAACTAATGTATCGTTTTGACATTTTTAAATTAAAATTTATACAAAATATCCGTTTAAAATTTATTGCGTTGTTTGTATTCATATAATCTCATCTAGTTTAGTTATTTAGAGGAAGGTTCATGCGAGAAACATATCAATTTAAGAGAACGTAAGGAGCAATCTTAGCCACTCATCTTGCGGTTACGGTGGACGTGATCACGGAAGATTGATGTGATTCATGGGAGGGTAGAGATTATTAAAGGGGGGAGCGATCAAAGCCGCCTTTATTGACCGGATGAGTGGCTGAGATTGCTTCTCACGTTGTCTTAAAATTGATATGTTTCTCATTTGAACCTTTAACACATTTTTAGTTTAAATAAAAGAATTACTTTAATTTGTTGTTCCTTAATAACATTTTATTAACTTGATAATTCTCAAACTTTATTTGATCATCATGGTAATAAGCCTCTAGCTTTATATATTTCATAATCGTAATATTTTATAGGTCATAATTAATTATAAAATAATTATTTATAATTCTAAATTTCGTTATTTATCTTAAAAAAAACAATAGCTCTCGGTTTTATATATTATCATGCATATAAAGAGCCTATAAAAAAAAACTTGGCTCCTAATTTTTATTATTCCAAATGGTTATAAAATTAGTTTATATTTAGTATGTAAATATCAGGATAACATGTCTTATATAGTATCATACTAGTTAATGGCCCGTGTAATACACGTGTTATTTAAATGCTGATGTCATGATTATGAAATTGAGACATTTGATTGGCCAATTAAAAAATAATCATCAAATGATGATGTCATCAATTATTTTTATTATTTTAATACCATAATTATCTTTATAATTTACATTTTTTATCCTTAGAATTATTTGATTAAATTATTTTTTATCCATTAGTTTCTCATCTTTCACTTTACATCCTTATCAGTTTAAAATAATAATATATATTAATTAAAATGTATTAAAATTTTTGTTTTTTCTTTTTAATAAATCTATATCTATATATATATTAAAGAAAGGTTTTTGCTGATGTCATGATTATGAAATTGAGCCATTTGATTGGCCAATTAAAAAAGAATCATCAAATAATGATGTCATCAATTATTCTTATTATTTTAATACCATAGTTATATTTATAATTTACATTTTTTATCCTTAGAATTATTTGATTAAGTTATTTTTTATCCATTAGTTTCTCATATTTCACTTTACATACTTATCATTTTAAGATAATAATATATATTAATTAAAATGTATTAAAAATTTTATTTTTTCATTTTAATAAATTATACCATTATAATCGTCTCGACAATACCTTCAAAATGAGTTTAATATTGAATATTTTTTTAATTTAACTACATTATTAAAATTAGATATAAATTAATTTATTTAGATTTTATTAAAATTCTATTCTTGATATTCTTGAAATTTAAAGATTTTATCTTTTTAACCTAAATATTTTTATAGATTATTTATAAGTAATTAAAATTTATTTTATTTAAAACTCCATTATTGATATTCTTGAAATTTAAAGATTATATATTTTTAATCTAACTATTTTTATAGATTATTTATAAGTAATTAATTTTTTATTTAAAATTCTACAAATAAAAAACACTACATATTTTATTTTTGAATCCCTCCAGTTATAAAAATAGATATAAATTAATTTGTTTACATTTTATTACAATTTTATTCTTCATATTCTTGAAACTTAAAGATTCCATCTTTTTAAGCTAATTATTTTTATATATTATTTATGTAATGCCCCGTTTTCAGTTTTGGAACTTAACGGAGTTTGGTTAGTTAATTAACCCAGTTAACCGTGTTTGTAGGAGTCAAGGGACTAGAGTGGTTTTTTTAAAAAGTGAAGGGTATGAGGTGGAGACTTATGAAAGGAGAAAACTCCCAACTCTCTTTCAGTTTTCCAGGGAAACGTACGAGAAGAGAAAGGGAGGGCGACTAGAGAAGGATAGCAAAGGAGAAATTAAGGCTTGTGGTGGATTGATTGTGTTAGCAATTACGCTAATTTCAGTGAAGGTATGTATCCTTGCATGCTTAAGTGTTCAATTGATGTCAATTGGTGTTTATTTTGGAGTAAGAACTATGGGTTAGGGTTATGATGTGAAAGATGATCATAGAATCATCAATTGGTATGTAATTGGATGTTAATAGATGTTTATTATCGTAAGGGAGGTTGGTATTGTTGGGTTTTCGTGGGTATCCTCGGATCAAACTGACTCAAGGATTAACTTAGATCTAACGAACCTCACTGGTTTGATAAATCTCATAGGTTTAAAATCAAACTGATAAAACCTATGTGATCAGAAACACACTGTTTCGATCCTATCATGCGGAAGCGATAAAAGCTAAAACCCTTAATAGCCTATTGATCTTTTAATCGTTTTAATCTTAATGATTTGGATTCAGATCAGTTTACCTGGATTGCTTGAGATTTAATCCACCGGTGATTGACCAACGAACGTTCTTCTAGTTGAACCGAATGAAACCCGGAAACGCAAAACTGGAATCCGAATGAGGGGGGGAGGTCGGCGCCGGTTAGGAGAGAGAGAGGAGGAGAGAAACTGATTTGTGTTTTTCTGAAAGGCTTAATTATTCCCTAACCCATAAGCCTTTATTTATATGGGAAGAAAACACAGTCTGAAAGGAATTCAGTTTCCATATTATAATTATCTCAAATCCTTTCCTTTTATTAACTGGAAAAGAATTTGCATATGATAATTATAAATATATATATTTATCTAATATATATATATATCTAATATATATATATATATATATATCACTTTATTAATTAATTATTATATATTTATTTTATCAAATAAAAATACAATCTCCTAATTAATTAATAACCCTCCAACTTTGGTAATTCTTACTGAAATTACCCAATTGATTTATAATACACTATTATAAATCCTAATTCTCCATTTCTGGGTTTCATCTAACTTGTTCGACTTATAGGTCCTCACAGGTGTGACCCTCAAGTGTCTTGTAACATTGGATGTATAATTACTTGGTTTGTCAACTCTGCACATAATCCCTAACAGACTCCCACTTGTGCAAGTTGGCAATACCGCCTTGATTATACGGACCTAAGGAGGCCCCTAGACAGGCACTTAGGCTGACCAGGTTACAAGAACTCTTATACCCAGACTGGTGATATAAATGTTCCATAAGGAAATAGTATCTATGAAACTACTGTTCATTGATTGGGTATATCTTGGCTTTTCCCTTTGCATCGCGATATTTTATCTGTGAGTATGAGCTTGGAAAGTGTCAACTCTAAATACTCAAGATTCTGTTTTCTTGATTATCTGACTTTTACTGATAGGTAAACGACAAAGAACTAATCAGTTCGTTTGGGCATGGCCATGCACTTCATCAGTATGCTTAGTCAGTCAAGATGGGCCCAGAAATATCTCTCTTCTGAGAAGAGGTGCAAATCTCATCTTGCATATCTGCCTTTAACACCACGGCTTCCGCTGAATCTAGTTACACCCTTTATAGCCACCCTGTTACGGCATAGCGGTTGAGTGCACTAAGAATTCAGTAGTCCTCATGATATTAAATCAGATACCTCAGGTGATAGGGACAACCACTGTGAGATTTACTTATGACTTACTCCAAGAAGCAATCTCAACCGCGGATCACGTCCGATATTTGCTACTCTATCAAATATCTGTGCAACTTTTAGTCTACAATACTTGTAGCTGTTATTTAGCAACTGATAATAACTACCTAAAAGTTCACAATGACTTTAACTCCTTATCATGCTCCCACAATGATAAGTTGTCATGGACAGATTTTGAATGAAAAATCGGAGACTGATTTCATTCCTGGATATATTAAAACATGCAAAATGTGAAAGTAATAAAGAAATCAATTTTGTATAGTCCACATTACACGCTGTAATGATAACAAAATCAAATATCTTTTCTTTAATAACTTTCATAACATCTATTTAACGTTTGTTAGATAGTGGTCTAAAATGAAGTATCACCTATCTTCAGTTTAAACCCTTTGATTAAAGTTTACCAATCTAATCAAAGTGATAACCAAACAATACAAGTCGATCTACTTGTATCTGCTATTTATTGTTTTTGCAAACACCTTTTAAAACAATAACTAGACTTTTGTCATATTCCTTGAACTAGGAGACCTGGACTAACTTCCAGTTCCTGAATATGCAACTTTCCTTAGCTGCTGTGTAGATGAATGATTTCTTCCTGAAATCAGATTCCATTTGCAATGTTGGCAAATCTACTGGAATCTTATATTTTAATCCAACACTTTAATTATTGATTCTAAAGTCAGTCACGACCTTTGTTTCATGGATCTTGAAACTTTTATCCTTTTGACTAAAAGGGTAAATTGTATCTTACGAATTCTTATCCTACCTGGATTTATGAATTCCGAGATACTTCAATAATTGTATCTTTTATTCTTTTATCTCAGACTAGATAGAGAATAAATTGGGCTCCCACTTACTTGTATAAAAACTAGCTATTACTCAAAATTTACTATTGACTCAGTCAAAACTTTGATTAGTCAATTCTAATTTTAAGTAATGAACTTTGAGAATTTCCTTTTATGAAACTTAACTGGATTTTGGTCAAATCCTAATTCCAGATCTTGGAATCTTTCTAGTTTCATAAATACTGTTATTAACGTCATCTGGGTTAATATCCTAAATTCTCTTTTTAGAACATTTGAATAATAAAACTTGATCAAACTTGATTAGTTAATTCTGAGAATTTCTTTTATAAAACTTAACTGGATTTGGTCAAATCCTAATTCCAGAACTTGGAATCTTATATTTTATAAATACTGTTATTAACGCTATCTGTGTTAATATCTTAAATTCTCCCTTTTAAAATTCGATCACAAAACAATTATTCATAAATGTCTTATTCTTAAAACACATTCTTATAGAATTTCTTGTGTTTTGTTAGTTTTTATATAAATTACTTCAAATTAATAGATTTTATTGAAGTAACTATAACATGCAACAACTAGGATCATATGTATTTAAGAATACTAAGCACAATCAGATATGTCAAGACAACAATTTTGAAAATAAAACCATAAAAAAAATATAATCATTCCAAAAACTGTTTAAAACATAAATCCAAAAATAACTGTTTTAAAACCATAAATTCAAAATGTCTTGACTTATATCGAAATTAACTTGTACTTAAGATCCTCAGCAACCTCTGGGCACTTCACTTCATTTCTGACCTCCTACAATAATCATTTGCTCTAGGTATCAGTATACTTGTAAACCAACAAGTAAGAAGTGACAAGTTAAAGCAATCATAAATTTTCTGAGGTTTACATACCTGCTTCATGACGCTTAAGGCAGTTTTGCCTCCAGTGACCGATCTCATTGCATATGAAGCAGCGGTTCTCGGTCCTAGCTTTATTTGGCTTAACCTTCTTGCCCTTGCCCTTGCCTTTGCCTTTGCCTTTCTTGGGTGCACTCTGGATGGCCTGGACTGGTCCTTTTCCCTTACTGGTGCTAGCATGCCCATTCTTCTTTTTCACCCCTCCGTCTTTCACCATCAAGACATCCTTGGTCTTGTTCTTGTTCCCCATATTTAGTTCAGCTGTCTTAAGCATGGAGTGCAATTCTGCTATTGTTTTCTCCATGTTATTCATACTGTAATTGACTACAAAGGGCCTGTAGTCTTCTGACAGTGAATTAAGTATGGTGTCTGTTGCCAGCTGCAACGGAACAGGATGACCTAGCCTCTCCAGATGATCTAAGTGCCGTTTCATTTTCATGACATGGTCACTTACTGATGTCCCTTTTACCATCTTGCACTCATTAAATGCTTTGGTGGCATCGTAGCGTTCTGTACGAGCCTGGGTCTGGAACATGTCCCTCAGCTGGCGGATCATGTCATAAGCATTTGTATTTATGAGCCCTGCTTGCAGATCTGGGCTCATTGTTGCGAGCATGAGACAGGCAACATCCAGTAGATCATCGGAGTGCTTCTTGTGGGCATTCCTAGCAGCAGCCGGAGCATTTGCTGGAGGTGCCTCCCCAAGAGGCTCTTCAAGAACATACCATTTTCTCTCATGTCTGAGCACAATCATCAGATTGCGCTCCCAGTCGAGAAAGTTAGAGCCGGTCAGTTTATCCTTCTCTAGGATAGATCGGAGGGAAAGATTGTTAGTGTTGGTAACAGTGCTTGCCATCTACACAAAATAAAACTTTTGGTCTTTAGCAACTGTAAATAGATTAAATTTCCAATAATTATCAATAAACCCTTAAATGATCAAATTATTGGACTAGGATCCTTATTTCATACGTCCTGATGTGCGTAATGTTCTTGCTCCACCAGACCCGTATTTATTTCGGTAGGTAAGGACTTTTACCAATCATGTCTAGCTGACATGACTCCTAGATCTTTTCGGGACCATGGCAACTACCTGTGCATGTTTTAGTCCCTCTTAGTGCTTTTTGGCCGGTACCACCCGGTGAACTTAATAGTACCAAAATAGATCTCACCATTTTGGGACCTGATTACTATACTCTGGCCGGTACCACCCAGAGATAATTCGCAGAGTTATGTAACCCCTCCAGCTTCAGTTTGAACACGGACGTTGAATGTGTGATCACTTACAACGCCTATGTACTTTACGTCGTAGGTGCCCCTAGATGGGTTGCACTACTGATCTATGATCTTCGGGGTTTTGAAAAACTTTATTTCCAGGATTTAAAAAACTGATTGTTATAAAGGCCACTGATGTCTTAAACTTACTGTTTCAAACATACATGCAATTTTAAAACTAACTGTTCTAAAATCACTTGCTAATTAAAACTAACTGTTTTAATAGCACATCTAGTTGATTAAAACTAACTGTTTTTGTCAACTTGCCTTTTATGTAAAACAATCATTTATAGGTTTAAAATAAAACTACCGTATTGTAAAGTTTGAAAAAGCTGGTAATTTAAAAACCTATACACTTTTGTGATATATCATAGTTTTTAAAAATAACCTCTTTATTTAAAACTACTAATCAGCAAATATCACAAATAATCAGTTAACTATGCAATTAAACAACAATCAATCACATAACAGCTAATTATAGTTTTTGCCAACATTTATTTCCTAAGGACCAATAATGACCTATTTCTCTAAAAGCTTCAAAACTTTGCGTAGCTCCCACTGGCCTCGCCATGTTTTGTCAGTACTTTGGTAAGAGAATGAACTTTAGCAGCTCCCCCTGGCCTTGCTATCCCGAACATCTATCCTAAGGTCATTATTACATAAGGGGTTGTAAATGGCACGCAGGCCTCCCCGGAAATATGTCAAGGGTCTAAGTTGGCAAAACTCTATATTAGGCATACATATATATATTTCAAACTGAGATGTATATATAAAGTTCAAGCAATCACGCAATCAATCATACATATAAAGCATACAGCGAGAAATAAACCTAGATCCGTTAAAATTATTTTGTCTCAATTATCGCAAAACTTGGTTTTATAACTGATTCAAAAACAAACTGTTTTATGAACCAAAATATTTTAAGTTGAAAAACGGTTTTTACTTAAAAACTGAGACTTATAAACAATAAATCCTTATTTTATAAAACTAAAACCATTTTATTTTAAAATATCAACCTTTTACCCAAAAATATCGAAAACAGGTATTTTTGAACTAACTGGTCGAGATACATAATACTGGCCTTAAAACTGTATCTAGATTCGACCAATTTTATCAAATACAATACAAGGCCTATTTGACTTATTAACTATTCGGTTATATAAAAATTCTAATAAAAACTAAAACAATAAAATTACTTGAATAAGTTAATTTGGGTAAATAAAACCAATCAAAACTTATTTGGGCCAGAAACTTGGTCCCAAAACTGGGCTTATAGGCCCATTACCAAACTGGTAGTCTTGGGCCATTAGGGTTTCGTGATTTGCTCGAAAAACTATCGAGGATCGAAAAATCCTAATCCCGTCTTATCGTTTCGGGTTTCGAAAAACAATTGATACCAATCTGATGATAGTAACAAACGGTCACCCTTTGATCGGTTTCATGACGGCGAAGGTAAACAACCACCGCCGCCTACCATCACAACGACAGCAGCCGCAAAGGCCGCCGTCGCCGCCAATGACAACAGCCGGCGGCATGGCTTTCGCCACCGCCGCCTATCGAGACCACCACCGCGATTGCGGTTTCCAGTGGTTGCTGTCCACCACCAATCTGGTGGTGTGGATTTGTTGATCGGCGATTAACACCACCATCTTTTTCTTCCTATGTGCGATCGGTGACAGCGGCGGAAATTCGCCACCACCATCTTTTTCTTCCTATGTGCGATCGGTGACAGCGGCGGAAATTCGCCACCACCATCACCGCGTTCTCCGGTGGGGTTTTGCGACGACAACAGTAGCAATTGCCACCGCCGCCGCCGCCGCCGCTTCCCGACGAGTTCGATCGTTGGTAGTGTTCGATGCCACCGGATGGCGGACATCGACCATCGATTGGTGGTTCATCGGTGGCAGCAATGATGAAAAACATCACCGCCACCGCTTGCCGCTTTAACGACGACGACAGCTATCGGCTGTCGCCACCGATCTCCGGCCATCATTCGAATCGGCCATCACCACGGCTGTGGTGTGGCTTTGACCACCGAAACCGATGCCGCCACCGCAAACGGTGGTACGGCTATCGGTCGCCACGGCAACAGCCGCTGCCGCAAACACCGTTGTGGTGCGGCCGGCGAACCGGGAAAAAACCGACGCCTCCACCACCAACTGTGGTGAGGCCGGTTGCTTGGCTCGTGTGGTGCGATCTTTATTGCCGGCGATTGGCCTGGCGGTCCGGTCGGCAATCTGCCGCCGTTCCACCGCCGGTCGTCGGTTAGGTGTTCTTGATGGGTGTTTGTGATTGAAGCGATAAAATTAAAACGATAAATATAAAGCTTTAAGACGTAACAATTTTAACGGATCTCACATAGACTAATATAAACAGATAAAAAACTAAAACGATTTTTAACAATGGCTCTGATACCACTGTTGGGTTTTCGTGGGTATCCTCGGATCAAACTGACTCGAGGATTAACTTAGATCTAACGAACCTCACTGGTTTGATAAATCTCATAGGTTTAAAATCAAACTGATAAAACCTATGTGATCAGAAACACACTGTTTCGATCCTATCATGCGGAAGCGATAAAAGCTAAAACCTTTAATAGCCTATTGATCTTTTAATCGTTTTAATCTTAATGATTTGGATTCAGATCAGTTTACCTGGATTGCTTGAGATTTAATCCACCGGTGATTGACCAACGAACGTTCTTCTAGTTGAACCGAATGAAACCCGGAAACGCAAAACTGGAATCCGAATGAGGGGGGGAGGTCGGCGCCGGTTAGGAGAGAGAGAGAGGAGGAGAGAAACTGATTTGTGTTTTTCTGAAAGGCTTAATTATTCCCTAACCCATAAGCCTTTATTTATATGGGAAGAAAACACAGTCTGAAAGGAATTCAGTTTCCATATTATAATTATCTCAAATCCTTTCCTTTTATTAACTGGAAAAGAATTTGCATATGATAATTATAAATATATATTTATCTAATATATATAAAATAAATATACAATCTCCTAATTAATTAATAACCCTCCAACTTTGGTAATTCTTACTGAAATTACCCAATTGATTTATAATACACTATTATAAATCCTAATTCTCCATTTCTGGGTTTCATCTAACTTGTTCGACTTATAGGTCCTCACAGGTGTGACCCTCAAGTGTCTTGTAACATTGGATGTATAATTACTTGGTTTGTCAACTCTGCACATAATCCCTAACAGGTATAAGCATGAATTTGATGTTCATTGGTCGAAATTAGAGTTGTGGGGTGAAAACCCTCATTTTTTGGGGCTGAAATTCGTGTTTGGGGCGATCAGACCCAATCGGCGGGTTTCATGCGGGTAACAACCAGCATGAAACCCTCGGGAAGGTCTGTTTGATTTTTGAGTTTTCCGAATTGGTCTCGTTTGGGGTCCTTTTGCTTAGTTACCCCTAAGGGTTAGTGAAACATAATGTTTCATGAAGTTTGGTGGTTTTGGCCAAGGGTGGAAGTGTCATTTCACGGTAGTGAGTCGGGTTTGAGTTAGAGGTACAATTTGGGCTATGTTTGACATGTGTATATGTGTTATGACTAGGTGGTGCAAAGTGACGGTTGTAATTGTTAGGAGAGCTGTGATTAACCATCTTATCAGGTGAGTACTTCACTTAACTCTTGCTGTTATGTATGTATGGTTACGATTGCATGTGTGATTATATGTATGCGTTCCTTCGGGGACATGGCAGAGTACCTATGGTGGTAGTAATACCCCTAGGGAATTATTATGAGATGTGTTCCTTTGGGGACTTGGGAGAGTACCTATGGTGGTAGTGATACCCCTAGGGAATTTGCAGAGGCCTGGTACCAGTGTCATTTATCTTTCCTTGATGGTAATGAGCCGTAAGGAAGATTGGAGACTTACATGTATGTAGTTGCTATGTACTTGTGATTGTGTGTGCATGATGGTAAGTGGTTAAGTGTGTGCTCACTAAGCTTTATGCTTACCCCGTTGTTGTTTATCTTTTTTAGTGTCAGGTACGTCCCGGAAGGGAAAAGAGAAAGATACCGAATGAGGCTCCGTGGTGGCAGTTCAGTCAAGAGGTTTTTTTTTTGGGATAAAGTGTCATGTGAAAACTTTAAGCTCTTTTATGTTTTGAAATGTAAACAATGGTTGTTTTCTGTAAATCTTTATACTTATGTTTTGTTGGTATGATCTATGGGTTAAAGTTTCAAAATTTTGTTAGATTTAAATGTTGGTTTGGACGAGCTTCCGCTATTTTGTACGAACTTGGTTACTATTAGTTAAATTGAATGTTTTGAGTTTTGGGATGTTACAAGTTGGTATCAGAGCCTAGGTTTAAGGGATTCAAGTATTCACAAGTGGGGATACTTGGACTTAAACCAAAAGCTTGTGTTTTTATAAATAAAAGTAACCAAAAGCAATGTTTTATGGAGAGATGAGTATGAAATGTTTTATGGAGAGATGAGTAGTGAGACTGAACTGCGGACCGGAGCATCAGAACGGGGGTGAGCACACTAACCTTACCTATTTTAAGGCATGTTGATTTATCGTAGACGTATGTATGAATTGCATGAGCTTATTGCATGTGTGGCAAGTGAGCATCAGTTGTGTGAATAACTGATGCTATGTAGTTATGTTAAGCATGTACCCCTATGATAGATGTTATGTAGCAAGTTGTTACGTGTATGATGTGAATGTGTGGCATGTGTGATACGTGAGCACTAGTATGTGAATTACTAGTGCTATGCATTTTAAGTTAAGTATGTATTCCATGATAGCTGTTATGAAACGTATGAATGCATGTATGTCGTATGTGGATTGGAGATATGTGGTTATGAGTAAAGAGCATGATGTCTGTTATGTACTTAATTGGTATATGAGCTATTAAAGCTTTGTGTATGATAAGTTGTGTGAAGTTATGGCATGTGTAGTATTTGAGCAGGAATTGCATGATAGACAAGCATGTACTACTATGGTAGTTGCTTGAAGTATAGATATTGCATGTAAGCCTGGTGTAGGCTAGTAGTACTTGACTATGAGTAGAAAAGTATGTTGCATGTTATGTGATGAACTGGTAGACGAGCTATTAAAACTCTAGTGTAAGGGTTATGAATGGGGCAACTAGTTGGGGATTGGGATTTTTGTGATGGTGTCGAGGCTAGATATGTAGAGTGTATTTATAATGATACAAGGGCCGTATCATTGCAAATACATTGTGCATATCGGGAATTGATATAGTCACTAGAGTTCTATGAACCAACTGGATTGTCGGGATGGGGTAGTAGCATGATAGGACCTTCGTGAGTGTCCTTAAGGTAAGTAGTTAGACCCCTAAGAAGCATGTGACGAGAAGAGAATTTGAAGCTAAGGTCATTGACCTGAGCTAGTAGACGGCATGGGACGGAAAATAGAGTGGTGTTTAAAAATAGTATGTTAATTGAATCAGTGAGGATAGACCACTCGGTAGCATGTCAGGAAAGGAGGAGTATAGTGAGGGTCGTTGACCTGAACTATCATAGGCAGGACGAGGAAAAAAGTAGTCATTCTAGAATGTGATGATATTTGGATTAGTACATGTTGTGGATAAATCGGTGTCCTGTTTATGTTGGGAATTGAGATGACAGTATGAATAGGTTACATGTGTACAGTTAGTGGATTAAAGAGTGTAGCGGATGAGGTAGGAGAAATTCTCTATGAGATCCTTCCTGGATTTTTGAGCGTGAAGAGCAAGAAGTAACCTAGGTGGTTAGCAGCAGTCTAGAAGCAGTTATGGCCGCATGAGTCGGCGATGCAGTAAGCTCTCAGTCTGCTGAGGCTAGAGCAGTTAGTTACGAGGCTACTTGGCATGTCGATCACTGATGTTCTGTGACGAAAGATGCTATCTGCACTGGTTGCATGGCGAAAGTAGAGGTCAGGTTGCTGTAAGCCTGCTTAGTGGAGTCGCAGAGGATCGACGGAAGTTGACTGTTTGGTAAAGGGCAAAGAAGCTAATGGAGAGTATGATGTTGGAGCAACTATCTGGCTTTCCGGAGAACAGAAGGTACCTCGGTTAGAGATAGAGAGGCTGACCAGCAAGTCGCTATCGGTAGTTCAACCTATCGGGTTAGTGAATGAGATTACTGGCAAGTTACTAGAGGTGATCACTCTGTTGCTCAGAGTATGTCGCAATCGAAGGGAGGAAGATGTGCAGATATGTTGAAGTGTTAGAGCTAAAGATAAGAGAAGTTATGGTGACAGTAAGGTGCGCTGATTTTATCAGATGCACGAGGTAACTTGAGTTAGAGACTTAGACTTGAAGAGTGATACCTCCAAGATTTGGGGGCATGTGTTCCAGTTGACAGCATAAGAGGCAAGGACGGAGCCGGACGTCGTGACAGAGTAAGCAAGAGAGTCCGTTAGAAGTAGAAATAGCGGACGAGGAGTACTGTTGATGTAATGATGTGTATAGAGAGAATGTAATAGAGATAGATGGAATCAGGGTTGGTATAGACCTGATCCCTACCGCTCTGAGGAAGGTAAATGTAATAGTTGGTACAAGTTGGTTGAGTCGAAACCGAGTTTGCATTGATTGTGAGAAGCAGCAGGTAGTAGTTCAAACCCAAGTGGGGGAGAACTGACTATCGAAGGACATGGGAGAAGACTACCGAAGGTATATGCTTGGGCTAAGGTCAGGAAGCATGTCTTTCATGGAGGTAGAAGCTACTTAGCGTACGTGGTCGATAACCGAGCTGAGACAAGAAGGAGACGGTAGCGAATATGCCAGTGGTCAGCGAGTATCCGGATGTATCCCCGGATGACTTGCCTGACATTCCACATGAGAGGCAAGTGGAGTTCGGATCAAGCTAATTCCGGGGGGTGGTGTCGGTATCTAAGACCTGTACCGGGTAGCACCTCCGGAGATGCAAAAATTGTTGCGGATGTGTATTGATTACCGAGAGTTAACCAAGCTTACGGTAAAGAATAGATACCCACTGCCGAGGATCGACAATCTCTTCGATCAGCTTCAGGGAGCCATGTAGTTCTCGAAGATAGATCTTCGCTCAGGGTACCACCAGTTGAAGGTTCGAGAAGAGGATGCGCATAAGTCGGCCTTTCGTACTCGATATGGGCATTTCAAGTTCATGGTGATGCCATTCAGGTTGACGAATGCGTCAGCAGCTTTTATGGACCTGATGAACCAGGTCTGCAGGTCGAGGTTGAATAGGTTCGTGATCGTATACTTAGACGAGATACTGATCTATTGGAGATCGAGGGAGGAGCATGTAGAGCAGTTACGAGACGTATTCGAGATTCTACGCAAGGCATGTTGAGTGTGGAGAAAGGAAGACAGCAGCGATCGAGGCCTTAAGAAAGAAGCTATGTGAAGCTCTAGTGTTGACTTCACCGAAGATAGAGAACATGGCAGCTTAGTGTGGTACTTACTACCACGAGTTGGTTGTATTAAGATGCAGCGTGAGAAATAAACGGATGTCGTGAAGAGTTATAGCGTGTGTTACATTGTACGTGATGATAGAGAATAGATAACTATATTTAATGCGAATAGCATGTTTTGTGTGCTTATGGACAGCCTTGTACCCATAAGGGTCGAGGGGATGGTATCGTTCTTGTTAGAGGAGAACATACGACCAGTTCCGTTCTTGGAACGGAGAGTAGTTAGATGTGCATATATGTTTTGTGGTGAATGTTATTGTAGTAACTCGTGGAACGAACTCTTGATTGTTCGAAGCTGTTGTTGAATTGGGTTAGGAATGAAAAAGTGATGTAACTGTATGTGTTGAGATGTTGGAGTCGGAGATAAGAGAAGGTGTGATGATAGTGAGGTGCATTAAGTGCACGAAGAAGGTGAGCTTGTTGTCCAGACTAATCTTTAGTTGATTCTCGTGTTTCCTACACTGGTGGTTACACCCGTAGGCTTCGAGGGTCAAGTAGGGACTGTCGAGACTGGGTGTTTGGGGCTAGGTGAAGTATGTATACAGTGATGTAAGAGATGTTGAAAGGATTTATTGATACAAATGTGATAGAAATAGAAAGGGTAAGAGTCATATCAACCCTATAACTGGTTGTGTGTTAGTTGGTGTTACAAGTTGGTATGAAGTTAGACTTAAGTTAGCGTGTGAGATGAAGTGCTTCAGAAGGTGTCACCACGAAAAGAGGTGATACGCTTCCAGAAGCGTGGCAAGTGGGTCGGAGATTCATCGGACCGTTCGAGATAGACGCACATGTAGGGAAAGTTGCGTATCGGCTTGAGTTACCGACAAAACTCAGTCAGATACACAACACTTTCCATGTTTCACAGCTGCGGTAGTTCTTGGTGGATGAGCGACTTATCTACGCGGAGAGACCGAAATTGATCTTGGAAAGAAAGACCAAGTCTTTGAGAGACAAGGTCATCGGGATAGGGAATGTTCAAAGGGAGCATAGAAAAGGACTCGAAATGGACGTGGAAACCGGATGATGAGATGAGACGGAATTACTCTGGGATGTTTCAGGTATAGGCGATTTCGGGGACGAAATCCTGGTAAGTGGGGGAGAGTTGTAACGCCCGTTTTCAGTTTTGGAACTTAACGGAGTTTGGTTAGTTAATTAACCCAGTTAACCGTGTTTGTAGGAGTCAAGGGACTAGAGTGGTTTTTTTAAAAAGTGAAGGGTATGAGGTGGAGGCTTATGAAAGGAGAAAACTCCCAACTCTCTTTCAGTTTTCCAGGGAAACGTACGAGAAGAGAAAGGGAGGGCGACTAGAGAAGGATAGCAAAGGAGAAATTAAGGCTTGTGGTGGATTGATTGTGTTAGCAATTACGCTAATTTCAGTGAAGGTATGTATCCTTGCATGTTTAAGTGTTCAATTGATGTCAATTGGTGTTTATTTTGGAGTAAGAACTATGGGTTAGGGTTATGATGTGAAAGATGATCATAGAATCATCAATTGGTATGTAATTGGATGTTAATAGATGTTTATTATCGTAAGGGAGGTTGGTATAAGCATGAATTTGATGTTCATTGGTCGAAATTAGAGTTGTGGGGTGAAAACCCTCATTTTTTGGGGCTGAAATTCGTGTTTGGGGCGATCAGACCCAATCGGCAGGTTTCATGCGGGTAACAACCAGCATGAAACCCTCGGGAAGGTCTGTTTGATTTTTGAGTTTTCCGAATTGTTCTCGTTTGGGGTCCTTTTGCTTAGTTACCCCTAAGGGTTAGTGAAACATAATGTTTCATGAAGTTTGGTGGTTTTGGCCAAGGGTGGAAGTGTCATTTCACGGTAGTGAGTCGGGTTTGAGTTAGAGGTACAATTTGGGCTATGTTTGACATGTGTATATGTGTTATGACTAGGTGGTGCAAAGTGACGGTTGTAATTGTTAGGAGAGCTGTGATTAACCATCTTATCAGGTGAGTACTTCACTTAACTCTTGCTGTTATGTATGTATGGTTACGATTGCATGTGTGATTATGTGTATGCGTTCCTTCGGGGACATGGCAGAGTACCTATGGTGGTAGTAATACCCATAGGGAATTATTATGAGATGTGTTCCTTTGGGGACTTGGGAGAGTACCTATGGTGGTAGTGATACCCCTAGGGAATTTGCAGAGGCCTGGTACCAGTGTCATTTATCTTTCCTTGATGGTAATGAGCCGTAAGGAAGATTGGAGACTTACATGTATGTAGTTGCTATGTACTTGTGATTGTGTGTGCATGATGGTAAGTGGTTAAGTGTGTGCTCACTAAGCTTTATGCTTACCCCGTTGTTGTTTATCCTTTTTAGTGTCAGGTACGTCCCGGAAGGGAAAAGAGAAAGATACCGAATGAGGCTCCGTGGTGGAAGTTCAGTCAAGAGGTTTTTTTTGGGAGAAAGTGTCATGTGAAAACTTTAAGCTCTTTTATGTTTTGAAATGTAAACAATGGTTGTTTTCTGTAAATCTTTATACTTATGTTTTGTTGGTATGATCTATGGGTTAAAGTTTCAAACTTTTGTTAGATTTAAATGTTGGTTTGGACGAGCTTCCGCTATTTTGTACGAACTTGGTTACTTTTAGTTAAATTGAATGTTTTGAGTTTTGGGATGTTACAAGTTGGTATCAGAGCCTAGGTTTAAGGGATTCAAGTATTCACAAGTGGGGATACTTGGACTTAAACCAAAAGCTTGTGTTTTTATAAATAAAAGTAACCAAAAGCAATGTTTTATGGAGAGATGAGTATGAAATGTTTTATGGAGAGATGAGTGGTGAGACTGAACTGCAGACCGGAGCATCAGAACGGGGGTGAGCACACTAACCTTACCTATTTTATGGCATGTTGATTTATCGTGGACGTATGTATGAATTGCATGAGCTTATTGCATGTGTGGCAAGTGAGCATCAGTTGTGTGAATAACTGATGCTATGTAGTTATGTTAAGCATGTACCCCTATGATAGATGTTATGTAGCAAGTTGTTACGTGTATGATGTGAATGTGTGGCATGTGTGATACGTGAGCACTAGTATGTGAATTACTAGTGCTATGCATTTTAAGTTAAGTATGTATTCCATGATATCTGTTATGAAACGTATGAATGCATGTATGTTGTATGTGGCTTGGAGATATGTGGTTATGAGTAAAGAGCATGATGTCTGTTATGTACTTAATTGGTATATGAGCTATTAAAGCTTTGTGTATGATAAGTTATGTGAAGTTATGGCATGTGTAGTATTTCAGCAGGAATTGCATGATAGACAAGCATGTACTACTATGGTAGTTGCTTGAAGTATAGATATTGCATGTAAGCCTGGTGTAGGCTAGTAGTACTTGACTATGAGTAGAAAAGTATGTTGCATGTTATGTGATGAACTGGTAGACGAGCTATTAAAACTCTAGTGTAAGGGTTATGTATGGGGCAACTAGTTGGGGATTGGGATTTTTGTGATGGTGTCGAGGCTAGATATGTAGAGTGTATTTATAATGATACAAGGGCTCGTATCATTGCAAATACATTGTGCATATCGGGAATTGATATAGTCACTGGAGTTCTATGAACCAACTGGATTGTCGGGATGGGGTAGTAGCATGATAGGACCTTCGTGAGTGTCCTTAAGGTAAGTAGTTAGACCCCTAAGAAGCATGTGACGAGAAGAGAATTTGAAGCTAAGGTCATTGACCTGAGCTAGTAGAAGGCATGGGACGGAAAATAGAGTGGTGTTTAAAAATAGTATGTTAATTGAATCAGTGAGGATAGAACACTCGGTAGCATGTCAGGAAAGGAGGAGTATAGTGAGGGTCGTTGACCTGAACTATCATAGGCAGGACGAGGAGGAAAGTAGTCATTCTAGAGTGTGATGATATTTGGATTAGTACGGGTTGTGGATAAATCGGTGTCCTATTTATGTTGGGAATTGAGATGACAGTATGAATAGGTTACATGTGTACAGTTAGTGGATTAAAGAGTGTAGCGGATGAGGTAGGAGAAATTCTCTATGAGATCCTTCCTGGATTTTCGAGCGTGAAGAGCAAGAAGTAACCTAGGTGGTTAGCAGTAGTCTAGAAGCAGTTATGGCCGCATGAGTCGGCGATGCAGTAAGCTCTCAGTCTGCTGAGGCTAGAGCAGTTAGTTACGAGGCTACTTGGCATGTGGATCACTGATGTTCTGTGACGAAAGATGCTATCTGCACTGGTTGCATGGCGAAAGTAGAGGTCGGGTTGTTGTAAGCCTGCTTAGTGGAGTCACAGAGGATCGACGGAAGTTGACTGTTTGGTAAAGGGCAAAGAAGCTAATGGAGAGTATGATGTTGGAGCAACTATCTGGCTTTCCGGAGAATAGAAGGTACCTCGGTTAGAGATAGAGAGGCTGACCAGCAAGTCGCTATCGGTAGTTCAACTTATCGGGTTAGTGAATGAGATTACTGGCAAGTTACTAGAGGTGATCACTCTGTTGCTCAGAGTATGTCGCGATCGAAGGGAGGAAGATGTGCAGATATGTTGAAGTGTTAGAGCCAAAGATAAGAGAAGTTATGGTGACAGTAAGGTGCACTGATTTTATCAGATGCACGAGGTAACTTGAGTTAGAGACTTGGACTTGAAGAGTGATACCTCCAAGATTTGGGGGCATGTGTTCCAGTTGACAGCATAAGAGGCAAGGACGGAGCCGGACGTCGTGACAGAGTAAGCAAGAGAGTCCGTTAGAAGTAGAAATAGCGGACGAGGAGTACTGTTGATGTAATGATGTGTATAGAGAGAATGTAATAGAGATAGATGGAATCAGGGTTGGTATAGACCTGATCCCTACCGCTCTGAGGAAGGTAAATGTAATAGTTGGTACAAGTTGGTTGAGTCGAAACCGAGTTTGCATTGATTGTGAGAAGCAGCAGGGTTGTTAATTTGTTATTAAGACCAAAATTATCTTATGGAAAATTTCATCTATGTCCTTAAAAACTTGATATATTACGTATATATCCTTACAAACTTTAAAACTACATACATATCCTTCTAAACCTCTAAAACTCTCATTTATATCCTTCTCTCTAATTTTATTATATTTAAAACATTAAAATATATAAATCATTATCTATTAATTTAATTTATTTTGTAAATTACCTAAACACCCTTTCTTCCAATCCTAAACTCAATCGTATTTCCAATCCTAAATTCAAATCGTATTTCCAATCCTAAATTCAATTGTATTCCATCCTCAAATTGAGATTCAATCGACGAACAAGTAGTCGACTACCTCCATTCCGATAGGTGGCGACCTCCATTCCGATCGACGACTCTGCAATCGACGGCCTTCATTCCGATCAACAACCTCCATTCTGATCGTCGACATCTGAAGTCGATATCCGTTACGGATTCTGCATTTTTCTGAAATCGACCTCTGAAATTGATTTGGGTTCTACAGCATTTGGAGTCTGACTCGCTTGATAGCTTTGGTTCAGATCGAGGTTTGAATTACGTCACTTAGTGCAGACACAAGCACTGGAAAAAATATCGTTTTTTGCTTTTGTCAGGTGATGTTGTGAATTTGAGTCTTTGCTTTGTTTCTGTCTTCATAGGAGCTTCTCTTTTTCCTTGCCTTTTGATTAATTCTCTTAAGTTGTAAGTGGGGTTTATAGCACCTTTGTGTTTCCTGTTTTACTTGTATATGTGGATGGTATTGTATTTGGTTGTTCTTTGGTTTTTATAATACTGTTGTTTTAAAAAGATGAGATGGATCCAGATTGTATCATATGTCTTCTTCTGTTTCATATTGTACAAACATTTTTGTGTTGGGTGGCAAAAGAAATTTTTGTGGTGAAAAATTGGCTAGATGGATTGGATCCATTAATTGGTGCAAGTGGTCATAAGTATGAAATCCCCTTTGCATCCATTAATTGGTTCATTCACCTACACCTAAATGATGTAGTGTTGCTCTACATTGAATTACTGGAGATAGGTTTAATTCATCCTCATTCATGGCCATGGTAATACAAAAGCTAATTACTCTCTCTCTCTCCTTCTCTGTATTACTGCACTCAGAAATATCTCATCAATTTTAGCTTTTTCTTGAATTTTATCTTCTTGTATTCTTTGTATATATGTTTGAATATTTATGGTCGACCTTCTCATAAATATTCCAACATTTCACTGTGATCTTCTTCTTGAATGCTAGGAAACTGCATATCCTTCAAAGAAATCCAAGACCGCGGTCTCAAGACCTTCAACCGAGTACTTGATATAGTTTTCAGTGTGCCTCCCGTTCTCTATATGAGTCCTGAATCTTCCAAGAAACGAGCGGTAGGTGTTTATGCAAAAAATTACACAAATTACGTCGTAAGATAAGTTGTGAGGCTAATCCGTCGAAAGTAAGAATCTAACTTGGTAAACGCACAAATAAATAAAGGAAAATGAACACAAGAGATTGATGACGCAGTAAAAACCTCAATGTCGAGGAAAAAACCTGCGGCCGACTAAGATATAGTCGACGTTGTACTATGTATCACCAAGCAGGGGTGATGTCCTTGAATTTTACACTATCGGTCGTACGATTACAATAGAAATGACAATTCGATCAAAGGTAAATTACAAAGATTTGTGTAGAAATTAGAGAGAAGGTAAGAGCAGCTTGGATAGTCATCAGATACTCCCAAATGGGAGCTTCAGGTGTCTTTTATAGTTGATTTTGCAGCAACGGTCGTCAATAATAGCTCATTAATGACAACGGTTGTAACTGTCGCGGGAATCCTGGTCGTAACGGTTGAGTATTAATTAGTTGCGTATCTTGGCCTTTAATGATGATTTAGTCTTCGATAACGGTCGATTACCTGTTACAGGAAAACAGACTAAGGAAAAATATGACCGTTAGTAGATAACTGATAACTGTCGTACGTTATCTTATAAGAGTCGTACGATACTTGCTGAAGTAATCGTTCGACAAATACGTTATGACGTTCGATGGTGTTATGCATATGTTCGACGGAACTTTAGGTTTGTCTCAGGACCTTATCTTAATACAGGACTAAGGTCCAATAAGATATCTTACGATTTTATATCGTCGTCGTACGATGGTAAATTTTTACCTAAACAGTAGGCTGGAATCAGTTTTCGATATGGAAATCTACAGCTCCTCGTCGAAGCTGTGTATCGGGTATTAACCATAAGGCCTGCATACGGTGGACTTCCTCAAACATGGCGATAAACGACTTGAACCTCTCTCTCAATGCACATCTTGAAAACTCAGATGAGAAACTTCCACTCACATGACGCCCTTCATCTCTTAAACAATAAAAAACCCCAACCCATGTTCCTTGTAATTTTTTTTAAATGAAAATCACTCTGAAACTATATCTAGTTGAAGGTCAATTTCAGAAAATTGCAAATCTGTAATGGAGGTCGATCAAAACATGGATTGCAGAGGTCGATTTCAGAGGTCTCCAATCAGATGGACGTCGATTTCTTATGTCTCCGATCAGATGGAGGTCGATTTCACAGGTCGATTTTAGAAAAATGCAAAATCTGTGATGGATGTCGACGATCGGAATGGAGGTCGTCAATTGCATAGTCGCCGATCAGAATGGAGGTCGCCGCCGATCATAATGGAGGTAGTTGACCACTTGTTCGCCGATTGAATCTCAATTTGAGGATTGGAAATACGATTGAGTTTAGTATTGGAAGAAAGGGTGTTTAGGTAATTTACAAAATAAATTAAATTAATAGATAATGATTTATTATTTTAATGTTTTAAATATAATAAAATTAGAGAGAAGGATATATATGAGAGTTTTAGAGGTTTAGAAGGATATGTATGTAGTTTTAAAATTTGTAAGGATATATACGTAATATATCAAGTTTTTAAGGATATAGATGAAATTTTCCCAATATCTTAAGTTTAAAAAGTTTTATAAAATCACTTTAAGCTTTAATGTAATATTCATTATTATGTAATTGGGCTTTTGGGCTTAGGCTCACCATGTGAATGTCACCTACTATATAAAGGTGTTAACGGTTTAGACCAACTCCAACCCATAATACCAAAAACAAATTCAACTCCAACCATACTCCAAAAGAAAAACATCAAATCAGTGGGCCCATATGAAAAAACAATTTTTATTATTATTATATATTTTATTATACAATATATATAATTTATAATAATAATAGTAGAGTTGAAAAGAATAAAATAGATTATATAGTGGGCCATTGTTGGTCCCAAATAATCAAACAAAAAAAGGATTCAAGAGAGAAATAAAAAAGATGAGAAGAAAAGTTCTTGTGTTTATTATGAGATCTCAAGAGCATTACAAGAACACACACACCAACTCACTTTGCTAGACTCTCATTGGAAATGCCTTCTCACCTTTCTCTCAACCCTAAACCCCTTTATATATGGGGCCTAAATACAAAAGCCCAAGCCCAATAGCTAAACTAACTAGTTAAACACTAATTAAACCTTTTCAAAGCTTACTTTATAAAACTTTCACTAATTAGGACAATTTGGTCCTAACAGCCATGCATGGGGATTTGGTGTGGTGAATAGTAAATCACCAAATATGGTGGGTGTTTGATTTAAAATGAGTTGGCCGGCAAAACCATTTGGTGTTTTAGCGTATGATTGGATCAACCATACTACAAAATCCATAGATTTGCAGTATGGTTGGAGAAGCTCTTAGAAGATTGATTATGAGAGTCATTTAAGTGAAGTTGTGTGTTTCCTTTAGAGAGCTTTATAGATTTGATCTTCTTTAATAAAACACAATGACATGATTTTTATATGAATTCTTCAGTGAGTCATAAAAAAATTATTTACATAAAAAAATTCTTTCTCTAGGCCATAAAAAAAATCATAGAGATGCAACCTCAAACTTTTTATCGTATAACATTTTTCAGTGAGTCATGCTTAGATTTTATCTTGGAAGAGTTCTGTGTGATGAATTAAAATTAAGAGTAACTTATATATTTGGTTCATGTGATTTACACTTAATTGTACCGTTGGTTCTTATTTTAAAATAATTATGGATTTCGTTCTTGTGGTTTACAATTTTACACTCCTTTGATCGGTATGCCCTAACATTGTTAGAAACCCGAAAACCCGAAACCCGAAACCCGAAATCCTCGAAACCCGAAAAACCCGTCCGATGCTCACCCCTAAGTTAGTCTGTTAGTAGGTATTTTAGTCATTTTCTTTATTTTTTTGTAATTTAAAATATGTGTAATATTTTATTATAAAAAATAAAACTCTTTAAAATGACATCCTCATTGACTTTTCTTTTTCTATCCTACATTTTTATGAAACCGAATCATATTTTCTCTCTATCTCTAGGAAATCTCCGCCTCCGTTTCAGCAATTCCCATCAAATTCCGACCATCTCGTTCCTCACCGTGCTCATATAAACACCATCTTTATCTCGGTAGCCCATTGGTGTCGGTAGAGGCTAGGAGATTGATGGTGTTGTTTATATGAGCACGCTGACTCGGTGAGGAATGAGATGGTCAGAGAAAAAAATGGGGATTGTCAGAAATGGGCCGAGGCGAGGATTGCTTGGAGTCAGAGAGAAAATAGGATTTGGTTTCATAAAAATGTAGGGTAGATAAAGAAAAGTCAACGAGGACGTCATTTTAAAGAGTTTTATTTTTAATAGATTGTTAAATAATAAAATATTACACATATTTTAAATTATAAAAAAAATAAAAAAATGACTAAAATGCCCTCTAACTTAATCTACTTAACAAAAGATACCTAACATTGTTAGAGTATAGGGACCAAAGAAGTGTGAAATTATAAACCATAAGGACCAAATTCATAATTATTTCAAAATAGACCAAAATGCAATTACATATAAATCATAAGGACCAAATATGTAATATACTCTAAAATTAATGGTACATTTATCCATAGTAAGTAAAATGTCACTCGAGACTTCAGATGATTAATGATTAGTTTTGGATGGTAATTTATCAACAAACAACAGCTTGCATAATTAAAACAACTTAAAATAACGTCTACATTCGTCAACGGTTTCAGTCCTAGTAATAAAACGTTTACTTTTTTCATAAATAAAAATCTACGTTCGTCAACAGTTTCAGCCCTAACAATAAAACCTATACTTTTTTCACAAATAAACCGTCACATTTTGACTTTGAGAAGGACATTCATAAATGTCATATCTAATCAAATAGAGTTAAACTATTGATACTCTCTTTCACTCACATTTCACATGTTATTATTTCTTATCACCTCAGTTGTATATTCGGTTTGATGTGTGAATAGAATTCACCCATTATACGTTCTTTCTTTCTATTATTATATGTGTGATTTACCATTTTATGAATAAAAATTGATTAAGATTAAATAATATAAATTATACAGTAGTGATCAATGCTTTTAACTAAATGGCATGAGACATAGAATTGGGGTAACGTTTGTTTATGTAAAAAATTACACAACTCGATGTCGAATAAAACTTGTGTGAGGCTTAACCGTCGAGAGAAAGAAATTACAATCAATGATAAGTGCGGAAAAGTAAAATGAGACAAATAATTTGATGACGCAGGAAAAACCTCACAACGGAGGAAAAAACCTGCGGTCGACCTAAAAGATAAGTCGACAGAGCACTATGATCACCAATCAGGGGTGATGTCCTTCAAGTATACAGCTTTGATCGTACGATTACAACTGAGAAAACTATGAAATCGAATGTAAATTACAGATGATTCTCTAGAATAGTGATTATAGAATTTGTAAGCTTCGGGTAGAACTTCGTGTGTTGCAATGTTGGCTTGATTCTTCTTATATAGTGGCTTGATAATAACGGTCCAACGGTATTGTGGCTCATCAATGATTGAATCGTAACCGTCCAACGTTATTGTCTTCAATTAATGCTCGGAGAGTAACTGTCCAACGGCATTGTTGAGAGTTAATGTCCAGATTGTAACTGTTGCGAGATTCTTGCTTGTAACGGTCGATCTTGATGCTGTCGAACGATACATAACCTACGACTTGTTCGATGTAGTGATGATCTTCAACAAGCATAGCATAGTACTCAATTTCCGATTTCCTCAAAGGTGGACAATTGTTAGATATGATAATCAGCATACCTGCATCAAACATATAAACTTTGTATATTTATTCGTTAGTACCGTCGTACGATATTGTGGATATCGTTCGACTTATTCGATGTATATGTTCGATGTTTAATAATCTTTGTTCGATAGTTCTTTTAGGCTTTATCTCAGGACCTTATCTTAATACAGGACTATCGTCCTAACACTTATCTTACGATTATAGTCGATTGTCGTGCGATCGTAGATTTTTACCCTAACAATTTGCCCCCAAGATTTAGAAAATAATTCTAATTTTATCTAAATCTTTAATTCGCTGGTCAAAGAGTAAAAATACGTTGTCTAACGGTCAAATAGACGTTTAGAAATATAGCCGTTATCTAGCCGTTAGCCTGGACGCGTGTCTCCTAACGGCTAAATGATGACGCGTGGCACGATTATCTCTGATGACTCACTTGATTCAGTTACTATAAATAAGGCGTTTGATAATTAGAAAAGATTTTACAAATCTTCTTAATTTCCAAATCGATTTTGCGAGATCGTAATCCGTCCTTATTTTCGGCAAATATTTCGTGCGACTTAGGCTTTATAAGGTACCTCCTTCTCCCCTGTTTCATGCGTCTGAAGTCAATAGCGAAGAAAAGTAACAGAAGTTTAGATAATCTTAGGTTTACACGTTTGAAAAATAGTCTAAGTCGAATAGATTTCATTATGTCAAGCGAGACTAGGAGTTCAATTACTGAAAATCTAGAGGTAGAAGAATTAAGAGAGTTAGCCGGGCTTCCTGAGGGTGCTTTGGTGAGGGTAGCTGGAGAAATCCGTCCGGCGGATGCTCCGACGGGTTTCTTTGCCCTGTTTGAGTATCCGTTCAAAGTCGGATTTCGATGGCCATACTCTCCTTTGGCTAGAGCCTTCATGACTCGTTTTGATTTATCTCCGGGACAATTGATGCCCCAGTTCTGGCGTGTCGTCCATGTAATCGAACGGGTAACTAGAAACTGGGATCGTCCTGCGTTCTCGGTTGACGATCTTCTATCTGCTTATACTGTGACTCGCTCTCCTTACAACCGTTTTGGGTTGTTTCCAAGGGGAAGAAGCGATGCCATGTTGGTTCATGGTACCCAAGTGAACGATCGAGGATGGAAGGCGAGATACGTCTTTGTCCAAACGTCCTCGGTCGTAGGCGAGGAATCTTGGGTTGTTCCTGAATGGAACAAAGGCGGTAATATAGCTCACCTTGCTTTTCTTGTCTTCTTTGATTTTTGAGTTATTTTCTCTTACTAATCATTTGTTTCCTTTTTTGTAGCGATCGACTTCTCGTTCGAGGAGACTACTGAAGCGATCGAACGCTTCTTGAGCTACAGTGTGACCGATCGGAAGTATCGGACGTCAAAAGGAGGTGACGAGAGCGACGTCGAACCTGAAGTGCAAGTAATCGAAGAAAAGGACATGGAAGGTAATTGTCTTACGTCGATATTCTCGTTATAGTAATTTATTTTGATTCTAATTTCTCTTTTCTGCGCAGGCTCAGCTTCTAAGAAGGCGTCGACAATGGAAGCAGCTGCTCGTGCTGCCAAAAGAAAAGCTGCTGCCCAAGAGGCTCAAGTGGCTAAACGTACGAGATCGTCGTACGTTCCTGTGGATACCCCGCCTAAGGATACCGCACGCAAGGTTGAAGGCGGGATAGCAGCTATCCCTCTTAGCTTTGCTCCTCCTGCAAAGGGAGAGGGTGCGTCGAGTCAGCCTGCGTCGAAGGTCGACAAGGGCAAGGGGGTTGAGGGATCTGGTCTTACGACCATGACGATCCAGATACCCTCTGACTTCATGGTGGACGACGTCATTAGGACGGCGGCCACTTTCCCTGTCCTGGAGCAGTTTCATGTCCCTGCTCAGAAGGCGCGCATGGAGGAGGCTGACATCGAAGATCTGGATGCCTCCATTGCGGGTATCTCCTTCCTGGTAAGTCTTTGTCGTATGTTTTCTACTTTCAGTTTATTTGTACAGCTTCTAATCCTTTCTTTTTTCTTTTGTATAGGCCTTGCAAACTAGTCTTAGCCTCCATACTCGGATGGCTAAGATCAAAGAGGAGTTGGCGTCGAACCAAAATGACGTCAAAGTGGCCAAGAAGGAGGCCGACAAGGCCAAAAAGAAGCTGACCCAATTGGTCGACGAGGTTAATGCCAAGTCGGTCCAAATTGGGGACCTGAATCTAAGCTGGAACTCAGCGAACAATTTCAGGTTCAACAGCGAGAACGGTTGAAGTTGGCCTTGGATCGCACCAAGGAGCTGGAGAAAGAGCTGTTGGTCGTTCGACGAGAGAAAGCTGAGAGGGAGGAAGCTCTGTCGTCCAAGATCCAAGAACTGGAAGAGGATGCTGCCTTGGTTCGCGTGGTCGCACGTACTGCGGTCATGCGACGAGTAGCCGCTGGGACTATCACCTCTCAGATGGCAAAGGACGAGGTAGCCTCTTTCGTTCAGGTGATGGGCTCTGAAGACCTTCTTGACGAGGAGGATCTAAAAGGCCTGGACGAAGAGAAGCCTGCGGATGTCGAGGAAGCAGGTGTCGAGGAGGAGGTTCTTGGAACCTCTGGATCCGTTCCTGCGCATCCTTTGGAGACTGAAGAGGTTCCTGCTGCAGATCCACCTTCCACCGACGCTCCTTTAGAATAGTTTTCTCAGTTGTAATCGTAAAAAATTTTTTGTACTCTGCCGTTTTTAGGCAAGAAATGTTTAATGAATGAAATTTTGTTTCATTTGATGTGTTATTATAATTTTTATCATGCGTTTTGTGTCGTGCGTTTTAGCTTGTATCGTGCGTTTTTAGCTTTTACCGTGCGTTTTAGCCTGTATCGTGCGTTTTTATCGTGCGTTTTAGCTTTTATTTTTGCATGCATTTGTTTTAAAGTCCTTAGACTTGATTTAGAAACGTTTCTTTTGTACTCATGAGAGTATTCGTGCGACTGGCGAGTTGACTTGCGCTCTTGCGACATAATCGTGCGTTATAGCGTTTATCTTGCGATCCATGCGATTTTTGTCGTGCGATTCCTGCGATAAGCATGCATTTAGTCGTGCGATACTTGCGTTAATCGTGCGATCCATGCGATTTATCGTGCGATACCTGCGAAAAAGGATGACTAAGGGGTGGCCGTTGGCTTAGCCAACGGCGCTCCGATGCTTAAGTCAGTAATGGATAAGGAATAAATCGTATGTAAATAGGTTTAGAAATAATACCTTTTGAGGTGATGGGCGTTCCAGCTTCGTGGGATTTCCATACCTTCCATAGTCGTAAGTCTGTATGCTCCATTTCCAATGACTTTGGAAATTATGTAAGGTCCTTCCCATTTGATGGAAAGTTTTCCAGCGTTTGGCTCTTGTGTGTTTTGAAACACATGTCGTAAGACATAATCTCCAACTTGAAAAATTTTTGCCTTTACCTTTTTGTTGAAGTGTCTTTCGACAATTCCTTTCTGTGCAGCCATCGTTCGTAGTGCTTTTTCTCGGATTTCTTCTAAGGCGTCAAGATCGTAGGATAAATTTATTGCATTTTGATCATACGTGCGACTTCTGGCAGTTGGTATTTGAGCTTCGATTGGCAAGACTGCTTCGCATCCATATACTAGAGAATACGGAGTTTGTCCAGTTGATGCTCTAGGTGTCGTACGATTTGCCCATAAGACAGATGGCAATTCTTCTACCCATTTTCCTTTTGCTCCTTTCAACCTCTTTCGGATTGAATTGATGATGACTTTGTTGCTCGACTCTGCTAATCCGTTAGATTGTGGATATCTCGGAGTTGAAGTGATTAATTTGATTCCTCGCTTTTCACAGAACGTACGAGTCTTATCACTTATAAATTGTGAGCCGTTGTCGCACATGATTTCGGCTGGTACCCCGAATCTATAAATGATGTTTTTCTGAAAGATATAACTTCTTTATCTCGGACCTGTGAGAAAGCACCAGCTTCTATCCATTTCGAGAAGTAGTCGGTGAGTACGAGTAGATAGACTTTCTGTCCAGGGGCTGGAGGTAATTTTCCCACGATATCCATTCCCCATCGCATGAAGGGCCATGGAACTAGAACAGAATGCAAAGGTTCAGATGGTCGATGAACCATGCTCGAATGTTTTTGACATGCGTCGCATCGTTGGACGTACGTTATGGCATCTTCTCGTAGAGTAGGCCAATAGTAACCTTGTCGTGAGATTCGACTGGCAAGACTTCTGCCCCCTGCGTGATTTCCACATTCTCCGTCGTGCATTTCTTGGAGAATTTGATTGATTTGTACTTTATTTGTAACGCATCGTAGAAGAAGTCCTGTCGTGGATCTTCGATAAAGTTGATCTTCAAAGATTGTGTATCTTGAGGCTTTCGATCTTGTCTTTCGAGCTTCCATTTTATCTTCAGGGAGTTGGTCGTGCTTGAGGTAGTTCCATATGTCGAGCGACCAATTGTAAATTTCCTCGTTCATCTGTACTTCATCGTTTACTGCAATTGTTGGTGTCGTGAGATGAAGTATTGGGATATTTTCCATGAATGGATCATGAAATGCAGATCCCAGATTGGCCAGTGCGTCCGCTTGCATATTTAGATCTCTTGGTATTTGCTCGATCAAGAACTGTTCAAATCGTGCGATTCGATCCTTAACGGCTTTGAGATAACTCATCATTTTTGAGTCTTTTGCTTGAAAATCCCCATTTACTTGGTTTACGACCAATAGAGAATCGCTTCGAACGTGCAACTGTTTTGCCCCCAGTTTAAGAGCAATATCTAGTCCTGCGATCAAAGCTTCATATTCTGCTTCATTGTTTGTGGCTTTGAATTCGCATCGTACGGAGTATACTATATTTCCCCCTTGTGATGATTTTAAGACAATGCCTAATCCACATCCTCGTACGTTCGAGGAACCATCAACGTAGAGTATCCAAGGCTGGTTGTCTGAAATCATCACAACTTCGTCGCACGTCGTGGGTTCCAATCCTGGAGAAAACTCTGCCACGAAATCTGCTAGTACTTGCGATTTGATGGCCGTCTTGGATTTAAATTCAATGTCGAACCCACTGAGATAAATGCTCCATTTGGCTAGTCGTCCTGTCAGTTCTGGTTTTCGAAGCACCGTCTTGAGTGGATAATTGGTCACAACAATGATATGATGTGACTCGAAGTAATGCCTTAGCTTCTTTGCTGCCGTCATAAGACCTAGTAACAATTTTTCCATTGATGTGTACCTGGTTTCTGCGTCGAGGAAAGATTTGCTGACATAATAGATTGGTTGTTGTCGTTGATCTTCTTCTCGCACAAGTACTGCACTTGTCGCATTTTTGCTCACTGCCAAGTACAACTGTAGACTTTCTCCTTCGACTGGTTTTGTCAGCAGTGGAGGTGATGTCATATATTGCTTCAGTTCTTGCAAAGCTTTCTCATGTTCGTCTGTCCATAAGAAGCCTTGATTCTTTCGTAGGACATTATAGAACAAATGGCATTTATCCGATGATCGTGAAATAAATCGGGTTAAAGCTGCCACTCGTCCTGTTAACTTCTGGACTTCTTTGATATTCCTTGGAGATTGTATCTCGACGATAGCTTTGACTTGTTCTGGACTTGCTTCGATTCCGCGTTGCGTGACCAAGTACCCCAAGAATTTTCCTGCTCGTACTCCGAAGGAACATTTTGTTGGATTGAGCTTCATCTTGTATTGTCGTAGGATATCGAAGGATTGCTTTAAATGTGCAACGTGATCGATCGAACGTTCTGATTTCACAAGCATGTCGTCGATATAAACTTCCATTGTTCGACCAAGATGCTCCTTGAACATCATGTTAACCAATCTCTGATATGTTGATCCTGCATTCTTGAGACCGAATGGCATAACTTTGTAACAGTATATGCCTTTATCGGTCATGAATGCAGTCTTCTCCTGGTCGTCCGTGTGCATCAATATTTGGTTGTATCCTGAATACGCGTCCATGAATGTCAACAATTCATGTCCTGCCGTCGCGTCGACCATTGCGTCGATATGAGGTAAAGGAAAAGGATCTTTTGGACAAGCTTTGTTTAGATCCGTGAAATCAATGCAGACTCGCCATTTTCCGTTCTTCTTTTGTACGACGACTACATTAGCCAACCATTCTGGATATTTGACTTCTCGGATCTTCCCTGTTTTAAGCAGATTGTCAACTTCATCGTTAATCACTTTGTTTCTTTCAGGCGCGAACTTGCGACGTTTCTGCTTAATGGGTTTGAACGTAGGATCCACATTCAATTTATGCGATATAATGCTTGGATCTATTCCGACCATATCTTCGTGCGACCATGCAAAACAGTCTGAATGTTCCTGCAAAAAAGATATAATCGTATTTTTTATGTCAGGGGGGAGCGAGGCTCCTACGAAGACTTTTCGATCAGGATGTTCAGGATCAAGGACGACTTCTTCTAGCCGAAGGTCGTCGTTCGATTTCCTCTCATCCTGGCTCTGTAATTGCTAGATGTCCTGTGACTTTGTCTTCATCGTGATCTTGTAACATTCTCGTGCAATTTTGTTCTCACTAGCAATCTCTTGAATTCCCCATGGAGAAGGAAATTTAATCTTCTGGTGGTATGTCGAAGGAATTGCTTTCATCTCGTGGATCCAGGGTCTTCCAAGAATAACATTGTAAGCTGATTGGCAGTCCACAACGTTGAACTTTGTTTGTTTGTTGATGCCTTTAGTGTAGACAGGCAAGATGATTTCTCCGAGAGTGTTCATCGGGTCTCCATTGAATCCAATCAGAGTAGTACTTCGTCGTACGATTTCTGATCGTTCGATTCCCATGACTTTAAGAGTATCTGCAAAAATAACGTTAGCCGAACTACCTCCATCAATCAATATTCTCTTAGTCGAACAGTTTCCGATTGTCAACTGTATGACTAGAGCGTCATGATGTTTATGATGGACCCCCTGTGTATCGTCTTGGTCGAACGTGATTGCCATTGCATCGAGCTCTTTTTCTGTCTTTGATTTGGCTTCTCCGGGGATAGGATGTTCGCTTGGACCATCTCGTGCATGTCGCTTTGCAGCTGAATATGTAAGTCCACAAACTTCTGATCCTCCAGTGATGCAGTTTATGACTTTTGTATGAACTGGTGACGCTGGTCGTCCTTGTTCTTCTGGGATGAGGCCTTTTAGATGCCCCTTAGATTTCAAATACGAAATCTCCTTCTTTAAACTGATGCATTCATCCGTCGTATGACCATGATCGTCGTGGAAATCGCACCATCTGTTCTGATCTTTGTCTTTGCTTGGTTTATCAGATTTCTTCGGCCATCGTACGTTTGCATCAATCTTTCGTAGCGAATCCACCAAATCTTTCGATGTACCTGCAAAATTGTAAGTAGATAACTCTGGATATCGTATTTTAACAGTACCTTTGCTTGGTCGAGTTTTCGACTCGTATCGAGGATTCCCAATCTTGTTTACTCTTTTATGCTTAAAGTCATGTTTTTGAGCACCAAGAGGTTTCTTTTCTGCGGAATGCTTTCGTCGGAAGAGAGCATCATCTTCTATTCTCATGAAAGCTAGTGTTCTAGCTCGTACGTCGTCGAAGTTTTCTGGTGGATATTTCGTCAATTCCAGATATAATCCAGAGGAATCTTCTAATCCACGTTTGTATGCCTCGATTGCTGTTTTCACGTCGCAATTTTTTATTTCAATCATTGCTGCATTGAATCTGTTGAAGTAGTCACGGATTGTTTCTCCAGATTTCTGTACGATATAGTACAGGTCGCTGGTCTGCTTCTCCATCTTACGACTGCTAGCGAATTGTCGAGTGAATTGGTTCACCAATTCTGCAAACGATCCGATACTTTTTGGCTTTAGGTTAATAAGCCATTGTAATGCTGCTCCTGTTAAAGTTGATCCAAAGCTTTTGCACATGCAGACTTCTTGATATTGCGCCGGTATAGGAACTGTCCACATAAGTTGCTTGTATTGTGCTATATGTTCGACCGGATCTGTGATTCCAGAGTATTTTGTTGCGAAAGCTGGTATGGTATATTTCTTAGGAACGTCAACAAGAGCTAATTCATCAACGAACGGTGAAGCCTGAAATCCAGTTTTAGGTTCGACTTCGACGGGTACTGCTGCTCCGGGTAGCTTTGTGAGTAACGCGAACAATTTTTGGTTTTGCTCTTCCAGGGATTTCAGTCGTACGTTTAGAGGATCTTCAACGTTTATTGGGTTTGTCGGGATACAACTAGAAGCGATTCCAGTACTGGGTGGTATTGTCGTATGAATGGTGGAACTAGCAGCTGTGGGTATATGACCAGGAATAGGAATTTGTTGGGAAAAAGGTTCGAACGTGAACATGGGTGCTCCTTGAGGCATAGAAGGTGGACCTCGAGGCATAGGTGGCGGACCATGAGGTATTGGTGGAATAAATTGTGGTAAAGATGGTCGTACGTTATCGTATTGTTGGTTCACAGTTGAAAATGGCATTGAGGCATTGAACTGTGGTCGAGGTGGTGGTCTTAGATGTTGAGGAGGATATGGCGGAGGGATAGACATTGGGATTGTCGTCGATGGTCCAGGTAGAGCTCGGAGACGTTGAATTTCGTTGTTAGCCTCTTGCAATTGTTGCTGGAGTGATGCTATGAATCCGTTATCCATTGTCCTGCGCAAATAGCTCAAAGAGAACTCAAAGAAAAGGTTAGTACTAAGGCGCACTTTTCACCGAATGAAATTTTTCTCAAAACGGAGCCCCACGGTGGGCGCCAAACTGTTTATGTAAAAAATTACACAACTCGATGTCGAATAAAACTTGTGTGAGGCTTAACCGTCGAGAGAAAGAAATTACAATCAATGATAAGTGCGGAAAAGTAAAATGAGACAAATAATTTGATGACGCAGGAAAAACCTCACAACGGAGGAAAAAACCTGCGGTCGACCTAAAAGATAAGTCGACAGAGCACTATGATCACCAATCAGGGGTGATGTCCTTCAAGTATACAGCTTTGATCGTACGATTACAACTGAGAAAACTATGAAATCGAATGTAAATTACAGATGATTCTCTAGAATAGTGATTATAGAATTTGTAAGCTTCGGGTAGAACTTCGTGTGTTGCAATGTTGGCTTGATTCTTCTTATATAGTGGCTTGATAATAACGGTCCAACGGTATTGTGGCTCATCAATGATTGAATCGTAACCGTCCAACGTTATTGTCTTCAATTAATGCTCGGAGAGTAACTGTCCAACGGCATTGTTGAGAGTTAATGTCCAGATTGTAACTGTTGCGAGATTCTTGCTTGTAACGGTCGATCTTGATGCTGTCGAACGATACATAACCTACGACTTGTTCGATGTAGTGATGATCTTCAACAAGCATAGCATAGTACTCAATTTCCGATTTCCTCAAAGGTGGACAATTGTTAGATATGATAATCAGCATACCTGCATCAAACATATAAACTTTGTATATTTATTCGTTAGTACCGTCGTACGATATTGTGGATATCGTTCGACTTATTCGATGTATATGTTCGATGTTTAATAATCTTTGTTCGATAGTTCTTTTAGGCTTTATCTCAGGACCTTATCTTAATACAGGACTATCGTCCTAACACTTATCTTACGATTATAGTCGATTGTCGTGCGATCGTAGATTTTTACCCTAACAACGTTAAACTTCAACTCTTAAGAGTCACGAC
>CM058042.1:80635582-80717387 GCA_030169165.1 Centaurea solstitialis | reverse complement strand
ATCTCTTAAAAAAAAACAACACAAATTTGGTTCTTTATGTCAATTTCCCCTTTTTATTTATGTTTATGTTCATTTATAATGACCATTGAGCATCTGCAATGTATAAGTGACCAGAGCTTAGGCCGTGGTGGTGGTGATGGTGGCGGAGCGGTGACCGGAGGTTTGGCTGGAGACGATGGGGGAGTGGCAGGAGACGATGGGGTTAGATTCGCTGGTGTTTATACACACCATGAAGAAGTTACAATTAGACCCTTCTTTTTTCATTCTAGACAAAAGGACCCCTCATTTAACTGAGTTACTAACGGGGTTTGTGTGCAGGGACTAGATCAAAAGTAAAACAGAATCGTCAGGGACGTTTAGTGTAGTTTTTAAAGTTTGAAGACCACTTTTGTTGCTTCATGTAAACCTCGGGAACCAAATTTGTATTTTACTCTAATTTTTACTAAAAGTAACACAAAAACATAAATATATGTGAATATAATATATTATAAGATCATTGAAACATACACATCAATATGTTGTAGCAATATGTTCTTTAATATATATATTAGCACAACAGATCGTTTTCTCATATGCATCGAAAAAACATACACAAATATATTTGAAAGGAGATAAGCCATGAAATTAGAATACTATATTTGAATAAAATTTAAATTATATAATAGATATTAATATTATATAATTAAATAATTGATTATATTTAACTAAAATGAGTTGAAATCATGTTGTAAATAGGTTGAGTTTCGGTAGGAAATGGGTCGGGAATTTTATTTCAACCCAACCCATTAAATAAATGGGTTAGACATGTTGATACTTTTATCTTAAATAAGTTGAAAATCTCAACCCAACGTGCTACTATTGGGTTGGGTTGATGGGTTGGGTCGACGGGTTGGTCATTTTTTGCGAGCTCTACCCTTTATTGGAGTACCATCTCCTTTCATACTCTCATACTCTTAGGTGGCATTTGGTTCGGAGATTCTAAATGAATCTGATGGAATTGGAATGTTGAATTCTATTGACCAGATTCCATTCCTTCGTTTGGTTCATTCTTTTCGACAGAAGGAATCTCTGAATTCCATCAAATTCCACCAATGAAGGAATTTAACATTCCTTAGCAACTATCAAGTATTTTGATGGAATGGAATTCAATTTTTTCATAATGTCAGATATACCCTTCATCCAATATAACCAATAACAATAAATTATTTTATTAATTTATTTCATAATTAAGTTATTATTTTTATTTAATAACTTATTAATTAATTAATTAATTAATTTACTTATTTATTTATTTGCTAATGTATTTTATTAATAATTAGTATTAAATAGTTAATTTATATACTAATATTAGTTTATTTAGTAATTTTTATTATTTAATTAACTTAATTTAATTTATTAAATTATTTAATTACTATTTTCTTAAATTATTTACTAATTATATCATTTTTGTTAAAAAAATAAAGTAATTAATGAATATTTATTAAATCATTTGATGTTTAACAAATTAAAATTATCAAAGGGTATTTTAGTCATTTACCAAAATTTCATTCTAATTCCGAAACTAAATTCTGTGAACCAAATAAACAGATTCCAATTCCTTTCATAGATTCCATTCCAATTCTGCCAACCAAACATGTGGTCAAAAGGACTATATTTTTAATGTTTTGTAATTTAAAGTTTTTTAGTCCTTGTCGTTGTTGGGAAATTGGATACGTGAAATATGTTCGATTAAATCCGATCGAAGGTTATTATGAGCCTCCCTGTTTTTCATTTCCCGAACATTTGAAGTGCATTATTCTTCACTGATTTGTGTTTCAATTTCATCTGCTACAATTTCATCGACACCACAAATGGTATGCTCTTTGTCTTCAAATATCATATTATGTAATATGATACAAGCGTACATAATGTTTCCGAATTTTTTCGAATGTCATTTGTATGTCGGGTTATAAAGTATATGTCAACGCCGTTTAAGCAGTTTTCCAGTGCTTTGACGGATTGGTTATCGCTCTGGGGGTTCATAGCGCCTTAACCGAGTTCGAGCCTTCCGTGCACATGCATGTGGACATTTAAGTGGGGCCTTTTGTGCTTGTAGGTGACTTCAAAAGGACACTCGGGGTACCCGCCCTTCCCCTACCCGCAACCCTATATCCTTTACCTACTCGAGCCCGTATGAACCTGCATGGAAACCCTCCCCCTACCCGTGTTACAATATGGGTGGCCTAAGGCTAGGAGTGGGACTGCGGGAATAAGAATAGTGAATTGATGAATTAAGTCCTTTTATTTTTGTTAAACTTTTGAAAATGATGCTCAAATTCTGAAAAATAAATAAATCATAATTTAACCCAATTTCATATTTTAAAGCTTACTTTATCAAAGCATTCATCATTGAGATATTATTCTAATAACCTAATTGTTTTAATTATTTGATAATTTAGGCTTTTTACCTGTGATGAAGTAAAAATACCAACCTTTTTATCGCCGGATTAACATTTTTTTTGATGTATTTAAATTTTAAATGTGCCAAGTTTAGAGCAAAAGTCATAAAAGCCATCTAATCCCTACGACATATATCGAAAGTTTTTAAGAGTTATTTTTATGTTCTTAATTGTTGTTTATCAATTTCAGTCCTTTATTTTTACTTCTTTGATTTTAAGGCTCTCCATTTATGTATATTAATTCGTAGATGTTGTTTGTTAATTTTTCGATTTTAGTTTGTTATATATCAACCAATTTAAAATTTACCAATCATGAATAAGTATTTAAAAATGTGGAAAACAATCAATGATTCATAATTTATGTCAAACAAGAATAATTTTCACTAAAAGCATGCCATGTACAAAAGATAATTGTTGCATATGTAAATGTGAGTATTTCATGAAACTAGTATTATGGTATTTGGCATTTTCATAAATTAACATTTATTTTTATTCTTCATTAATTTTATTTTGTGCTCCCACTCGGACTAATTTCTAGCTTTGTCATTGTTCAGAAACATGAAAATATGTTTTCTTTAATTTTCTTTTCTTCATTCTCCTTCCCCATGGATAACACTAATAGAAAGATAATTTCCTTTTATTTGTTTCATTCCATCTATTTCTTATCTTTTCTTCGTGAATTTGAGAATATAACGTAAGTGTTGAATGTATTTAATTTTATTTCATATGAATCCTAAAAAATATGAGTTATTAAATAAGACAAAGAGAAGTAATTTTTAAGTAACTAAGTAATTAACAGTAATATGGCAGAAGATAATTTACAAAAAAAATAGTAGTACTAGTTATTATTAAAACTATGTGTAGTGATATTTGAGGTCACATAACCCCAATGGTGCAGCCTACCGGTTAAGGCTTGGTGTTAGGGAAAAACCCACCCAAGTTCGAATCCGGGGGTGAGCAACCAGGGGCCACTGAGTGTTAATCCCAGGGGAGCATGCTTTAGCTCTCGGTAAAAATTGCCAAGGATGTAGTCTGGCCAAAGTCCAGGTGAACCTTCCCAAAAAAAAAAAAAAAAAAAATATTTGAGGTCACATGTTAATCTGGATGTTCACGCCTTAATTTTAATATTTTTTAGTGATCGTAACTTAGAGTCTAGATCAAATGTAATACCTTTCTGGCTTTGATGCCCTAGTCATCAACTACTACAATTGGGTTGAGTCCAAACAAAGATTGAAAAGATGTTTACGAGTTTGTACTTTCTAGCCATGTATAAGAGCATCATTTTCACGTCAAGTGAACAACCGATTTTCATAGTACCGTTGCAATTGAATAATGTTTAGGTGTTGAAAACCATTCACGTAGGTGGGAAACATAACCTTAGGTCGTATGTGATTTCATTGGCAAAACAATTGATTCACTTATTACCATACGACTCTTTTAGGTACAAGACTAAACCACAATATAAACACACATCATGCAATATGAAATTAGTTTGATTCAACGATCGTAGCATTACTAAAGCATTACTAAAGCATTACCAAAGATCGTAATTATTTTTTACTCCATGACTAACAATTTACCGAAAACACAAAACTGAGGGCCCATCAACATAAATCTTGCACCAACATTAACATGTGAACAACTGAACAAGTTCTCGTGATTAAAATATATCCAACGTTTTATTAACTTCACAATTATTTGTTTAAATCAAAATTGACTTTTCATTAAAGTTGATTAGATTTATAACTCGTATGATTAGGGGGTGTGAAAATGTGGTTTTTGGAGCAAAACATGTGTCACGTGTAACACACGCCACCATCCATTCCTTACTGCATGGAAACATGGATCACAAGGATGTTTTTTTGGGTAGGGACCCGCTAAAACGACATCGTTCCACGTGCCATTCTATTTTACACATCTTTTTTATTAAAATATTTGTGATTACTGTATATAGTTGGAAAAATTAAAACCACAATAAAGTAATGTGGTTTAAAAAATAAGGGTAATTTGTATTTTTTTTCTTTTTCTTTAAATTTTATTTATTTAAGCAAACATTATTAAGGTAAATCCGAGAAAAAATATTTGTTAACGAAGATATATAGAAGTGGATAGAAGATTATGACCATTAGAGTTTCAAATACGAGACAAGCACGTTATATTGAAGATACAACTGTAAAAGAGAACTATTCAAATTCGTGAAGAAAAGCAAGCTAAGGGGTTGTTTGCACTACTAGAAAATTCACTATTTTTGACGGAGTACAACCGTTATCGAATTGTGACAAAATACTGACAAAATCCTAGTTTTAACAACGAAAAACAAAATCGTCAGAACTCTGTTGGTAAATAAAAAAATTTCCGAAGGTTATGCATAATTTAATATTTTGATTTAGATTTATTTTTTCGATAAATCTAGTCGGTATTCGGTCAGAAAATATAATTTATATATATTTGAATAAAACTAGTTATTAAGAGTGTGAGTTTCGCGCCGTGTTATAAACTGTGATAGATTTTATCATAAGTATTAAGATATATTTATATTGATTTAGACTAAACTACATTTTTGGTCGTCACAATATGCTACTTTTTGCCAAAATGAGTTTTTTTTAACAAATTGGTCCCTCCCTCTAACGGCCGTCAAGTAGGCTCCGTTAAGCCTACCATGTGCCCATCACGTGAATCTTGAATATAAATTTCCCGGGTTTGAATTATAAAGGTGCTTATCTGGGTTTTTGTACGATTTTTAAAAGTTGTTTTCTCTATATGAATTTTTGAGTTTTTTATGGGTTTCTCAGCGGTTTTCCGGTGGTCTATGGTGGTTTCTGGTGGTTTGCGATGGTAGGTAGTCGATGGAATTGGGGGAGAAGATAAGGAGCTTAAAAAGACAAAAATGCCCCTCACGTGAGGGGCACATGGTAGGCTTAACGGAGCCTACTTGATGGCCGTTAGAGGGAGGGACCAATTTGTTAAAAAAAACTCATTTTGGGACCAAGAGTGTACTTTTACGTTTGGAGGGACAAAAAGAAAAAAGTAGCATATCGTGAGGGACCAAAAATGTAATTTAGTTATGGATTTATATGACGAACTTCATGCATTGTGTTGTGAATGTCTATATATGCTTACAATAAAAAAAAAGATATATGGTGTAGTTGATGTCTATTTTACGTGACTGTTAACATGTAGATAACATGTATGTGTGTGAGGAGGGGGTGTTATATGTTAATGGTTATTTAAAATAAATAAAATGATTTAATCAATCAATAAATAAAAAATATTAATTTTAAGAGATTTTAACCTAAATCTTTGGAAAAAATATCATCAACTTATCAATAGTTTAATGAAATTACTTGATTATTATTTTATTAAAGTTATAATAGTTTATAATTAACCAATAACAAAATATCGTAATAAAATAAATAAATAAAGTAAAAGTAACAAAATATGAATTATGTAATTTGAGAATAAAAAATATAAAGATGGTATACTATAAGGACCAAATATGTAATTTAATCAAATACTTTTTTAGATTAGTTAACCAACTTAATTTAACAAAGTTGAATGGAGGGATGAAAGTGGAATAAAAAAACCCATAAAGATGAAAAAAGCAATTTTTAAAGATCAATAACTAAAAGTACTTTAAATATCAAACTATAGGGGCCAAAGTTGTACTTTATTCCATATGTTTACTATTCACTTCCTTTGTGAATTGATATAAGGAGATAATTCCGTCAGTGATCCTTTACATATCACCAACGGACAAGGGTTAGCCGTCGGTAATCCATCGGTGAGTTGTGACGGCTCAACGACGATTTTTTTTGTACGCATATATATAATACATAGTATAATTTCTTTTGTACGCATACAGTATAATACATAGTACACACGTATATGCATGTAATATGTGTGCATATATCTTTGCATGCTATATGTTTGTATGTCTGTATTATGTACATGTGTGTAGCTATATTTATATGTATGTATGTATGTATGTATGTATGTATGCGTGTATATGTATGCATACACATGTACATGTATATATGTATTGCTTTGTAGCTAAGTCTATGTATACATCGATTGTTAATATATTTGTATATGTGTTTGTAAGGGTATTTGTATACGGAGAAAGATTCAAATGAGAACGATAACATTTTAAGAAAACGCGAGTACGATTCTTAACCATTCATCCGGCCAATAAAAGCAGTTTTGATCGGGTCACCCTCCTTTAATCATTTCCACCCCTCCATGAATCGCGTCAATGCTTTGTGATCTCGTCCACCGTAACCGAAAATGTGTGGCTGAGAATCATTCTCGCGTTTTAAATTGACATCGTTCTCATATGAACCCACCTCTGTGTATATATATGTATGAATGTTGGTATCTCTCTCTCTCTCTCTCTCTGTCTATATATATATATATATATATGCATGTATAGGGTTAGGTTAATATATGAATTCAATTTTGGTTGTGAACGTGAGAACCATTAAAATCACGTCACGTGCCAATATTCACTCTGAATAAAATGCAACACTATTCAGAGTGAATAAAGCTTAGGCACCTTTATTCACCCTAATAATGCATGATATTCATAGTAAATGTTGACACGTGACGCAATTTTTGGGGTCCTCCGTTCACAATGAAAATGAATTTTCATTTGAACTTTCCTCTATCTATATGTGTGTGTATGTGTATATTATATATATATATAGATGTATACATACATGCAGGGATATAGTAGGCCATCCTCAGTGGTGATGGTTGGTACCAATGGTACCAGCTGTCACTTCAACGCCACATCAGCTTTCCACTATTTTACTAACACCTTACCAACACCATATCATTCCATCCTCAATGGTCATGCTATTTACATCCTATTTTATTTTTTAAATACTAAAATATATAATTAAAACAATTAACTTTAAATTAGAATACTAAAAATAAAATAATATAAAATAATATTAAAAATTAAAAATTAAAAATTACATTAAAATTAAAAAAATACATTAAAATTAATTATGAGCGTTCACAATAGACTCTCACACGTGTTAAGATAAATCGACGCGAAGGTTGGCGTGCTTCTCTCGGTTTTTTACTAGGTTGACATTTATTGCTCGGTCTTCTTCGGAGATATTTGTTTCAATATCTTCCGTTAAAACCTCCGTTTCATCAAAAAGATAATGTGCAAAGTCTCCGTCTTCACGAATCATGTTGTGTAAAATTATACAAGTGTATATAATTCCCGTAATTTCTTTTGTGACCGTACCCGCGCCGGTCTATCAACAACGTGCCATTTTTCTTGAAGCGTGACGAATGTCCGTTCAATGTCTTTCCTAGCCAATTCTTGACGTTTCTTGAACTCGATCCGTCTCTCGTCCGTTGGCCACTTAAATGCTTTGACGAAAGTCGACCACTCCGGATAAATCCCGTCGACGAGATAGTATCCGTGTTTGTAGGTTGTGCCATTCACAACAAATGAACTATCGGTGCTTTATCTTCAAATAGATCGTTGAAAACCAGTGATTGCTTTACAACAATTATGTCGCTCGTGGCACCCGGAACCCGAAGAATGCCTGCCAAATCCATTGATCATGTGATGCGACCGCCTCTAGAATTACTGACGGTCTAGGATGATCACCTTTATGGTATTGACCCCTCCATGCGACGGGACAATTTTTCCAATCCCAATGCATATAATCCATGCTACCAAGCATGCCGGGTAAACCATGTGTTTGTTCATGCAATGCATATATAGCCTGAATATCGTTAGCAGTGGGCTTTTGTAAATATTTTCGCCTATAGAGGTGAATAATACCTTGGCAAAAATTCTCTAGGCATTCCCTTGATGTCGTTTCGTCCATCCTCAGGTACTCGTCGGTAGAATCTGCAGCAGAACCGTACGCCAATTGTCGGATAGCTGACGTACACTTTTGTAGCGGAGAAAACCCCTTAACGCCTCTTGCATTCCACTGTTGCTTGAAATAATCAAACTCTCTTTCAAGATCCGCAATTATCCTTACGAATAATCGTCGAGTCATACGAAACCACCGGCTAAAGTCGTCGTCGTTGTATACCGGGTTATTAGAAAAGTAGTCGGCGACAAGTTTATCGTGTCCCTCTTGCTGACCTCTATTTTTATTCTGCCCTCTCGGTCTTTTATTCGACGGTTCTATTAGCTCGTTTTCGATAATTAGAAGGGCCGCTTCCATCGCAATAGCACCAGCCATATGAAAGTGGTTTAGGGCGCGGTCTTCATCTAATTTGTCAGAAGACTCCATTTTTTTAATAAATGTTGGAAAAATGAGAGGAGAATAAGAGAAGAATAAGAGGAGGAGAAAGATTGAGATAGATTGAGATAAAAAGATATATATAGGTAAATGGAAAAGAACAAAAATTAAAAAAATAGTCGTTGAAGGGTGGGGATGGGGTAGGGAGAGTCGACCGTTGGAATCGGTAATGGGGTACCGTGCCAGTCACCCTCGGCGGTGTTGCCGGGGGTACCACACCGGTACCGATGGCGTGCCGGCCCCTTAACTATCCGACTGAAGATAGCCTTAGGGGACTAGATAGTAGGAGGATCAGCTGGTAGTCTGGTACCGAGCCCCCTTATCTATATATATTAAAAGAGTAACTGAGCTGCCACGTGTCGCGCTCTCGTGAGCCAAAAATTTTATTTTCCCGCCTAAACTTGAACCTTGACGCATTTTTCACTTTCGGTTCATTTAAGCATATATAATTTTTTGTTAATTATTTTACTTTTTAGTTACTACCCATATAATTAGTTATTTATTTTACTTTTAATCCCTAACTTTTTTTTATTTTTATTTTACACCCTTATTATATAATATAAATGATTTTATATTATAAACTAAAATGTATTAAACGATACGTTCTTTTTTTTATAATTTATTTTATATTACTATTATAATCGTCTTGTCAATACATTTGAAATGAGCCCAATATTGACTGTTTTTTATTTAATCTTAAAGAAAATTGTCATTTTTGCCAACATATTATTCACTTTTTTCTATTTTTACCAACATTCTTTAATTTTTACCAATTACATCATTAAATTGTCAATTTTTTTTCAATAAAGCCAATGTTTAATTTTTCTCTCAATAGTAAATTACATTTTTGGTCCCTGTGGTTAATACAACATTACCAACTTTGGTCCTCTTTAAAACTAATTACAACTTTGGTTATCATGGTTAAGATAATTTTCCTATAATACTTTTATCTTTAATGAGTTCATATTTTCATAGACTACAAAATTAATTATATCATTTTTTAAAACAACCAAAACTTTATTACCACAAACAAAGGTTTACACAACAAAACACAAAGCCAATAACGCACACCCACTACAAAGAGAGATAAACAAAGTAGCTTACTAGCCTCTCTAATACAAATTAATTATGTCATTGAAATAGTTTATACATATAAAAAGTTATTTATTTATTATTTATCTCTTGTAAATATTTGAATTTAAGATTTTCTATAGAAAAGAATATAATAAAAAGTTATTTCTCATTCATGATGATAATATTTTTAAGAAATCATTTGCATTTTGAAATGTTACAACTTTTTTAAGGTTTTTCCCAATTTGGAGAATACATTAAAGAAAATGTTTACCTAAAATCCCAAATTTGAAAGATAAAATCTTTTATCTCCCGTTCATTTTCGATATAAAAGTTGTTTTATTTTTAGCTTGAATATACGACACAATTTAGAGCCAATATGTGTTTAGAAACCATACCCCGTTGACTAGAAGCTTATAAATAATTTTATGAAAAGATTAAAGTTGTATCTTAAATCACTTCTCTGAATCTTTTGGCCTCCATCGAGTTTAATGTTAAAATTATAGTGTTGGTTTGCATTTAGAGTATCTCTAACAATTATTTTAAAATTAATCTATTATTTTAATTATTTTCAATAATAAAATTTTAAATTACTCTATGATCTAATAAGACAACAATGAGAAATGACAAAAGAAAAGTTGAAAGTATAGAAATCTTCTTAAGCTAACTAACCTTTATAATTAAATTTATTCAAATGGACTAAAACTAAAATAAAAAGGTATTAACCTTTACAAAAATTTTAATTAGTTTTAAAGAGGGACCAAAGTTAATAACGTGTGTTAACCACAAGACAAAAAATGTAATTTACTCATAATTTGGGGTAGAAACTATTGAGAAAAAAAATAAAAATTGGCTTTATTGAAAAAAAATTGATAGTTTAATGATGTAATTGGTAAAAATTAAAGAATGTTGATAAAAATAGAAAAAAGTGAATAGTATGTTGGTAAAAATGACAATTTTCCCTTAATCTTATTATTAAATATTAAGAATATAAAAAGTAATATGCTATATATTTTCTTACTTTTTCATTTTTCATTTTATACCTTTATCATATTAAAAATACATAATCATGAGTTCACTAAAAGACATCTTTTTTTCAAATTTAGATTTGAAAAACTTTGCACCGCATGACGCACATATATAATCTAGTTATTAATATACCAATATGTATCGGTCCACTGAGGGTGGTTTAGGCTACCTCCTTTTTCCCTGTACTTTGTGTTTTATGAATCTTCCTTATTTTACAATGTTCTTATTTCTTTTTAATTCTAACTATTATTTTCTAATCATATTTTTCAAATTTTTAGTTTTCTCATTTTAACTATTTTTTTATTTCTTTTTTATTGTAACTATTTACATATTAATGTTTTATTTCTATCTTATTTTAACTATTTATTTGCTTGTTATATATTTTAAATTTTTAGTTTTTTAGTTAAGTTATTTTAGTAGTTTATAATTATCAATTATAATTTCTATTAGTTACCTCTATTATTATCATCAAAAACATTTTTCAATTGTTTTTCCTTTACAAATGTTTTATAAAAATACTTTATTGTATAAAAATCATAATAAATTAAATCAATATCATTTTATGAAATTTCAAAGATACATAAATCAAGGTTTTTATACAATCACTTTTATATTAACATCATTTACAATACTTTTATAAATTAGTGAATTAACTCACTTAATAATAAAAATGTGTTTTTACTTCAATTAGCATTATAATAAATAAAAGGACTATCTTCACCAAAATGTATCCAACTTTACCCAAATTCCTATTGTATGTATCCAACTAAAAAAAGTGTTATTGCATGTAATATACTTTCAAAATGTTTTATTGTATGTGATGGTTTACCTACTAACCTGTTTATGCTGATGTGTATCAGGTGAATTCCTATGTGGCATTTTGATTTTTTAACAAGTCATCTTCTTCTCCATTGATCTCATCCCTAATTTGATTAAGAACCCTAATTTATCAAGAACCCTAATTTGAAAAACCAATCAATTGTGGGTTTATGAAATCCCTACTTTGAAAAACCCTAATAAGAAAACTCATCCCTAACAAATCAAAATTAGAATCAAACTATAAATTAAATCCATAAATTGAATTGGTTCAGATAGTGTTTGGTCCAGATAGTGTTTCCAATGCTAATCGATGATGCTACTTGATGAATTAAACCCACAAATTTGATGATGCTACTCCTAAAGCTTCTTTGCCTAATCGATTTGGTCCAGATAGTGTTCTTGACGATCTTAATGGTCGGGATTCCGGTAACAGCCCTGCGGTGGTGATTTCGCCTCCACAACGATTCTGGTAACAACCCTGCGGTGATGATTCCGCCTCCATAACGATTCCGACAAGAACCGTAACAGCCTCAAACCGGACATTCATCTCCGACGAGGTTACATCGTTTGCTGAAATCCTTTCATGTGATTCAAACCTTTTTTAACGGCATCTGTTCGATTTATGGTGTATCAAAATTAGGGATGAGTTTTTTGATGACCCAAAATTGAAATTAAGGTTCTTGAATAATTAGGGGTTTTATCCTTTAGACCCAAAATGGCAAATGGCGTATGGTTCTGATATGATTTTGCATTCAATCAATTAGGGTTCTTGATAAATTTGGGTTTTTTTTTCAAATCAAAGAAGAAGAAGGTGACTGGGATGAGCTATCCCACGTGGCATCTACATGGAACCCACGTGGCAATGACATGGCGTCTACATAGACATTTTTAGAAGGGGGTGACCGGTTAAGGGTTTAGTAGGTAAACCATAACACACAATAAACCATTTTTTAAACTTTAATACATGCAATAACACTTTTTTAAGTTCGATACATACAATAGGAATTTGGGTAAAGTTGGATACATTATGGTGAAGATAGTCCTAAATAAAAAGTCATAATCTTTTTTCATGTTTATTTTTATCTAAACTATCATCACAACTCAATTCCTTCTCAAAACCTAATGAAACTTAAAGAGAACCGACATTAATAGTATGCTACTCTTGATTTATGGCAATAAATGTTTATTGTAAATTAAATGCTAAATTGTTGAGATTTGAGGATAATTACGGTTATATGAGCCAATGGTAATTATATGGCGGTAATGAGTTAGGATATGATATGTTAATGATGTATGAACTAATTTATATTTCTATGTGTTGACTATTATGTGAATGATGCATGATATGGTACGTATGCCATGATATTATATGAAGGAAGTGATTTTCCAATAAATTGACATGATTGTGTAAAATAAAGGTCATGCGACCTTCGGGAATATTTAAATATATAACATGAACAATTTATGGTTTGTGTTAAGGTCAAATAGACCGGACATTAATGACATGTTAATTAGAGGTTCAAAGACTCTATGGGATTAATTGTTAGATTAGGGAATCAACCGGGGAAGGTTGAGGATATTGTATGGTCTCTTAGACCGGGTGAAAACACGGAAATCATATGTAAATAGACACATCCAATACAATGTTTCCGCACCAAACAGTCTTAGGAGGTACCGGAAGGGTATACACCTATATCGCCACCTTTCGAGTGGTTTTGATTTTGCGGGCCTCTGGTAACATATGTTATACTTGCATTGGTCATTCCTAGTAGAAAGATCCTCGGCCAGAGTTTAGATGTGTTTCTCAAGCCGCAAATCGATGATCTTAAGATGTTGTATATGGAAGACGCTCTTATGTGACAACATTGTATAGGCAGGAAAAGTTACCGAGTGTTTGTAGTAGTATTGCCCTCATCTCGAAATTGTTCATACGATAAATATCTTTGTATTTAGTGCATTAAACTATTTGTTTTAATTATTTTACTTAATCCAAACAATGTGTGTGCAACTACTTTATAGTTGGCCTGCTGATATCCGACGTATTACTTGTCTTCTAGCATGCCGTGATGAATAGGTGTGCAGACACAAGGAGAGTTGTCTGTCCATAGGCCATCGGCCATTCAGTGGCTATGAGTTTATTGTTTGGAAAAGAAAGGTATAAACCTAATCTAACAAACTTGCTTTGTAACTAAACACCACTAAAAGAAGAAAACTTTCTATTTTGTTAAATTACTACAATATGAAAGGCTTTACCGACGGACCAATTTGTCGATGATCCGTTGACTTGCTTCCGGATTACCGATGAATTGCCAAAGAATTAATTAATAAATAGAAAACTAAATTATTAAATCAACCTTGGTGATCTATAGGTGGTCATCAACGGATTATCAAAGGACTTTTTAATAGTTGTGTTTTTGTCTTTTGTAGTAAATGATCTGTCGTTGGCTTTTTGACGTCTTCTATAAAAATAAGTTTCCTTTATAAGTTAACGTCAGTTTGGTGCCATCAATGATGCTTTGTTTCTAGTATTGAACATTTTAAAAAGTTGTTGAAGTTGAATGTAATTTGTTTAAGGATTTAGGTTCTATTAAAAGATTTGTAATATTTTGTAGATTTGATTTATATAATTTGAAATGGAATGTAATTCTTTTATATATCTTGTTCTAAGTTGTAAAAGTTGTGATGGAATATAATCTTTTGTAATATGTGTTTGTGTTATAAAATATTTGTTTTTCTTTTTTTGGTTAAAATGAATGATGAGATTAAAGCAGATCTAATTAAGAAGCAGGATAGAGATGCAAAATGAAAATCATTTCATAAGATTTTTAAATTTGTAAATTAAATATTTCATTATAAACATAGGATTTAAAATGAAACTTTTTATTTTCAAATTAAAATCATGATTGAAATAAATTAGGTTACAAATCTCACAAACCAAAAGACACGTTGATGTATTTGTTTTTTCAAGACTTTGGATTTTGCGGAAAATTTTGGAACGAATCGTATTTCATTATTTTTTTAATTTTTTTTTTTTTTTTTTTTAGAACAGCAAAAGGGAGAGCAGGCAGGGGACAAAAACCCGGCCAAGCAAACCCAAAACAAAACAGAAAAGCAAAAAAACAAGCAGAGAAAAACAAAGAACACAAAAAGAAAGGCGAACGGAAACCAAACTACAAAGCGCCAGCGGGATCGAGACACCAATGGGCCCAATAAAAGGGCTTCACACTCTTGCTCCTGTTCTTGATCCAAAAGAAAGAAAGAGCCTGGATTCTCGAGGGGATGGAGCTGCGATTAACGGCAATCTGGGAGTTGAAGACAATTAGGTTCCTAAGCTGCCAAATAAATTAATGGTTGTTTTTAATAACATATAAAATCATATTATAAAATAAATTAATGGTTGTTTTTTTAATAACATATAAAACAATTTTTTTAAAATACCATAAAAAATTATTGTACATAAATCCCACAAAATATATAAAATATTCCTAAATTTAGAATTTGAAAAATCCTTATGAATGGTTGTTTTTTTATGAGATTTCATATATAACAATATTTTAAAAATAAGTTAAGTTAAGTTGATTTGTTTTAAATAATTAAATAATAAAAAATAATTCAATTATGTTTATAATCATATATATTTATTCTTATAAATTATTCATAAACCGCTGAAATTTCATTTCCTTTATGCTCGAAAAAAAACTATCAAATCATTCTAAATTCAAATAATTTCTTCTTCCAAATTCTTCTATGAAATTGAAACCTCTTAAAACTTTCTATCTTATCACAACCTCTTTTAAAAATATTAATTTCTATTCTCCATGTTGGAACTTTTTTTTGTGGATGGTTGTAGGTCTGATCAATATCCTTAATTAGACATTTACGATAGATAAATCTATTCAAAATGACGTCAAATTCTCATGTTACGATCAACAGAAACGTCAATTATGAATCAAACGGCAGTTAGATGTTTCTCGAGCATCAACATGTGGTCATTTGGGTCGGATAGAGATGCATCCCTTGTGGTTTGAATTACTTTTTTGGAGCATTTGTACAATATCATGGACCCTATGATGAGGACATTGAGGATGAAGACTAGAAGATCCACGAAATACACTTAAAAACGAAACAAATATACAAATAAGACGATATGTCTAAAATAATTTTGAAATGAGACCAAACAACAAAGATGTAGATGATTGAAGACAAATTTAATAAATCAAAGGACACATAGAAGAAATAGAAAATTGAAGATAACTTTAGTAACAACGGACATTTTCATTATATTCCAACAAGAAATGTGTAGAAATTTATTTTATGGAAAGAGCTTGTGAAAAATTGTATTTTATACAAAATCAAACGGGATACCAAGGACGGGCAATCACATATCTACCTATCAATTGTAAAAAAAAAAAAAAAAAACCCTTGTAAAACAATATTTGCAAAATTTATATCTTTCTTTCCTAATGTTTAATTACATGAAAACTTATTTTCTTTTTCACTTCATCTACATTTCTTTCCCTTTCGTCTCAAGAACACTAGACAAAAGAATTACTTTTTTTTTCCATTTCTTTTCTCGAATTCTAGAAAAAGGTATAATGGTCAAGATTAAGAAATGTTTAAAGTTGCTTATTTAGAGGGGTTTTAAGCTTATATCAGTGCCAAAGCGATGATAAGTTATTTTGAGTGTTGGGATGTGGTGGAAATAAAATTGCTTATACCTATGCCAAACCATTGATAAACAATATTTAATAAGTCATTTGATTCTAACTTATTAGAAACAACTTATTACTCTTAAAACCAAAATTACTTTTTTACCCCTTTTTTTCATCCTCCATACAACAAAAGATAAGAATCTCGTCTTCCCATCGCCATCATCGGCGATTCCTCTCATCACCATCACCAATGTTCGTCTCCTCCGGCTCTCGCTTCTCCAGTGGTTCTAGTTCTCCGGCAATTCCTCATCTTCTCCGGTGATTCCATCTATGCATCTTAGGTTCGTTTTTCATGTCAATTTTCATTGATTTGTGTTGATTTTTACTTGTTTGTCTTCAATTTTCACTGGTTTTTGTTGATTTTTACTTGTTTCTCTTCAGTTTTCACTAGTTTGTGTTGATTTTCATTGGTTTTGATCGATTTTTTTCTGCTTTACTTGCTTTACTTGATTTCATTATCGATTGTTTCTGATTTCAATTGCTAATAATTTTACGTGTACATAATCGATTGTTTCTGATTTCAATTTCTGTAATATAGATTATGTACATTGGGTCGATTTTTTTGTGGGTTCATTTGCAAAAGGGATAGTCCAAATTAAGACCATTAGGATGTTCAAATCCACAACCTCCAGAACAGCTCTTGAATGGAAACGATATGGGAGAAGAAAAGTCTAAGTCCTTTTTGGCCATTTCACACAAAAAACCAAAATTTACCAAACACTAAAAACCAACTTACCAGCCAATCATGTTTTGATAAAGCAATAAGTTAATCAAACACTTCTTACGAAACTCTTTTTCCACGTCATATAAATTGATAAACACTTTTACAAAAGAGCATAAGCTGTTTTAAATAAGCAATCCCAAACACCCCCTAAAGTTCATCTCATCTGCTTCCATTCCACACAAGGTAATTTGCATTTTGCAAGATTGGCACACATACAATCAAAAACTCGAGGTTAACCAGATAAGAAGCTGCTATTGACCAGCGACAAACGAAAGCAAAAGCAACCCATGGTTGGTTTTAACAACAAGCAAATGCTCACGGTGTGTTTTAAGATCATAGTTTTGCATATTAGACTAGATACGATTTGCATTCATTTCATTTTATTGTGTTGACTCCTATGATGACAGTATGACACTACAATAAAATCAAGTTTATAGGATACCAAAAGTGTCCCAAGTGTCACAATAAACTGCTTTACATAAATAAATATTAAAGAGTTCTATCTAGAAGTGTTATATGTTACATAATGCTTAGGACGCTTTTATGCATCTCTAAAGGGTTCTTTTAATGACATTTTTTAGTATAGTGTCAATATTGATTAACAAATTTCCCATGAACACATCTTTTTATAAAATATTGTTTTTATAATAGTATCCTATAAAATAGTTGATACAACTCTTTAATTAAAAATTTTCCTAAAAGAACTTGTTAAAATGCCCAAAAATGTCCCATAAACTTATTTTAACACTTTTAGATTAGATGTTTTATTGTTTGGTCCTATAGACTTTCCATAAAGTAGTCTATTAGTACACTAACATTTTTTACGTCCTATAAACCCAATTTTGTTGTGTGAACTGGGGAGGCATACTGAGAATCTCGTTGGCAAACTGCGAAAGCGAAAACGAAAATGATGCAACTAAAAGACATTCAAATTAAGGTTCATCAATTTGGGACAGTAAACATACATTAATCAATGACCATAGCAATAGCTTCTGAACTCGTAGCAACATCCTCCACAATGTTCTTGTTCTCGTACATCGCCAATCGCATTTCCTCCACCATGCTCTTTTGCTCTTCCTCAATGGTGTTCTGTAACTCATCCACCTGCATAAGGTATCAAGAACACAAACGAACGATATGATTTTGATCTTTTGGAGAATAAGTAAGATTGCTAATTTGGGAATGGAAGATTGTAACTGAAACAATGTATGTGCAAAATCCCAGTGAAAGATGGCATAAAAGCCAAGGTGGGTTGAGATATCGGGGTCGCTAATATGCTTTTTCTCCTTAACTAACATGAAAGATCTTATTGTTTAAAAGTTTTTCTAAATCTTTTTCTAGTTTAAATATAAGCAGCAGTTAGTTGGTCCTTCTTATATGTTAGTGTCAAGTGTTAACATAATCCAGATTAGTTACTAATCAGTAATTAGTTATTACACTATTATTTAGTCATGTGACTTCACTACTAAAAATCACATCATCTCCTGTCATTTCTAGAATAAAGAAACCGTATATATTGATTGATTAGTAATCATACAGTTTTGTATCTACAGCTATTTGTCGAGTTGTGGTGCATCAGTTGTGAAAGACGACAATTTTTCCTTCAACAACTTGGTAGATCTTTTGTGGTCTTTGTTAGGCTTTTAACCTTTTTAGTGGTTTTAGACATGGAAGCTTTAGACATTTCTGAAGAAAGGCCTCTGATAGGAGTTATTAGCATAGTCGGGAGCTGTAGAGGTGGGGATGGGGTTCATAAGCCTGGCAGTTAGGTTACCAGAGTGTTATGTTAGACTAGGGTATTTTAGTTTTTCAGAAATAGTTTTTCTTACCTTGGCTATGTTTACTTGTATCAACTTCTGCTTGTATCTGGATCACTGGATGTCTTCTTCTAACCGGATTTTCTTGTTGCTTGTTTCACATTCTGTTTTTCTTACCTTCTTTTGCTATTTTCTCTTTTCCTTTATGTTTTTTAATTGAGATTTAGGGTTTGATTTATGTTTTGGGGGTCTGAAACAATATCATCTGATATTTAAAATGAACTTAACTTTGTTTGTGCATTTGCATTTTGTTCGATCTGATTATGTTTGATTTTCCTGTGTTACGGCTGTTATGGTGGTGGTGGGTGTTGACGATGGTGGAATGTATTGTTGTTGCCTTGTTGGTGATGATTAGAAATCGCAACATAACATTTCAAGGATAAAATGACTGCATTGCCCTCATGTGCAAGGCACAAGAGAGACTTAACGGCTGTAAACTAAAGGCTGGAAACTAATAGAGGTTAGTGGAGGGACCAAAACCATGTATTTTTGGATACCACCAGGGTTCCTTTGCAATAAAAACTTTGTAGGGACCCAATCCGAGAAATTAACAAACCATAGTGACAAAAACTGCAATTTACTCAAGATATTAAGTCTATCAGAAATTATGGAAACAAACAAATGATGACAACTTGGGTTGTACACTTTAACCACTCTTCATATGGCATCTTAAGATAAGGGAGCAGACTCAACTTTTGTACAAGTACATAGGATTGATGCAGTAGAGATAAAGAAGTACATCACTCTCAAGGGAAAGAGAGGGCTGATCAACAGGTATCACCTTCATCTTTAAATTATGAACTCGATAGCATCTTCAATGCAGATTTCTAACCCCAAATGTAAATAGTGATAGAAAAGAAGGCAAGCTGAGGGAACTAAACATAGAAGTTCATAGTCAACGAAAAAGACCCCTCTGTCTAGGTACCGAAACCTTATAATAGTAGTAATAACAAGGCTTATTCTGTTCACAATCGCAAACTAAATACATTGTTGAACAAAAAATTTAGCCTCTCGAAAATTCGTATCACAATTGATACAACATACAAGTAGGAGGAAAATAAAAGTTGTGCTAGGAGACCATTAGTTGTAAATCATATGGAGTAAATAACATTTACTTACATGACAGTAAAACAAAATTTTGCTAAGAGAATATTGAATTCCAAATGCCAGGAACATTAAATAGAAATTTCGAATTTCCAATACAAAATTCCAGTATGTCAATTATTGTATCAGAATGATTTTAGCACTGGTGGTTCTTTGCAAGATGCTTGATTTTCAAAACCTCATGGAACAAGGTATTAATGCTTAGATGTCTGTTTCACCTATCTAGGCATACTAGCATAGTAACTGAAGCAGAGAATATTTTGCAAATACTACAGATCTTATTACTAGCTTATCCAAATAGTATTGAAGAAAATCTCTCCTACATAAGATTTTCAGCTGGAATGACCATGTCCAGATAATTTTTCACAAATACCACATATCTTATTTCTCGCTTAGACAAATAGTCTTGAAGTAAATATAGATTCCACATTTGATTTACAGCTTGAATAAAATTATATACAACTAGTAATCTAGTATACAAAAACCATAAAGTGAGTTACACCTAGGAATCTCACAGAACTAGAAAAAAGAAGCATGAAAACAAAATTTAAGAAGACAGATGAATCAGCTTCAGACAAACATCGTGTATAACAGGTGGACAACAGCGTACGTTAGCATAGAACTTCAAAAAGAACCGTTTATACACGATTTTTTTCCCAGAACTTCTAAAGGTAATTACCGTCACTTATGTTTCTTTTTTTATTTTACCATGTTGGTTGATAAATACCCACTGAGATTGATTTGTTTCAGTTATTGCCATATATTTAGCATAAAGCTTCTAGTGACAAGTTGTTAGACCTATGATGCTCTTTCACCATTGTCTCTTGATGTACATAAGGCAGAATGTTATAATTCAATTTGAATGCTTACAACTGATATGCAGTACATCTTTTCTTTATCAAACCCACACTGCCACAAATGCACACATCAATGTATCCACATCCTGGTGTTAAGGCGTACAAAATTAAGCGAGTCACATCAGTCATCTGTTCTTCTTTACTATTTTAGGCATATTAACTTCCAACTGCTCTTAGAATGGTAATAAGATCAATGAACATTACACTCTTCCTCGTAACATGCTACATTGTTTCTCTTAACTACCTAGATGAGTACACTCGTTATATTATATGAGCTGTCTAGCATCATGCCTTGGATTTAAGTTCTTTTTTCATGCATGATGCATCAACTATTACCCGCCAATTTTGTTTCAGACAAACTCTTTATGATTAAGTTGTTCTTTTGTTACTCAACATCGACCACATCAAACAAGCTGGTCTTCAAGTCATCATATCCCTTCAACCCCTCATGTTCAAATATTAACTATCAAGCATGCTTGATATATTGTCCACTACTGCCCTTGCACTTGTGAATACTAATTCTAATGGAATTACATATGAAATAGTACAAAATTTCTCACACTTTCAAAGACTTCCGAGCACATCAATCGAGATTGAGGTGTAACCTAAGCTACTCACATACTTAAAACAAACAAACTGCTAGGGAATCAAGTGCCATTCAAGCTATACAAAGAGTGTGCCTCAGCATACAAGTTCTGAGCAATCGTAAAAGTTTGAACCCAATAAATTAGCATATAGACCTTTAGTACAAAAGTCAATGAATAGACTTAGGTCCCATATTTTTACAATCAAGGTTACACCTCCCAACTTAATTCCGGATTGAGCCACTGGATGCCTCCTCAACCTCCATAAGGTCAACAAAAAACAAAGACTTCAAAATTCTATGAACAAAGTTCTAAAGGATTTAACTTTCTCTGTCTAAGGGCCAAAACATTAACTAACTTCATACTATGTTCAATTAAATAAACAGCTATAGCCATGAAGACACCAACAACAGCACTGGAACTACCAAAATGCGATCCACAATACCAACAAAAAAAGGCAGTACACCAACTCCGAATAAATACAGCTTGCAACTCCAAGCAATTTCAAATTATCTGAGTCACATAGGTTTCCAAGCTCAGAAAGTCTTCTTTTGTTTTGTGACATTTGCCCAAAAATGTACAGAATGCCCAAAACAGGTCAAAGTTAGTTATAACTTCATCCATTTTCTACCACAGCGAGACCACATATTATAAGTTTAGTACCTGGTTGGATGTAGTAGAATAAGCTGCACCTTTTGTGCCCTATAATAACTTTCTATATGATTTGAGAACTTAGCACCTTACACTTGGATTATAAGTTGGTTTAATCTTTAAAACTCCTTTGTTAAGAAACTTGCCGGCTCATGCAAGAGACGAATTAGTTTTTATATATTTACTCAAATAGCAACATGAGTTTTGAAGAAGTTAGAGAAACTATCTTAATCTATTTAAAATTTTCAACCAGGACACTAAAGAATAAAAAATAAATTTGATCAAAATGTGAACCTTGTGAATTTTATGGTTACCAACATGAGTTCACATTGCCTGCATTTTGCAGGTAGTTGAGGGTTGGTTGAAGTGCCTCTTCCCCAGGACTGACTTTGAGAAAGTGATCACCATTATGATCACAAAGATCACAGATCAACATGGGACTATAATATATTGGATCCTTTTGGACAATTGGATGGACTGGAGTGCAAGCATTTTGGGCTTCTAAAGCATGTGCTTTTGAAGATGCAACGGTTTAAAGTTAAACATTCACGAGCATGAAAGAATTTTCTGCATAAGACATAGTTTAGTTTCGTTTCTTCTTTTTAATTCAAAAAAAAAGGCAGAACCAGATACACATACAAACATGTAGTACAGTAGTACTCTGGATATAAAAGGATGGTTTTAGTGAGATACTTCTGTACAAGGATTAAGGTAACATTCTGTTATATGAAGGTGTTCCTAAAAGGGGCAGAGGCAAACAAATATCAAAAAGATCATCTAGAACATGAAAATTCTCACATTAAAGTCTAATATATGATGAAAGCTTAGATTTAAGATCCCAAGGACTACTTATAATTGAGCATTTTTCAGTTTAAAATCCTGCTGAGTGAAGTCTAACTATCAGGCCAAGCAGCTCTGGAGATAGTTAAACTACGCATGTCCAACCTCTCTGGCTCTCTTCAACGTATTATCAGATTAAATAAAAAAAACCAATAAATAGCCAGCCCTTTTACCTACTTTACCAAGTTAAAACAAGAAAAATTGTTCTCTTTGGATGTCATGAAGCTAGTAGCCTAGTACCAACCGGAAGCTCAGTGAACTGCTACAGTTTAACTTTTGACTAGAGTGCATGTTTGATGTTGCAATATTTAATTGCAACTCCGAAAGCCGGACATCATGATGAGCAATACAAAGATTCTACATCAGGAGGGAGAACTAAGAGTTGTATGAATTGGTGTTCCTTTAGTTTGTATTAATATCTTTATCTATAAATATTCAGAATTGAAGTAAAATCCATCAAATATTTAACCAAAACTATTATATAGCTATATTCAAGTTTGTTTCAGTTAATATCAGATAGATTCGAATTAGAATTAGAATTTGATTGTTATCTAATTCAAAGTTGATTGGCAATGGGATTTTGGCAATGGGATTTTCCAGTTACTATTTACAAGCCTGATAGGAATCCATAGCACCATGTTGGTAATCTGGGTCTGCATACGAATCTCAAGCTACATGGTGTGTCTATTACAGCATAACAGCTTGTAGAACACTCTTAAAAAGCATAAATCAGAGATAAAATGAGTATATCACTGGTCCATGACTACCAAGAACTATGTAGTTTCCTGCATTTCTATCTTCGGCCAAGATAACTCTATACATATAACTCGTCCTCGAGAAATCAATTAATGCACTGTTACCGTATGCCAACTATAATGCAAGCATCACATAGAGTATCAAATAACATTGTAAAGATGCTTAGTAAGCAAGAAGTACATACCACATGCAACAGAAGAGCAAATTGCTTTCTACGAAGCTCTAGCGTCCTCGAACTTGCAGTATTCTCCGCTTCCAACGCTGCAATCTCCTTCTCCAGTTCATTAATCAGCTTCTGAGTCTCGGATCTCGGCTGCTGTGCAGCAATCAACTTCCTAATCGTCTCACACTCCTCCTTATGCTTCCTCTCCACCTTGCTCTCCTCAAGCTGCCTCTTCAAATCCTCAATATCATCCTGCGCCTCCACTATCTTCCTATTAATCTCATCATTCAACTCATTAAAATTCTCCTTTTCCCTCACATTTGCATCGATAACCGCCTTCGTCTTCACCAAGGGGAGCTCAAAGGTCTTGAGCTCCTGCAAGAAAGCCTTGGCAAGCCTCTCGCAGTCGGCATAATTCTCCGCGTCCTTCTCGGTTTCCAGAGCAAAAGCAGTGAACTTCTTTTGAAGCTTCTTCAATGGAGGTTCACCCCTTGTGGTTGTTGTTCTTGTGAGAAGCCTATGTTTGATGATCATATCATCTTCTAGGGCTCCAAATGCATAGTGAGCAGTTCCTCCTGTTGCTTCTCCCCTACCACTAACTTTCCTAGGTTTCAACATCTAGCTAAGCAAAATTTCTCTGTTCGATTTAGCCCTAAAACATCGATTTTTCATCAAATATATGACAAAAAAAAACAAGCATCAATCAGAATCGAGATATCCAAACATGACCTAATTTCTATACACGAACAGCGTGAAGATCTTATGAAGCGATTCATGAGGAAAGAGAAAGATAGAATGCACCTTTGTTTGTGATATTGTTGCAGGTCTGAAGAGTAGAGAAATACGGCGACGGCGACGGCGGCGGAGGACTTTTTCCGGCAGCAGAGAGTGAGCATCAAGCGGCGGAGGTGACCATCGGAAGAAATTTACTATTTTTAAGGGCTTAAACGCAAATATGATCTTATATAAATGGTTTTATATTATAGAGTAAATTACAACTTTGGTCCTTATAGTTATCGTTGATTATTTAATTTGGCCTTCATGTCAAGCTAAGAGCATCCACAGTGGTGGAATCTCTAAAAACCTCACTTGCCATATTTTTCTCTGCCACATCATTGCCATCTCTACAAAGTAAGAACCTCCTTAAAACTCTGCAGTGGAGGTTCTTATAAAAACCCCACTTTTCTTTTCTTATTTATCAATTATTATATAAATTCAATATATACATATATATATATTAAAATTTTCAAATATAATTTATTATTTTTCAGTTTTATATTAATATTAAATTTTCTATCTATATATTTTATTAACATATATGAAAAACAATTAAAACGCAAATATAATTTAACTGAAAAGCAGGTACACCGTTACAGAAATATTTATCTTTAAAAAGTATGAGTAAATACTTTATAATATGGATCACTCGTAATCAAGATTCAACCAAATATGTTTAACCACGTCAGAGCGGAGTTGATGATGAACTTCATTTGAGCGTATCTCGAAATTCATTTGAAGATATTCAAGGAATTCATGGGTGGAACCTTGAAATATGTGTGTCGAGTTATCTAATTTGATTTACAAGTAGAAAAATATTTAAAATAATCTAAACATAATAAATTAATGAAGTAATTAAAAATCAAACTTCTTAAAAACAACTTATAAATTTTGTATAAAAATTTATAAGAAACAAAAAGAACAATCTTTTTATAATAATTTTTTTTATTAATTTAATATATATGTTTTATTGCATAATATATATGTTGTATAGATTTATTAAAAGAAAAATGGTTAAGAAATAACAAAAATAATAAATAAATTAATAACAGAAAAAGAAAGTATAACAAGAACCCGGCTTCTTGTTGAAGAACCTGGGTTCCAATAAGAACCTGTGACTGGACAAGAACCTCTGTTCCACAATGGAGGTTCCTGCAAAAATCTCAAGAAGAACCTCGTGAAGAACCTCCATTGTGGATGCTCTAATTATAATTTTGATCATTATTAATTTATTATTACTGTTATGAATATAAGGAGAATATATATATATAGAGAGAGAGAGAGAGAGGGATATGAGAGCTTAAAACTTATGTTATTATTCAATAGAGGGTACATATTTATATACAGATATTACTTGTCCTCTAAGAAAGATAATACACTATATGGTATATATCCATACCATTAATAAAGGGATTGACATTCATACCAATTATATAATTATTCCATAACACTCCCCCTTGGATGTCAAGAGTACTATGTCTCGTTAAAAACCTTACTAAGTAAAACCCTTGTGGGAAAAAACTTAGTGAAGGGAAAAAGAGTACATAGTCACTCCAAATACGCTTAGGGTTGTTGCCTCATTAAAAACCTTGTCAAGAAAACCTGATGGGATAAAACCATGACCAAGGGAAAAAGAGTGCAACACGTATTTTCTCCCCCTGATAATCACATCACTTGAGCTCTTTAAGTTGGCGCATCCCAATGTCACAAATTAGTCTCTGAAATGTCGAATTTGGAAGTGACTTGGTGAATAAATCAGCTAGGTTCTCACACGAACGAACTTCTAGGTTCTCACACGAATGAACTTGCTGAACACTGATGTCGCCACTTTTCTGCAAATCATGTGTGAAAAAGAACTTCGGAAGTATATGCTTGGTCCTGTCTCCTTTGATATATCTTTCCTTGAGCTGAGCAATGCATGCCGCATTGTCTTCATACAATACTGTTGGTGGCTCCTTATCTGTAATGATACCGCATGATCCACGAATGTCTTGAATTATGTTTCTTAACCAAACACATTCTCTACTTGCTTCATGGATAGCTAAGATATCGACATGATTGGACGATGTGGTTGTCATAGTCTGCTTTGTGGAACGCCATTAAATCGCTGTATCACCCATAGTGAATACATATCTGGTTTGGGAGCGACCGGTATGAGGATCCGACAGGTATCCGGCATCTGCAAAACCATATAAACTTCCCTTTGATGGATTAGCAAAATATAAACCCAAATCTTTCGTACCTTGAAGATATCAGAATATTTGTTTTACTCCATTCTAGTGTCTCTTTGTAGGACATGAACTGTATCTCGCTAATAAATTTAAAGAGAATGAGATATCAGATCTAGTGTGACCAGCGAGAAACATTAGTGCTCCAATAGCACTCAGATATGGTACTTCAGGACCAAGGATATCTTCATCATCAGTTGGAGGTCGAAAATGGTCCTTTTCAACATCAAGTGACCTCACAACCATAGGGGTGCTCAATGGATGTGATTTATCCATGTAAAACCTTTTCAACACCTTTTCTATATATGTTTCTTAGTGCACAAGGATTCCATCTTTAAGGTGTTCGATCTGTAACCCAAGACAAATCTTGGTCTTTCCAAGATCTTTCATTTCAAATATTCTATTGTCCTAGGAAGCTCACCAGGAGTTCCTATTATATTCAGATCATCCACATATACAACAATTATAACATATTCAGATCCAAACATTTTTATGAAAATACATAGGCATATAGAATCAGTGTTATACCCTTCTTTCAGTAAATACTTACTGAGGCGATTGTATCGCATAAACCCTGATTGTTTCAAACCATATAATGGTCTATTTAACTTAATTGAATAATGTTCTCGAGAACTTATTTTACATGATTTAGGTAGTTTCAATCCTTCAGGGATTTTCATGTAAATATCAGTGTCAGATAATATCTACAAATACGTTGTCATGACATCCATTAGACGCATATAAATTCATTCTTGTATTACCAGACTTATTAGATATCGGGAAGTTGTTGCATCCACCACTGGAGAATAAGTATCCTCATAATTAGTTCCGGGTCTTTGTGAGAATCCTTGTGCCATTTTATATCTCACAACTTTATTTTATGCCTCTTTATAAAGACCCATTAATACCCGATAGGTTTTAAGTGTACGGACAACAGGTCCGAAAACTTCCCGTTTAATTCTGCCCGCATTGCGTCTTTCTATTTTGGTCAATTATTTATATGCATGCATTCATTGACAAATTTTGATTCTTGATCCTCTTTATTTTCAATTTCATTTAGCGCTTTATTATAAAAATATCATCGACGTCGGTTTTATCTCGATTCCATACTTTTCTAGACATGCTATAATTTATTGAGATCTCTTTATTTTCAAGTACATGAGGTTCTTCTGGAACCATCATGTCTAGTGTCTCTTCAGGAGACTTTTCTGGCGTTTCATTTACCTCGATATGACCATCTAAATGATTAGCTCCTTTTTCTTTCGAGGATTTTTATCTTTGGAATCGAGTGGTCTACCACGCTTCTGGCGTGCTCTAGACTTATTGTTTTGTCCTTCTGGGACATTAATCTTAATTGGAGCATTAGCAGCTGGTACATGTGACTTTGTCACTTTCTTTAGGTTAGTAAATGTGTCTGGTAATTGATTTGCTAATCTTTACAAATGAATTATCTTTTGAACTTTTAGTTCACATTGTTTAGTTTGAGGATCAAGATAAGATAATTCATTCCAACTTATTTCATTTTGATTTTCCAGCTGTTTAGTTCCTCCCCCTAATGCTGGGAATTCTAGCAATCAGCAAATCGAACAGTAAACAAATCCCCCTTTAATGGCTCTAAATATGTAATTATAGATGCCGATTCATTCCCAACATATATTTTCAACCTCAGTTGAGGTCCCATCTTTGTGCGTTGTGATGGAGCAATTAGAACATATATCGCACAATAAAAAAATTCTTAGATGGGAAATATTCGGTTTCTGACCAAAAACCGTTATCAAATGGGAGGATGCAATATAACTTGTTGGCATGATGCGAATTAATGTTGCTGTGTGTAAGATAGCATGGCTCCATGCGGAAACTGGTAGTTTCGATTTCATAATCATTGGCCTGACTATCATTTGTAGTCGCTTAATAAGCGATTCAGCAAGCCCATTTTGTGTATGAATGTGAGCTACATGATGCTCAACTTTTATCCCAATAGATATACAATAATCATTAAATATTTGGGATGTGAATTCACCAGCATTATCTAAACGAATTGCCTTTATAGGATAATCTGGAAAATATGCTCTCAATCGTATTAATTGGGCAAGTAATCGCGCAAACGCCAAATTGCGACTTGATAATAAGCACACATGTGACCATTTGGTTGATGCATCAATTAAAACCATAAAATACCTAAATGGTCCACAAGGGGGATGTATGGGCCCACATATATCCCATTGTATCCTTTCCAGAAAATTGAGGGTTTCAAACCCTACTTTGGCTGGTGATGGGCGAGTAATTAACTTTTCTTTTGAACACGCAACACAAGTCATATACTTGGTTTGGAGAATCGTCTGGTTCTCCAAAGGATGCCCACATGACTGTTCTATTATTTTTCGCATCATTACTGACCCGAGATGGCCCAACCGGTCATGCCAAAGAATAAATTTTTCTCGGTCCATAAACTTCTGATTTATGACCATGTTTGTTTCAATTGCACTTATCTTAGTATAGTATAAGCCGGAAGAATACATAGATAATTTTTCCAATACATTTTTCTTTCCGGAACTTATATTTGTAGTGAGGAGATATTCAGATTCTCCTTCATCCATAGTCTCAATATGGTATCCATTCTTACGGATATCTTTAAAGTTTAATAAATTTCTTTGAGACTTGGAGGAATAAAGTATTAAAGTGCGTTTTCGATTTACAACACCCGATATTGTGCTAATCTTTGCCTTTTGGGTGGTTAATTGAGAGAAATATCCCTTTTTCTTAAGGACTGTGTGAGTTGATCCACTATCCACTAGACATATGTCTTTTCATCATCAATTTTCAAACAATCCATATTCTAAAAAGAAAGGAAACATTCCCATAATATTATAAATGCCTAGAATTTGAGAGATAAAGTATTTTAATTTATGAAAACAAAATCTCATTATCATGGCAGTAAAAATTGGTATTTTCAAACATTCCTTTTATTGATAATGATATACTTAGCATTTCAATCTTTATAGTAATCACAATAACACTCTTGGATTTCCAGGTAAATAGGGGAATCACACGGATTGCTTGAATCCCTACAAACCTTAGGCTATTTACACCCGTTTGACAAAATCCAATAGATATCTTGTGATTTATTTGATTTGAAGATATCCTTGCCAACTATAGATTTTTTTCTTTGCAAGAGACCAAAAAGAATAAAAATTTGACAGAATGTTTGAATTATTAGAATGTATAAAATAGGAAAAGATTTGACATATGGATTGATTTTAGGATAGTGATCACTCGTTTATTAGAAAATCGCACACATCCAGATGAGTCGTATTGTTATGGTCTTCAGGACCATCGGGGTTATCATCCTCTTTATACTCATAAGCGAAATTCAGTTTTGTCCCCTTTTATTTCATTATTGGGTGATATATATTAAAGTCCCACTAGATGCTTTGTTGTATGATATCCTCTACGACCACTTCCTTGATCACGACTACGACCACTTCCTTGATATATATTAAAGTCCCACTAGTGTGGGCCTAATGGCTTTACATGATATCCTCTACGACCACTTCCTTGATCACGACTACGACCATGAAATCGACCATGACCCCGACCACGTCCATTATTTCCTCTTTAATCATTATATGTTGCCACATTCGCTTCTGGGAATGGGGTGGTTCCAGTAGGACGGGTCTCATGGTTTTTCATGAGGAGTTCGTTATTTTGCTTAGCAACCAGTAAACATGAAATTAAATCACAATATTTCTTAAATCCCCTTTCACGATATTGTTGTTGCAAGAGCATATTAGAAGCGTGAAAGGTGGAAAATGTTTTCTCTAACATCTCCTCATCGGTAATCTTTTTACCACATAGGGTTAATTGAGAGGTAATTCTAAACATAGCTGAGTTATACTCGCTTACAGAGTTAAAGTCTTGAAGCCTCAGATGAACTCATTCATATCATGCCTTTGGCAGTATCTCAGTTCTTTGGTGCTCGTAGCGATCTTTAAGATTTTTCAAAAGGATAAGTGGATCTTTTATAGTGAGGTATTCAGTTTTTTTTCAAGGTCCTTTAGCATCTAGATGTATTTCGACATCTAATACCCAAGAACAAACAATTTTTTTTCGGAAATATTTAAAGCTAAAAACTCAAGTTTTGCAAGGTTTGACATAATTAACTATGATAAGATACAAGAGTTTAATAGTGTCAAAACTTTCATATAGGATGTTTGGGAAATCAGTAAATATTTATTTTTAGTCAGCATGAATCTCGCATCGCGAGAAACATCCTCTCGCGCTGCGAAGTAAGTATTTTTTTCGAAATAAGGGTATTTTCGCGTAGCGATATTAAGGACTCCGCGTCGCGAAGATCGAATAAGAAACGGGGGTTTCGAACGATCTGCTCGCGTCGCGAAATTGGGGTGGTTTTCGCGCCGCGAGGTCGAACCAGAAACAAAATTCATTGGGTAGGGTTTTTTTTTTTGAAAACCGAGAAATTGCAGTTTTGATAAATCACAAATCATAAATCATAAAATTTTGCGATAAATATTTGTAAGTCATAAAATCATAAATCATAGAATTGCAGTTTAACAAATCATAAAATCATAAATCATAAAGTTTTTTTTTGTTGAAAACCGAGAAATCACAAATCATAAAATTATAAGAACAATCCTATCTCTTTTTAGAAGAAGGAATAAAACGGATTGATTGCAGATTAACAAATCGCGGTATAAAATTAAGACTAACCTCTTAAGGTAGAACCCTCGGTAGTAGGATGAGCCTTAAGATGTTTTTGGATTCTTTTCGTCGGATGCCTTTGTCGCCGCCGATGTCGTCTTCGTCAAGAGCTTCGTGCTGATAACGTGTTATGAATATAACGAGAATAGAGAGAGAGAGAGAGAGAGAGAGAGAGAGAGAGAGAGAGAGAGAGATATGAGAGCTTAAAGCTTATGTTATTATTCAATAGAGGGTACATATTTATATACAGATATTACTTATCCTCTAAGAAAGATAATACACTATATGGTATATATACATACCATTAATAAATGGATTGACATCAATACCAATTATATAACTATTCCATAACAATTACCATTTTGTTTTAATTTTGATCTTTTTTTATCAACTGTAGCTAAAGAAAGCTAGTTAACTTGTGGGAACTAAAAACCTAATTGTTGTAACTTCAAGTTGTACTTTCGAGAATTTACTTTTGAAAATTTCATTTTGGAGAAGGTATAATGTTTTTCATAATATATTACTTTGTAAATAGAAATGTATTATAGCTTTGCAAACAACATAAACCTTTTGAAAAAAAGAAATATACAACTCGAGTGTTTGAGTTGTCTTGTTGTAGACACAAGAAATAAAGTTTTTTAAAAAGGGTTCCCAAATGGTAAACAAAACAAATCACATTTAGTTTTGATGAATTGATCCCTCATTCTAAATTCTATATATATACATTTACCTAGGGTGAGTGTGGTCCGGAAACCAAACCGAACCGAACCAAAACCGATAGGACCGAAAGTGTCTAAATCTTCAAACTGAAAACCGAATTAGGTATATACGGTTTCGGTTTGGTTTCGGTTTTGGTCTGGTTTTTCGGTCCTAAAACCGAATTAGGACCAAATTGAAAGCCATTTTTTATTAATCATGACCAAATTACACAAAACTCAAAACCATCAACTCCATCAGGTATAGTTCAAATTGTACAAAAAAAAAGATAAAAGTATGTAAATCCACACATAAAGTAATATAAAACAAACAAAGTTAGCGATAAATCATGTAAACCCAATTACATTATGTTCATTAAAAAGTGCGATCTTAAATCGGTCCTTCAATAAAGTTCAATCTCCATTGGCCGTGTCTTATCTTGTTAGGGATTTGATTGGTAGGCTTTGAAAATTAAAAAAGTTGGCTATCTTTTGAGTTACTCGGTTCGGTCCGAACGTCCGGTAAAAAACCAAAACCGATTGGACCAAAACCGATATGGACCGAAACCGATAAGAGTGAATTTAGAAAACCAAAAACCGAACCGAAAATTATATACGGTGTTGGTTCGGTTCGGTTTCGGTTGGTTTTCGGTTTAGTTCGATTTTTTCGATCCAAATGCTTACCCCTATTTACCAAATGGATAGCACTGTTCCTAAGCAATAGTGCTACCCATCACATTTTTTAATATTTAATTATAAAACTTCACATTTAGCTACAACTCTCTTTTTATAAAAGAAAATCATGCTTTTGAAACTCTCCACTTGCTACACCTTATCTTCTACTCCATTCTCACTAACATCATCACCTTCTCTTCTCCTCCTTCCAATAATAAACAGGTGATCATCTCCACTTCTTGGTATCTCATTGTTTCAACCAATTGTTTTTTACTTTTTATTTCAAAAGAAACAACATTCTTAAAGTTGAAACATCTTTCTAGATCTCTTTTGCCTAATTTAACCCCAAAGAAAATCTGCAGTGTTCTCGTTCTAACTACTAAAATACGATCCATAACCATTATTCATTATTTAATTTCAAGAATTCCATACACCCACTTCTTATGTACCCACTTCTCATGTTGATGTTGTTAGCTCATTCATTTAAAGAACTTTGGTGAAATAAGAACCACCCAAAAACAACAACTTCATGAAAAAAACAAATGGAAGAATCTCTTCAAATGGAACAAAAATTAGTTGATGAAAACAAGAGATAAAAAATATCCATTGCGAAATCAAAATCTGAAACAAAATATGTTTCTAACACTAACAAAATTTAAACAAATGAAGAACATAGAGAACAAAAATACATCTCAAAACCACCTCTGACTAAGACATTGTGCTGACCGTTCTTCTGACTAGAGTAAGAGACTGGGGCAATGCTTACTATGGTCAGCAACATTTTTTCCTCATCTACCCTCTCTTTAATCTTTTTTCTTTCACCGAAAAAACACGTCTTTTCTTCACTAATAAGAGAAATATTGCATACTTTATCTCCCCATACACACATTCTTGAAACATACTCTTTAGAGTAAACTACAAATTTGGTCCCTAAGGTTTACCAAAAAATCGCATTTGGTCCTTAAACTTCAATATCTACAAGGAACGTCCCTGACGTTCCATTTTTGCAACGCGTTTCGTCCCTACTCACTAACTCCGTTAAAACTCAGTTAAATGAGGGATAAAACTTGTCAAAAATGAAGAAGGGTCAAAAAAAGATTTTGTTATCTCTCACTCTCCCTCTTTCCCTCTCTCTTCTGGTTATTATGCCCATCAAGTATCACCTTCTTCACCTAAACCCTAAAACCATACACCACCACCGCCATCGCCTCCTATACACCTGTTACCGTCACCATGGTCCGCACACCGTGCCACCGCCACCGTTGCTTGTACACCCCGTCGCCTGAACGCCCCACTGCCTGCACACCCCGCCAGCGACACCAACGACGCCTGTACCCCTGCCACTGCTACTGCCGCCTGCACACCTTGCCGCTGTCGCCACCTGCACATCCCGCCACCGCCACTGCCCTTTGCACACCCCGCCATCGCCATCGTTGCTGTAGATGGTGGTTTGGTGGTGTCCAATTTGCAGATCTAGGTTTCGAAAAGCTGATTTTCAGATCTAGGTTTCGATTTGGTGGTGGTGGTGTTTGGTGGTGTCTAAATCATTGGAGATGGTGGTTTTGGTGGTGTGTGTAGTGGTGGCAGTTTGAAGGTAATGGCTGTGGTGGTTTTGGTGGCGGCTGTGGTTGGTTTTGGTGGCGGCTGTGGTTGGTTTGGTGGTGGTTTTGGTGGTGGTTTTGGTGGCGGTTGATGGTGGTGTTGCTAGCGGCTGTGGTGGTTTGGTGGTGGCAGTGTGGTGGTTGTGGTGTTGGTGGTGTGGGTGTTGGTGGTTTTGGTGTTGGTGTTGGTGGTTGTGGTGGTTGTGGTGTTGGTGGTGTTGGTGGTGTTGGTGGTGTGGGTGGTTGTGGTGTTGGTGGTGGGTAAGGGGTTAAAGATGAACAATAAGATGAATAGAGAGAAAGAGTTACAATTTGATCCTTTTTCTTTTACTTTGGCAAAATTACCCCTCACTCTAACCACGTTAGTGAGCAGGGACGAAACGTGTTGCAAAAATGGAACGTCGGGGACGTTCCTTGTAGATATTGAAGTTCAAGGACCAAACACATCGTTTTGGGTAAACCTCAGGGACCAAATTTGTAGTTTACTCTACTCTTTATCTAAACCATCACTACTTCTTAAATCTTGATCTTTTTTGAGTTTTCATAGTGAGTTTTTTTCTGTTTTCTGTTGATCATAAAACGAAGCAGATGAAGATGAAGAAAAAAAAAATAGGATAAGAAAAGTACTTGGATTTTATGTTGATTACTACTTCAGATGGGAAGAATCGAAGCTCATGGGTTTTCCTCTTTGAAATATTGATTGTGTGGAAACATGATGGATGCCTTCAATTTTTATTTTATTTTTTATTTTGAAAAAAGATAATGAAAAGATGGGAAGAAAAAGTACAAGGAGCTAGGGGAAGTAAGTTATGGAGGCTCAAAAACCAAATTGATATAGTAATTTGAAGGATTTAAATTAGTAGATTTAGATTATTATAGAAGGATTTAAATTAATATTTGATTTACATTTGGGTTTGATTTAATTTTAATAAAAGGATGTAATTGTCATTTTTCCTTCACCAGCACTTAATTTAAAATACTAGGTAAACAATAAATTTTTAATCAGTGTTTATTTTATTCAGACCTCTTATCTTAATCAGTCCTTTTATACTGAACAACGCTTATTGAAAAAAATTAGTAAATCACTTTATCAAGAATTTAGAGGAAACCCTAAAAACCCTCTCTCTTTTTGGGAGATTTCGGCGATCCTAGGGTTTTCGCCGTCGTTTTTTCTTTTTTCCGGCCACCGCCGCCGCTAACTGGTCACCGGCCACCGCCGGGAGGCTCGCCTCCCTCTCCTCCATCTTTGTATGAAGCTTGATCGCCCTCCTGATTCGCCTATGACTCGTAATCGAGCGCGAAAAAATGGAAAAAACAAGGGTTCGGCCTCGCTGACCCTTGTTTCGTCGTCGCCGACCACCATAGCCGCCGTACCGGCGTGTGGTGGCGTTGATGTTCATCGCCCAGTCGGGGCCTCCGCTGTGGTGGTGTCGATTGTTGGTGCGGTAATTATCATACATAAAAAGCGTAACAAGTTTTAACCTCTAATGCCTAGCCACTGTCTTACCACATATACAGGCAAGCGTACCTAATCGTGAGTAATATAGTGTAGGAAAGTCCAGGTATCGTATCTACCACTAGGAACGGTCAAGTTATCGTAGATTATTAATCTAAATCAGTTTAATTAACCTAAAGCTTTTGGGGGGTTTTTATGAAAAAGGTTTTTAATACTAGAAAGACAACTAAATTAACTACGAACTAAGAAAGCAATAAAAAGATTGATTAATAACTATATGAAGGAAAAACAGTAGCACTTATCATGGTATAGTGAATCCCCAAGTGAATGATTTAAATAGGCCAAAGGTTTGGTTGTTTTGATTATTGTAGGAATTTAAGTCTAGGACACCCTAACATGTAGTGATTATGGTCTTTAACTAGGTCTCGGTCCTCCTAGCCCAATACTTAGGTCGTTTGTCAGGCAACCTAGTACCGGAAATCCAATCCTAATTCTATTGTATGGTTTTCTACCTCCAGGTCACTCTCGGTCCAAGTAACCACTCAACACAACTCTCTTGGTCCAAGGGTAGGTTAAGGTAGGTTGATTATCCTATCGGAGTCTATCTATTTTGGTCAAATAGATACACCCAACCAATGAGTTCAAATAACCAAACAATAATAATCAGAACGGAACCATAACACACATTCAATCAATCAAAAACAAACCAATAAACATTAAGTATCAAATCATCATCCACAATGGTTCATCGACCATGACAAGTACCACTATTAAAAGACTACTCACTAAACATAACGAAAACAGAAAACATAATAATAGACATGATACCGACAATACAACGACGGATGATCAAAGATCGAACCCCGCGGCGTATCGGCACCACTCTGACTTTCACTCTGTCGTCTCTGCTTCGCGCTCTCTAAAAAACATATTCTGAACTGAAGGAGGAGGCTGGTATTTAAAGGAAAACGTCCAGGGGCCATCTGGCGATCGCCAGACTGTGGGTTTGGCGGCGCTAAACACTTAGGTCAACCCTGATTCTCATCTTTGTCGAATCTGGCGGCGCCAGATCTGGAATCTCGCGGACGCCAGATTGCTACTGTATTGAACTTGTGCATTTTTCACGTTTTCTCGCTTTTTTCGTACTCTTCCGTTCCACGGCCTCTAAATCCTACATAAACAATAATAAGCTCATTTGGTGAGTGAAATGATTGTTAGTGATCAGTTTGATCACAAAGTTTTGTCGTGTATCTCATCCATTTAGGATTGAAATCCACAGTTTTCTTCGTGTCAGTTTGATACGAGGAACACATAAAAACCCAACAATGATCATAAACAGGTGAGAAATGGGGTAAAGTCATACGATTACGCTCAACCAAAACATGTATAATTTTGGTGTTATCAATTGTGTAACACCACCGCCGCTGCTGATTTCTTCTCGTCGGAGCATCGTCCGCCGCCGTCTCCTGCTGCTTCGCCGTCGCCCATCTCATCGGCGAACTCAGTTCCACCGTATGACACACCGCAAACCCCTTCCGAGGCTGAGGGTGGTGGTTTGATCTCACAACAACAGCCATCGGCTGTTGCGTCCAGGAGGATTTCGGAACAGCTCTCCGCGGTTGTCTTCACCACGCCGTTGCCGGCGACTGCGACTACTGCTGCTGCTAGCGGTGATGGTGGCATGTCTGCTGGTGGTGACGGTGATAACACATCTGATTGGTTACGCGGATGGAAGCCGGATCCTTCTAAGGTTTTGTCGTTAACTCCTGAAAAGGAGGCGTTTCAATGGTGGATGAACAAACCCTCGATGGCAATGGATTCGTCTAAAACAATTGTTTTCGACTCTACTTCGAAGGGTATTGTGGGTGCTACGACTACTACTCCGGTGGTTAACCGTTTACAACCCGAGATGAACCCAATTTTGACTCCCAAGCAATCGGGTAAGTCTACGGGGTTCTTTGATATTACGAAACCAATAAACCCTAGTTCAACGCCTAAGTTCACATTCCCCCCAAAGTATGTTAACATGGGTAGTTTGAATAAGGGTTTTCAGGCAAGTAGCGTTAAAGTGGTGGAAAGAGTATCAGATGAAGAGGCACCAAAGGATGAGACCTTGGACGAGGCCAAGGATGAGCAAATCCCTACTTTGCATGCTAACATGCAAACTGAGAATGATGTGGTAGGTGAAGCTGGTAAACCTTTGCCTAATGCAGGGAGTTTTGTTGATGGGAATGATGAGGTGCACTTGCATCAGGATGCTACTGAGAAGCCGACCCAAAAGCCTGTTTCCTTTGCTGACCTTCTCAAAAAGAGTTTCAACCTTCTGCATGGAAAAAGTAAGCTCAAGTTCTATCCTCCGGTTGTTTTTGAACTTGGTACTAGGCGTGCAATTATACCGGATGCTTTGGTGGAAAAGCAAGCTAGTGTGTGGGCCATGACACTTGCTGGTTACTTTATTGGTAAGAGACCGGCTTTCCCATTTGTTCAGTTTCATGCTAGATGAATGTGGAAGCAATATGGTCTTTCTGAGGTTATCTTGAATGATCAAGGGTATTTCTTCTTCAAATTTAATTCTGATAAAGGATTAAATTTTGTTTTTGAAAATGCCCCGTGGTTATTCAATGGTATGCCTATTTTCATCCAGAAATGGGAGCCGGGGCTTTGTTTTGACAAGCCTGAGCCTAAGAAAGTTCCTCTTTGGGTTAATATCTATGGGTTGCCTTTGGATGTTTGGGACTTGGAGATTTTGAGTTATCTGGCTAGTGTTGTTGGAGAACCAATCTCTGTAGATAGGTACATGGAGGAGATGTGTGAAACAAAATCTGGCAGAGCCAACTTTGCTAGAATTTAGTTAATGCATCGGCTGACTATGACTTGCCTATAGAGATTGATGCCATTACTCTGGGTAAACTTAGGAAATTTCGGACTGAGTTCCTTTGGAAACCCAAGAGATGTAGCTATTGTAAGTTGTTTGGTCATGATTTGGATTCTTGTGTTGTTCGACCTCGTACGGGTGTTGATGTAAAAACTGATAAGCCTTTGCCATCTATTACTTGCATTGGTGAATCTTCTAAGGCAAAGGCTATGAATGATGGGTTCAAATTTCCTAAAAGGAAAAATAACCCTAAACCAAAAGTGGCCCCGTTGAAAGTTGGTAGTCAAAAACCTAAGGTTGCTTTTACCATTGGTATTAAGTTTAACCAAAGGTATGTGCCTAAAGCTAATAAGCCGTCTATTGACCCACTTGATAAAGGCAAGGCCATTTTGAATGATGCTAAGGTTGCTCCTCCAAAAGCGGAGCCGTACCTATCAAGGTTTCTAATCAGTTCTCTGTTTTGGAAGAAGAACCTTTTTGGATTGCGGATAAAAAGGAGGTGGATGATTTTGTTGATAAAAAAGGGGTAGGGCTTACTCCCTGTATTATAAACTCTTGGTCCCGGTTGAAACTTGAATACTTTATTGGGCGATGGGAAAGAGTTTATGGTAAGGAGTTGGATGGTTCTTTGCGGGGGTTTAAGCTTCCGGAAAGGATTAATATTCCGGATGATGACATTGATGATGATGATTCGGATGATGATGTTTCATCGGACCATGACTCTTTTATGGCGTCTATGGCGGGGGAGACACCCTATGGTACTTGGCTCAGGCAGAAACAGGACATTGATCGCATAATCTCTGAGAAGGACTGGCCAACAACGAAACAAATGTCGGCTTGGACTGAAAAGCAGGTTGATTATTTTTTCAAGCAGTGTGAACATCTCTCGGAGGAAGATAGGCTATTGATTCCCAAGAAGGAACAGTAGTTTATTTTTTGTTTTTGATAGTCTTTGCTTTTTCTTTGCTACTTTTGATTTCTCATTGATGTTCTCTTTAGCGCCTCTTTGAGTCCCTGACTTGTAGGGTCCTTAGAGTGCAAGTTGTACTTTCTTCTTTTTTTCTAATAAATGTTTTCAGAGGCACCGTTCCCCTTTTTCCAAAAAAAAAAGAATTTAGAGCATTCCTCATCAAGGGTGTTGTTGTAAAAGTAAAAAAGTGTGGTGCTTTTGTAAGTTGTACATTGTGGATTGGAGGTTTTATGATGATTTTGAGTTTTTTGTTTTGGAGATATTAAAAAGTGGTGAGGGTTAAAAGATCTGATGTTTAATATATTAATTTCATCATTTAACAATTATTTTTTATTGTGAAATAATTTCTAGCATATAAAATGATAAAAAAAAAACTTATATATAAACAACCTTTATTTATTAAAAAAAAATTTCTAATATTTTTGTTTTTTAGTACAACTAACTACTTGAATTATCTAATATTTTTTTATAGAAAAAAATATTAATTAAAAGTATTTTTTTTACTTTAACGAGTTTTAATTAATAAATAAATTATTGTTATAATATTTCATTACAGATTATAGTTATTGTACTTAAAAAATAGTTTAATAATATGTTAGTTCAATATAGATTTACAAATTTAATGTTTTTTTAAAGTGTGATTGGAGTTGAGGTTTTTTATGTTGTGGATTTCACTATTTTTCACGTTTTTATTGTTTTTTTGTGTACCATGGTTGGAAATGCTTTCAATTTGAGCACCCATCTTTTTTTGAGATATATAATTAACTGATTTCTATTCCATCCAATTTTGAGAGGTATGAACCCTAAGGCCATCCGCTACGGGGGAGTTAGGTGACCGGTACCGGCGGCAACACCGCCGCGGGTGACCGGTAGGGCGGCCGGTACCGCTCCAATCGGCACCCCACGCCGATGCCAAACCAACCCTTCTCTTTTCTTTTGTTGGCAAACCCCCCCCCCCCCCCCCCCAACGGCTATATGACCATTGGGGTAAAATTTAATTTTTTTTATTTTTTATGTATTTTTTTTATTTTTACCTCCCTATATATATATATATATATATCTTTATCTCTTACATTTTATACATCTCTTTATCTCTTCTTTACTCTCTTAATCTTTTTTTTTTACTTTTTACTCTTAATCTCTTCTTTGCTCTCTTCTTTAATCTCTTTATTCCATCTTAATCCCATGGATCCATATGGTAACGATTCTGGTTTGATGCGTACTGATGTGGTAATTATTATATATAAAAAGCGAAACAAGTTTTAACCTCTAAAAGCCTAGCCACTGTCTTACCACATATACAGGCAAGCGTACCTGATCGTGAGTAATATAGTGTAGGAAAGTCCAGATATCGTATCTACCATTGGGAACGGTCAAGTTATTGTAGACTGTTAATCTTGACTAGTTTAATTAACCTAAAGCTGTGGGGGGGGGGTTATGAAAAAGAGTTTAATAACTAAAAAGACAACTAAGTTAATTAAGAACTAAGAAAGCAATTAAAAGATTTGATTAAAACTATATGAAGGAAAACCGTAGTACTTATCATGGTTTAGTGAATCCCGAGGTGGATGATTTAAAAGGCCAAAGGTTTGGTTGTTTCTGTTATTGTAGGAATTTAAGTCTGAGACACCCTAACATGTGACTATTATGGCTATCAACTAGGTCTTGGTCCTCCTAGTTCCAATACTTAGGTTGTTTGTCAGACAATCTAGCACCGGTCACCCAATCCTATCTCTGTTGCATGGTTTTCTACTACCTGGTCGCTCTCGGTCCGAGTAACCACCTAACACAACTCTCCGAAATGAAGGGTAGGTCAAGAAAGGTTGATTATCCTATCGGAGTCTATCTATTTTGGTCAAACAGATACACCCAACCAACGAGTTCAAATAACCAAACAATACGAATCAGATTGGAACCATAACACACATTCAATTAACCAAAAACAAACCAATAACATTAAATCATAAAATCATCATCCACAATGGTTCATCGACCACAATAAGTACCACTATAAAAGACTACTCACTAGACATAATAAAAACAGATAAAACAAGAGTAGATACAGACATTATACCAACAGTACAACGACGGATGATCGAAGATCGAACCCCGCAACGTATCGGTGGCACTCTAATATCACTCTCTATCTATATGTTTCTCTCACAAGCTCTCTATGCGTCTCTGTCTACGTATATCACAACTGAAGGAGGAGGCTGGTATTTAAAAGGAGAAATCAGTGCCCTTCTTGCGATCGCCAGACGGCAGTTTCGCGGCGCGAGGTACTTAGGGTAAACCCTAGAATTCGAAGTTGGCGAACTTGGCGATGCCAGATCTGGGACTTCGCGATCGCCAAAAGGCTACTGGATTATCTTTGTGCATTTTTCATGTTTTCTCGCCTTTTTCCGTACTTTTCCGTTTCACGGCCTCCAAATCCTACAAAAGCAATAATAAGTCCAAATCGTGAGTGAAATGATCTGAAACGGGTGAGAAACGGGGTAAAGTCATACAATTAAGCTTAACCAAAACATGTATAATTTTGGTGTTATCAAAATCCCCACACTTAAGCTTTGATTGTCCTCAATCAAAAGACTGAAAGATAAGAAAGATAACTCCAAAATTATCTCCACCCAAGATCATTCAAGAGAACAAAGCATACTCACACAATTGAACACACAAACAAGATACATCAAGCAATCAGATACCAAGATCAACCTTTTACCCTCACATAGTATGAATAATCTTGCAAATTGTATCTCTCGGGGGTAAAAGTGTATATATAAGTGATCACACCAATACTCGACTAATTCACGCATGCATAAGCTTGTCATCAAATCTAATCTCCACCACTGAGAAGTTGTCAACCGTCAAGAGGACTTTAGGGTTGTAACGTTAGGCTAAGGGTTAAGGGTAGGATAAAGGATATATATAAGTGACTAAGGGTTGTAGCAAAAACCTGAAAACCAATCAGTTCAAGATCCATATTAATCATCTGACTATTGAGATTTTTAGAGCTCGGGATTTCTATCACTATCACTTTTATATCGGCCTAAGCATATTGCTTATTTGTGGCTTCGATATTTTTCTTTTCTTTTAAGCACAAATCGACCCTTTTGATTTTTCTTTTTGAATGAGTCGTTTTCTATCTTTCTTTTCTTTTCTTTTCAAGCTCTCTATTTTTTTTCTTTTCTTGAGTAGCAACTATGTTGCTTTTTACTCTTTTTCTCTCTTTCTCACAATCCCTTTCTCTATTTGTCAGATTCATAAAACGGACCAAAAACATGAAAAGCTTCCAACTTTGAGCTACGGCCAAAAGATAGATAAAATGAATGGGCTAAAGGATCATGTGTATAGTGGGTAAAGAAATGAAAAGGCTAAGGCTCAAAAGGGTTACAAAGGGTGAAGTACTAAAGATGAGTAATTTTTAATCAAAGGCTAGGCAAATCAAATAACCTTATAATGAGGTTATCTGATGAAGGCTAAAAGGGTTAGAAACGAAGGCCTCTATCAGTGCAATGGTGATAAATACTTCTCTTATGTGGTCTCGACAAGCATTCAAATGACAAGTTCTACCTTGGGTCAAAGTCGGTATTCCTCACAGAAATGAATAACAATTAGGCTCAAACTCTCAAAGGAATTGGGTGAGGCACTCATGGTAATTGATATTCCAAGGCATCCTTTTACTCAACTAATCCTATTCAGTGTTCTCCTATGCAAGCAACTGAGTTCCAAAAACAATCTCAGATTTCGAAAAAAAATTGGTGTCAAATCTCAAAGCTTTCAAAATTTTGAAAAACGACAATCCACAAAGCAAAAAGTGAACCCATTTAAACAAATAAGTCTACATAACCCCCTCCCCACACTTAAAATTTGCAGTGTCCTCAATGCAACGGTTAAAACAATTAAGGAGTAATTGGGAAAAAGAGAAACTTCCCGGGTTATGTGACGAAATCTGTTCTGATCTGAGAGAGAGTTCCAAATATCGTGCTCGATTTAAGCTCATAGGTCGCTGTATCTATTACCCAAAAAGAAAAAGAAAAAGGTAAAAACGAACTAAAGAAAAATAAACCAACTAAAGCAAGCAAACAATTAAAAAGTCTTAACCTAAGCAAACCAAACAAAATAAAAAGTTGTTCAACCAAACCAAACACACCAAACAAAATAAAATTGTTTACGACAACCATATCGAATAACGAAGATAAAAGAGAGAGATCAATTAGGGCCACGAGGTTGGTTTTGCCAATCCTCAAAAGTCGGGTAACCGGGCGGTGCATCCTCGGAGTATGGCCAATATGGAGATGGAGCATAAGCGGTATTTGGTTGAATACCAAAGTGGGAGGCCATTTGGTTCATCACCCCACTTTGACAATTGGCTTGGTGAAGAGCCCCCGTGGTGTTGTACTCCATATGTTGATGATGACGGCCATAAGACAACGACATCTCCGAGAGTCGGTTACTCAAGTCTTGGTAACCCGAATATGCCGTCCATTCCGCCGGTTGTTATCCCGCACTCGTCCCACTTGTTCCTCCGGTCTCTTGCGTGCTCCGCGGTGCTCTCCTTGCTTAATTCCTCGTCCCAATAGCTTGAGGGTTGTGAATCCACGTGTTCCGATCCCCGCTAAGTAGATGATCAACCAATGCCACACCCATGCCACGGAGTTGGTCCATATCAATCAACCCCATCTCACCAAGGTCAGTCATCGAGGCAATGGCACCATCGGTTAGGATACCGAAGTGCTTGGCTAGGAGCGTCACGTACTGGCCACCAATCAATCGACTGCCCTCTCGGTTGCACGGCAATGAGGTACGGAGCATTCGGATACTTGTCCTCCGTAGAAAGCTGCTCAAGAAGCCAAAGATCGTACACAGAAACTTTTTCCTCACTCGAGGAACGAGCATTCACCGCGTGAATAAGCATGCGGTGCAGAAGTCGGTCTGAAGAAGTAAGAAAACCTTTCACCTTGAGATTACCACCATAGTCACCTTCACCCAAGATCGCCCAAGCCAACTGAGGATCAAAACCGTCCTGCCTTTTCGTAGTCGCCCACATGTACTCCACAAATCCTGGAGCATCGACCTCATCCTGGGTATATATCCCCAAGGCAACGACAAATTCTACCAACGAAAGCGATCGCCACACTCCACCGAGTCGGAACGTCATGCATGACTGATAGACTTCCTCAAGGGCCTTGATTGCGTCGAAAAGGAAAGTGGCCACGAACTCAATGATAAGCTCGCGATAGAGGGTCTCGGCAATGTCGAAGACTCGTTCCCATGCATGACAAATATAATACTCGGTGCCATCTTCGTCGTAGGCGTGCTTTTTGAATGTCGCCTTGATTTCGTTCTCAACTCCCATGGATCTAAGGAGGTTCCAATCAGCTCTCCTCGGTATAAGAACTTGACGGGTGAGAAGCCGGTTAACTGTATCCCGGTATTCCTCCCGCTTCGGAGCGTTCAACGTTGGGTCATTCATGAAGAAGGTGAAGGCGTGGCTCCCATCCGGTGCACGGAAATTAGGAGCGGTGGAAGTTGACGAGCGGGTTCTTTGTCTCTACAAAATCCAAATACCATTGTCTTAGGCACATTTGATCAATAAACACAAGACAAGGTTCATTCATATCAAAACTCAGCGAGACAAAACTTCCACGACTAATAAGTTCAACTAACGAGTACATATGCTAAAAAAAACAAATCAAAACGGGGGGTGTGTAACATCCCTACACTTGAACTCTTAGTCCAACCTCAATTATAAGCTAATCTAGCTAACTAAATAAGAATGGGGGATTTTGATGTCATCAAAATCCCCACACTTATCATCAAAGCACATTCACTAGATTAAACAAATAAAAAGCATGCTAGAATGAAATTTCAATCAAAGTATAAAGCATGCATTAATCAATGGTGTTTCAAGAACAATATCAAACCCATAAAAGCATATAAACACCATTGATGCCCAAACAAAGATCCAATCTTACCAAATCAAGCTAATCCCAAGAAATTAAAGTTGGGAAACATACCTTAGCCATGGAGAATGAAGAAATTGAAGCACAACAAGTTTGAATTTCGCAAAGATGTGAGGAGGGTTCGCGGCGCCTAGAGAGAATTAGGGTTGTGTTCTTTTGAAAAAGTGAGAAAAGAGGGTTAAAAACCCGTCTGCACCTATTTCGCGTCGCCAAACAAGCGGTTTCTAAAAAATTTGCCCTAATTTTGAAAACTTCGCGTCGCGAAACGGCTCCCTCGCGTCGCGAGATTCAAAAATTTTACCTGACCTAAGGCTGGCTAACTTCGTGTCGCGAAACTTGGAAAGTCGCGACCGCGAAGAGCCCACTGTTTCCAACTTCTCAATATCCTCGTTACGCATCTGATTTGCTCGTTTTTTGCTCCTATCTCCTCCATATGGTTACCTAAGCAATATCAAACAAAAACATTAACAAAAACACACACGAAAAACATAAAAACGAAAAATGAAAGAAAAAACTCGGGTTACCTCCCGAGAAGCGCTTCATTTTTGAATGGGTCTAGAGCTCGACCCCTTTTCGGCTCATTTCTTGGCACGTCGGGCTGACGAGCCCTTCTTCTTCCTATATTCTTTCTTGGAGGGTTGATAACGCCAAAACTATACATATTTTACTCATGCTAATTCCCCACTTTTGTATTTAATTTGAGAGTAATTGTGATACTGTTTGACTTAAAAATGCTTGATTTTGAATATTGCAGGTTTTGGAGGCACCTTTGCAGAAAAGTAGAAAAAGAGGGTAAAAAGCGTCAAAAGTGGATACTTTGTGAAGAAATGGAAAAATCAATTATTTGGTTTCCATTTGTATGCTTTTCTTCCCTTCCAAGTTGATAGCTTCTTCCGAAATGTTCCTGATTTCTCCACCAAAAGGAAAACTTCTTCCCCAAGCAAAGATCTTTATCAGATATGGAAAAGAAGATTCTGGAGGATACAGTTTCCATTTGGCGAACGCTAAGCTGCCTATTTCGCGCCGCCAAATCAGTGCTGCACCGTTTAGCGCCGCTAAACCTGCCGTTTCGCGATCGCTAAACGGACCTGCCGATTTTATTATAAATACAAGCCTAGGGTCATTGTAACACCCCGCTAAAGCGGAAACGCGAGGCGTGACAGTTAAGATTTCATCGCGATAGGAGATAAATAACATCAACCATTCATATCAAAATATTTAATGTTTACAAATTGTATTACAACCAACTGAAATTCAATCATTACAAACATAACAAAATAAACATAGTCTTGGTTGATGCCAACAAACGTGCAAATTAAGCTTTTTCATTTACCTTCTGATTTCCTGAAAAGCATGTTAAAGCAAGCGTCAACTACGAGAGTTGGTGAGTTCACAGGTTTTTCATATGCACAAAACAGTTTAGATGCAACAAATTTTTAGTGAATCTTTTTATTCACTCAAATTTTCATAAACAATTTGTAGTGAACCTTTTTGTCCACTACCGTTACTAGCCTTATCATTAGTGAACGTTTTTTCTCACTCCATTTCAAAGCTTAGTAACAAAACATGAGAAAATTTTTGGGTTAACGTCAATCACATGATACTTATTCGTTGAGTCACTACTAAGCCTAAAATACGACATGCTACGCCCCTGTTCTACCTCAGCGGTGGGACTAAATCCCACATGTGTAGAACTTTTATTCAATACAGTGCACCTATTTCTTGTCAGTATAAGGTGGGTATGTCAACCAAATAGCGCTATCCACTAGTATTATAGGCCCATTGTTATGAGTTGATAGTGTTAGTAATTATGTGCAGAGTTGACAAACCAAGTGATTACACATCCAATGTTACAAGACACTTGAGGGTCACACCTGTGAGGACCTATAAATCGAATAAGTTAAATGAAACCCAGAAATGGAGAGTTGGGATTTATAATAGTCAATTATAAATCAGTTGGGTAATTTCAGTCAGAAATCCCAAAGTTAGAGGGTTATTGATTAATTAAGTAGATTATATATTTATTGGATAAATAAATATATAATAGAATAATTAATTAAAGAAATTATATATTAGATTAAATATATAAGTAATTATCTAGAATAATTCTTTTCTTGGGAGAAAAGAAAAAGATAATTACAAAGAGGAAACTGAATCTGAATAAAACTGTATTTATCCTCCATATAACTAAACCTTATGGGTTAAAGGAAAAAATCAATCAATTCAGTCAATCAACTAGTCAAAAATCAGTTTCCAGTTTTTCTCTCTCCCCCTTCTCTCTAATCGGCGCCGCCACCCGCCTCCCTCGTGACAAATCAGCTCGGTTTTTCCAGTTTTCGGGTTTCTCGTTCTACTAGAGGAACACTCGTTGGTCGTTCATAGGTGGACTAATACTCGAGCAATCCAGGTATTTTAGACTGCTTTTATTATTTTTAAACTGATAAAACGATAAGATTGTGGTTTCCGGGTTTCAAACCATAAAACGCTTCCGCAATACTTTATAGTGTTCTTCGGATCAGATTAGGTTCGAGGATCACAGTGAAACCCAACAGTGGTATCAGAGCCACTTTTCTCGTTTTATTTGTTTAAGTTTATTATAGATCCGTTAAAAGATTTAATAGCTTTTCGTATAAAAATCTGATTTTTGGCTATATCGTTTTATGTATCGTATCGAAACCCTAACCGACAATCGGCGGTGGAACGGTGGCAGCTAGCCGACCGGACCGCCAGGCCGATCGCCGGCAAGACCTAGCCGCGAGTGACACAACACCGGGCCGCACCACAGCTTGTGGTGGCGGCACCGGCTGCTGACCGTAAAACCACCGGGCCACGCCACCGGTTAGGTGGTGGTGGCCGAACCCCTACAATGCCAAGAAACCACCACGGCCACACCACCAGGTTGGTGGTGGCCGCGCCAATCGCACACAACCACAGCCGCAACCACCAGTGTGGTGGTGGCGGGTTTTTTTTTCTCGATCAAACGGTTGCGACGGCGGAAATTGTAGGCGGTAGTGATGGCGGTGATCCGGGTATTTAACCGCCTCCGGCGGTCGACGACGCCAAGCCGAACCACCAGCGTGGTGGTGGCGGCGATTTCACAACGCCAAGCCGAACCACCGTCGCGGTGGTAGCAACAGAATCGCCGGCCGCACCACAGTTGGTGGTTGCGGCGGCAGATGGTGGAATCGCAAGCGGCAGTAATGGCACAAACCATCGCCGGCTGCCGTAGTGGCCACGCCAAGGCAATGGTCACAGCGGAGATGATAGCGGTGTGGATCGCAAGCGTTGGTGGGGGTGGCATTGGCCGCCGCCGCCGGACCAACCACCGCTGGCTGCCTCACGGCCGCACCTAGCGGTGGTGGTAATCAGCGAAACCACAACCACCAACCACCTTCATGGTATGCGGTGGCATTCAAACATCAAAGGCCGCACCACCGATCGGCTAAGGCAGCCACGGTGGTGGCGGCGTTTCTTGTTTTTCCGATCATCGCAAAAGGCGACGGCGGCAGCGGCTTCCTTTTGCTGCTGCTGTCGTTTGCCGCCGGCGGTGATGGTGGTGCTTTGGCGCCGTTGCCGTCGCCGGTGGTAGAGGGCGGTGGTGGGCTGTTCGTTTCCAACGGAGAAGGCGGCGGCGGTGGCGTTTTGACGTTGCCGTCGTGCACAGGATTTTTCCAAACAAACACCGACCGGCCACGCCACGGTAGTGGCAACCGATCGCTGCTATCGTGGTAATGGCGCTGGTCAACAGTCAAACGACGACGACGGTTTTAGCCGTTGTCGTGTAACGGCGGTGATGATTAAACTAGGGTTTTTCGATAATAGCTTGGTAATGATAAGCTCATGCCGCGAGAAGTGGCCATAGCCACAATCGTCGCGCCGCGAGCAGAGCTCAGCTCGCGCCGTGAACAATGGTCACCAAAGCTCTCGCGCCACGAGCAATAGTCGTAACCAGGGTTATCGCGCCGTGAGAGGTGAGGGTACGGTCCAATCTAGCCAAGCCAAGAGTCTTACGATATTCTTCGAAAGAAATTATAAGGCCCAAATAATTACCAGTTTGGTAATGGGATTAAAGGCCCAATTTTGGACCATTTTTCTAATTAAATTTTATTATCCAAATTTTAACCCGTGCGGTAAAATATTTTTAGAAACCAAATTATTTTAAAAGGGAAAAATCCGTTATATAAATTTTATGTTTTGATATATTGGATTGAGTTTTATAAAACGGCTTGTGTTTATAAATCAGTTGAGATCGTTTTATAAAAATGAAACAAGACAATTATTTTAAGGCTATCGTTTATAAAATAGTTTGTTCTACCCGATTAAGAGTCAGGTTTTACGAAAGGAGAGATGGGATAATTGTTTAACGGATCTAGGATTGTTCTTTCAATTGATTGCTTTATTATATATATCGTTTTATATATATGAATGCGTGGTTGATTAAATGCCTATTATAGGATTTGCCAACTTAGACGCTTTTTGGAATTAATTATGGGGAGGCCTGCGTGCCGTTTACAACCCCTTTTGTAATAATGACCATAGGATAATAGTTATTTATTTTACCAACGAAGAAGGCGAGGCCAGTCATGCAAGAAAAACATTTTTCTTTTTCCTGGAGTTCTAACAAGGATGTCGGAGCCAGTGGGAGCTACGCAAGATGTTAGAATAGGTTATAAATGGTCCTTAGGAACAAAAGTTGGCAAACCTATAATTAGTTACCTTTAAAACTGTGTAGTTATATTTTTTAAACTGCGTGGTTGCTTATTTGTGAGATATTGCATGACAAGTAGTTTTAAATTTGTAGTTTTAGAACTAGAATATATCACAAAAGGAAATAGGTTTTAATTTTTAAAATCACCAGTTTTTCTTAATTTTTAAAGTGGTAGATTTCATATAAAACCAGTAAAATTGTAAATAGATTGTTTAAGGGCAAGTTGACAAAACAGTCAGTTTTATCAACTAGGATGCCATCAAAACAGATAGTTTTGGTTAAACAAAATGCTTTTAAAACAGCTACTTTTAAACAGCAAGAACCTTTTAAAACAATTAGTTTTAGAACAAGCATATATTTGAAACAGTTAGTTTAAAATGTCGGTTTAAACAATCAGTTTTTTCTAAAAGATTACAATTTTTCTTTAAAAACTGGATTATAAAAGAAAACCCCGAAAAAACATAGATCAGTAGTGCAATCCATCTAGGGGCACCTCCGGCATAAGGTACGTGGGCATTTTGAGTGAACACACCTTAAATGTCCAGTTCAAACCGAAACTGGAGGGGTTACATAACTCTGCGAATTATCTCCGGGTGGTACCGGCCAGAGTAAAGTGATCAGGTTCCCAAAATGGTGAGATCTATTTTGGTATTGTTAAGTTCACCGGGAGGTACCGGACCAAAATGCACTAAGAGGGACCGAAACATGTACGGGTAATTACCGTGGTTCCGAAAAAATCTAGGAGTCATATCAGTTAGATATGATTGGTAAAAGTCCTTACCTACCGAAATAAATGCGGGCCTGATGAAACAAGAACATACCGCACATCAGGACGTATGAAATAAGGATCCTAGTCCAATAAATTGATCATTTATGGGTTTATTGATATTTATTGGAATTGAATCTATTTACAGTTGCTAAAAACCAAAAGTTTTAATATGTGTAGATGGCAAGCACTGTTACCAGCTCAAACAATCTTTCCCTCCGCTCTATCCTTGAGAAGGACAAGTTAACCGGACCCAATTTCCTTGACTGGGAGCGCAATCTGATGATTGTGCTCAGGCACGAAAGGAAATGGTATGTCCTTGAAGAGCCTCTTGGGGAGGCTCCTCCAGCAAATGCTCCGGCTGCTGCTAGGAATGCTCACAAGAAGCATTCAGATGATCTGCTAGATGTCGTCTGTCTCATACTTGCAACTATGAGCCCAGATCTACAAGCAGGGCTCATAAACACAAATGCTTATGACATGATCCACCAGCTGAGGGACATGTTACAGACACAGGCTCGTACAGAACGTTACGATGCCACAAAAGTATTTAATGAATGCAAGATGATTAAAGGGACATCAGTAAGTGACCACGTCATGAAAATGAAAAGGCACTTGGATCATCTAGAGAGGCTTGGTCACCCAGTTCCGTTGCAGCTGGCAACGGATACTATACTCAACTCACTGTCAGAAAACTACAGGCCCTTTGTAGTCAATTACAACATGAATAACATGGAGAAATCAATAGCAGAATTGCACTCCATGCTTAAGACTGCTGAGTTGAATATGGGGACCAAGAATAAAATCAAGGACGTTCTGATGGTAAGAGATGGAGGGGTAAAAAAGAAGAATGGGCATACTAGCACCAGCAAAGGAAAAGGACCAGTTCAGGCCGTCCAGAGTGCACCCAAGAAAGGCAAAGGCAAGGGCAAGGGCAAGAAGGTCAAGCCAAATAAAGCTAGGACCGAGAATCGCTGCTTCACATGCAATGAGGTCGGTCACTGGAGGCAAAACTGCCCAAAGCGTCATGAAGCAGGTATGTAAACCTCAGATATTTATGATTGCTTTATTTTGTCACTTTTTACTTGTTAGTTTACAAGTATACTGATACCTAGAGCAAATGACTATTGCAGGTGGTCAGAAGTGAGATGCCCAGAAGTTGCAAGGATCAAGATAAAAATTCATTATTAGATATTTTCTTTCAAGACATTCTTTATTTTAAACAGTGATTTTGGTTTATGGCTACATTTTAAATACTTATAAATTTATTGAATGGTTTTAAATTTTATAAGTTATTGTCTTGAATAAATATTTGTCATGTATGAAGTTTTAAATCTGACAAAGTCAAGTTTTGACTTGACTAGATCCTAGATATTGCCTATTATAGTTACTTCAATAGTTTTAACTAAATTAAAGTAATTTATATGAAAACTGTCAAAAACACATGAAATACTTTAAGAATGTGTATTTGGGAATAAAACGTTTATGAATGATAATTTTGTGATCAATGTTTATTATTCAGATGTTTAAAAGAGAATCTAGGATATTAACTCAGACAACGTTAATAGCAGTATTTATAAAACTAGGAAAATTCCAAGTTTTGGAATTAGGATTTAACAAAATCCAGTTAAGTTTTATAAATAAAATTCTCAAGTTCATTGCTTAAAATAGAATTGACTAATCAAAGGCTTTGACTAAGTCAATAGTAAATTTTGAAGTAATAGTTGGTTTTCATATAGGCTAGTGGGAGCCCAGTTTATTCTTTATCTAGTTTAAGATAAAGAATAAAAGATATCTTTATTGATTCCTTTTGTCTCAGAATTCATGATCCAGGTAGGATAAGAGTTCATGAAATACCTTACAGTCAAAAGATAAATGTAACAACCCAAAACCCATAACAATAATAACATGCATATAATATAAATCCCAGTGATCTAAATCGCAATATCTTAATATTTAGTTCAAAAGTAAACAGTTAAAGAGTGCATGCGGAACATCCCTCCACAGCTGAGATTCTAATTTAGGACAAAATACTAGACTTCTATCGGTAGGGCCACTCTTGCCTCTCGCCACACGATCTTTTCCTGAAAATGTTTTAGATTTTGAATACGAGGGTTAGACCGAAAGGTCTAGTGAATTCCCTCAAAACAGTTTAAAATACAGTTACGGCCCGCTGGCCGTAAAATCAGACATCTCAAGGTACCAGAAAAGCATCATGAGTAATAAAGTCACAATACAACAAACCGGATGGCCGGATCTCTCAGATTCACAATTAAGGAGTGACGGACGTAGTCCGTGCCTCGCACCATCCCGCAATCAACCTTACGTGGCCGGATCTCCCAGATTCTCATTTAAGGAGTGACGGACGTAGTCCGTGCCTCACACCACTAAACTTCCCAGGGATGTACGGTCCCATGGTACACATTACTCACGATGCAATTCCGCAATATTAAAACAGCATGCATATGATGATCATCAATATAGCCTTCACAACCATTTATAATTTCACAAAATCACATTAATATCATCATCAAAACATTTGCAATCGAATGGATATGTTTAAAAACAATAAGAGCAGTCCATTCATTTTCAGGCAAGGGAACTCACCTGAGCTTATCTCGCTGTTTACTCTATCTCATGGTATCTGTATAAATTCCTAAGGCATTAGTGATTCGCACTTAGAAAACCCACAAATAGGATACCCCTAGGCAGACCCAGCACGGGGGTTCCGCTTATTTCTCCGAAAACTAACTCTACTGACGCAGTCCTCCCAAAACCCGACTCGGAAAAGCATCTTTCCCGCTCCACAAATCCCGATTCGGGATACCACCACTCCCGATTCAGGAAATAGCAATTCCCGATTCGGGAAATGCCAATTCCCGATTCGGGAGGCATCCAACTCCAAAATCCCAAATCCAAAGGTTACGAGGTCAAAGTGACGACTAAGTTGGCCAAATCCCCGATTCGGAAATCATAGATTTTCCAATTCGGGAAAGGCAAACGAAGAAATGAGTTTCCACCCAATCACCCAAACAATTTTCCCGATTCGGGAGGCATGAACTCCCGATTCGGGAAACATGAATTCCTGGTTCGGGAAACATGAATCCCGATTCGGGGAACATGAGTTCCCAATTCGGGAAACGCAACCAGATCCGGAAAATATCAAAATCGGCCAAGAATTGATTCTAAGTAGATCTAAACGATTCCTAAATCATTACAAGATAATCCTACATCATATAACAACGATTTTACACTAATAGGGTATCGAATCTTACCTCGAACGACGAAATCCCGTCCCTGAAGATGAAGAATGGCTCTAAACTTGATTTCCACAACACACACTAATCACCCAACTAAGTTTTCCCCAAAATGGTAAAAACCCTAGGTTTATGCCTTAAATAGTATGGGCTAAAAGGCTAAGCCCATACCATTTTTGGTATAAGCCCAAATTCCAAACATTAGGCAGAAATGTCACTTTTCACCCCTAACTCTGAAATTCTTTTCAAACTTGGTCATTACAATAAAAGTTTCAAAGTATTTGAAACAGGTGTCTTAAATGACTGTAAATCAATAATTAAAGTGTTGGATTAATTAATAAAGATAGAATTCCAGTAAATTTGCCAGCAAAGTAAATGGAATCTGATTTTAGGAAGAAATCATTCATCTGCACAGCAACTAAGGAAAGTTGCAGTTTAATTTTACATATTCAGGAACTGGGAGTTATTCCAGGTCTCCAAGTTCAAGGAATATGATAAAATAAAAGACTAATTTTGTTTAAATGCTTGCAGAACAACAATTAGCATAATTAAGTGGATTGTAAATACAAACTTATATTATTTGGTTATCACTTTGATTAAAATGGTAAACTTTAACCAAAGGATTTAAACTGAAGATAGGTGATACTTCATTTTAGATCAGTATTTAACAAACGTTAAATAGATACCATAAAATTAATTAAGAGATGTTATTAATTTTTGTTATTATTACAGCGTGTAGTATGGACTATACAAAATTAATTTCTTTATCACTTTTATATTTTGCATGTTTTATAATCCAGGAATGAAACTAGCTTCCAGTTTTCATTCAAAACTTGTCCGTGACAACTTATCATTGTGGGAACATGATAGGGTGTTAAAGTCATTGTGAACTTCTGGGTAGTTATGATCAATAACAGCTACAAGTGTTGTAGACCAAAAGTTGCACAGATATTTGATAGAGTAGCAAATATCGGACGTGATCCGCGGTTGAGATTGCTTCTTGGAAATAGTCATAAGTAAATCTCACAGTGGTTGTCCCTATCACCGGCGGTATCTGGTTTAATGTCATGAGGACTGCTGAATACTTAGTGCACTCAACCGCTACGCCGTAACAGGGTGGCTATAAAGGGCGTAACTAGATTCAGCGGAAGCCGTGGTGTTAAAGGCAGATATGCAAGATGGGATTTGCACCTCTTCTCTGAAGAGAGATATTTCTGGGCCCTTCTTGACTGACTGAATATACTGATGAAGTGCATGGCCATGCCCAAACGAACTGATTAGTTCTTTGTCGTTTACCTATCAGTAAAAGTCGGATAGTCAAGAAAAACAGAATCTTGAGTATTTAGAGTTGACACTTTCCGAGCTCATACTCACAGATGAAATATCGAGATGCAAAGGGAAAAGCCAAGTTGTACCCAATTTATGAACAGCAGATTCATGAATGTTGTTTCCTTACAGAAGGTTTATATCACTTGCCTGGGTATAAGAGTTCTTTTAACCTGGTTAGCCTAAGTGCCTGTCTAGGGGCCTCCTTAGGTCCGTGTAATCAAGGCGGTATTGCCAACTTGCACAAGTTGGAGTCTGTTAGTAATTATGTGCAGAGTTGACAAACCAAGTGATTACACATCCAATGTTACAAGACACTTGAGGGTCACACCTGTGAGGATCTATAAATCGAATAAGTTAAATGAAACCCAGAAATGGAGAGTTGGGATTTATAATAGTCAATTATAAATCAGTTGGGTAATTTCAGTCAGAAATCCCAAAGTTAGAGGGTTATTAATTAATTAAGTAGATTATATATTTATTGGATAAATAAATATATAATAGAATAATTAATTAAAGAAATTATATATTAGATTAAATATATAAGTAATTATATAGAATAATTCTTTTCTTGGTAGAAAAGAAAAAGATAATTACAAAGAAGAAACTGAATCTGAATAAAAGTGTATTTATCCTCCATATAAATAAACCTTATGGGTTAAAGGAAAAAATCAATCAATTCAGTCAATCAACTAGTCAAAAATCAGTTTCCAGTTTTTCTCTCTCCCTCTTCTCTTTAATCGGCGCCGCCACCCCCTCCCTCGTGACAAATCAGCTCGGTTTTTCCAGTTTTCGGGTTTCTCGTTCTGCTAGAGGAACATTCGTTGGTCGTTCATAGGTGGACTAATACTCGAGCAATCCAGGTATTTTAGACTGCTTTTTTTATTTTTAAACTGATAAAACGATAAGATTGTGGTTTCCGGGTTTCAAACCATAAAACGCTTCCGCAATACTTTATAGTGTTCTTCGGATCAGATTAGGTTCGAGGATCACAGTGAAACCCAACAGATAGTAGTTACCGGGGACTTAAACTTTTATACTCAACATATCATGCATCATAACATTGCAAAATTTTACTCACATCAAGATTTATTTCACAATATAAATCAACAATTCATTCGTTAAACATGTTTTTCACCCCAAATATGTAAAAACGGTAAAAGAGGGGCTGTGAATACTCGCCTCGATAAATTAGCGATTAGAAAAACGATAGAGTGCGTATCCCCAATTCCAAGCCTACTAGTGCCCTATATAATTCATAATTGATGTAAGTCTTAAATCAACGGCCAACACCTAGCTACGTCTCTACCGATATCCTATTATAATGCCTTTATGCAACTTATTCAGCCCAACTTAGTATAAAATAGGTTTTGATAGTTTTATAATAACATCCAATTGAATGGGAATTCTTGAAGTTCACAAATCAAACTTTTGAAGAATTTTCAGATTCTGACAGATTCATAGTGTTACAGAAATGTCACTTTTAAGCTTGGGTCCAAAAGGGGAAAAGTTCTCAAATTTTTATCCACTGATTTTGGGTGTGTTAACAACATTCCAACCAAATTTCATAATTTTTAGAGGTGTTTTAGCTTATATAAACAATTTTTACAAAATCAGTGTGCACAGATCACTTTTGAAAATACATGCTTGTAGTGTTTGACTCATAGAGGGTTTGTTATAATCTTAGATTTCAAAAGGGATTTTCAAGCCAACATGCATACCTAACTAATGAAACAAGTTTCACTCAAATTTGATGATTTATGAGTGAGTTATGACCTCTTAAATCCATGCATGTGAATCTGCCATTTCTGGACAGTTTGCACCACAAATTTATTTTCATTGGGTGCCCACTCAAAAATCCACCAAATCACATGATTCCGGATTCTTTGGAAAGCTACTTCATTAAAATTGAGTCTAGAATAAAGAATAATGCATTTTGAATCAGTTCTCAAAGAGTTATGCATGCAACAAGTTAACATAAGATTTTAACCCGGAGCTGTTGCACCACAAAATGTTTTGACATAGATGAGGGGTCTAAACTTAGTATTTTTCAATGATTCCAGTGGGGTTTGAATCCCAACTCACAAAATTTAAGTCCCTCAAAAATGTAGATAAAAATAAGTTCATATGAACCCCTTTTGGGTCGTCCAAACACACATGCAATAATCTGTCAGCTTCTGTCCAGATTCAACACTCATTGTTTTCACAAAAACACATAGAATCTTCAAGATTTGGGGTTTCTTTGATGCAAAAATAAAATCCCCCAACATATATCAATTAAATAAAAAGGAATGTACTTAAAATACCATCAAAATATATGCATGCAATAACAAAAGATTTCCAGCCCCATAAGAGCACCAAATACATCAAAATGTGTGGTTTTCCATTCAAATCTTGTGTTCATAAAGAAGAGTCATAGAACTTCACCATCTATTGAATGTTTTTACACATTTCCATGGTTCATTCTCATCTTCAAACATCAAGATCATCATTCAACCAAAAAGGAGGGTTTCAACCTCAAGAAATGTAAGAAAAAGCACCAAAAGTGCTAGAAATCGAAGCTAACATACACATTTTACTCTTACCTTGATGATAAAACTATTAGGGCTTTTGAAACTTTGATTCAATCTTCTAAAAGCTCAGATTTTTGAGGATGAATATGGCTGGATTTTTCTTCTTAGAGAGGAAGATAGAAGAGAGAATAGAGATAAAAGAAGTTGGATGGATTTTGTTTTTAAAAATTTGTGAAGTGTATTGAAGAAAGAATAATAATTTTATGGGAAAAAGGAGAGGGAGAGAGAGTAGGGGGGGGTGGCCGGCCACATGGGGCTCACCCCAACCATTTTCATCTTTTTTTTTTGTTTAAATTACAGCGCAATACTGTTAAAACCGGTGCAGTGTCGGTTCGCGATGGCTTTTTCAGTCAAACCGACTTTTTCAAGCATGAAATTAGGTTATTTAGAACATTTTATTTTTATTTCTAATAAAATATTATATTTTATACAGGTTGGCTTTAATTTGGCATTATAAAGTTTCCGGGCGATTTTGGACCGGTACGGACTTTTTGGGCTGTTTTCGGGACTTCTAGGTTATCGCCTAAATTTTTCGCGCAAACTAACCTAAATCTTCCTAATAAGTTATATGACTATAGTTTTACTAAAAGAAATACCACTGAGTGATTTAACGAGTCGCTAACCTGAAAGCCAAATTTGGTCGATTGTCACAGTCATTTAGTTTTAATCATCTCATTATCTATTTTTCTGAAATTCTCTCATAGTTCAGTAGTTAGGTTAGATGTTGGGAGCCGCTTAGGGTTTCCAACCCGAGAAGATGGAGGCTCGATGTGACGACTACGGAGGAGATTTGTTGGGTTTTTGAAGTTACTACTGCTGGTTACTACTGCTAGTTACTACTGCTCGTCCGAGATAAGGAAAGAAGATTACTTGAAGAGAAAGATAGAAAGGATCTTGCTTGAAGATAAAGACAAAGACTTGGAGATAATTATGGAATGAATTCAAGAGATATATTTTTTTATGGAATGAAGATAATTACCAAGATTCTGAAGATAATGGAGATTTAGAAGATCAATTTATTTTTTGTAATTATCTTTGTAATCAAGTCTTGTATAAATAGATTAGTCATCTAGTCTATGAATTATTAGAGTGATAGAAAGTTTTAGCCTCAAGATTATTCTTGATCCCTACAATAGAGAAGTATTGTACGTTTGTTTGAATTTGTTCAAGCAAATTGGGGCTTTGTTTGTAATCATTCAACAGAAAAGCAATTCCAAAAGCAGTTTCAATTTCAATTCATTATTGTTTTCTTGTTGTCAAATATTAAGGTGTTATTCCGCGACTTCCTTGATAGATCTTGGTTCTTATTCTTTCTTGTTACGAATTTCGATCCTGACAAGTGGGTATCAGAGCTATCGGTTTCTAGATCCAAGATTCAACAAGAAAACAATTTGTTCGTAAAGCTTCTCTCTATTCATCAATGAAAAACATGGTGAGTACCAATGGTGCAGAAATTCCAACTGAGGTACAATCTAAACTTTGCTCTAAAGCCTGTCTTGATACTTTTAAGAAGTACAGAGAGAACACCCAAGGGATGTGTGATAAACTGAAAAGGCTAGAACAAGATAAAAGAGAGTATATTTTGATTGTAGAGAATTTTGAGGAAAAGATCAAAGCTTATCAAGCCAATGAACTCCAACATTACTATGATACAAACTATTGGAAGTGGGAGAAGAATGAGTATGAGAGGAAGTTGACAAAATCTAGGGATGAGCTAGAGAATGTTAGAAGTGAACTTGAAAAAGCAAAAAGTGACCTTGAAAAGTTTTCCAAAGCTTCTAAAGCAATGGATGCTCTTCTCAAATCTCAAGTTTATGATGATCTGAAGAGAGGGATAGGATACAACACCACTCCACCACCCTACAACAACAACTATATTCCTCCCACTACTGATCTACTTGAAAGGCATGTAGATAAAGAGATGCCTAAAAGATCCACAGAAAAAGATCCCCCAAATGAAGTAGATATTGAAAAAGATGAGTCAAAAAGTAAAAGTAAAAAGACCAAGCCATCCAAGAAGAAGAAGAAGAAAGTGCAGGGGAAAACCAGTGTTGAAAATTCCTGTACTTGTCAACAGAAAAAGCCCCAAGCCAATGAGAAAATAAGGGGAAATCAAAGAAATTGGAATAACCAGTGGGCTCAAAAACAAGGTATTGATCTAGAAAAAATCAATAGGCCAAATCCTTGTTTTATTTGTTGCAAGTTGAATCATTTAGCCAAACACTGTTATTTCATTCCTGTTAACCAAAGAGCACACTTTCAAAATAAAATTTTTAACTCTTTTGGTAACAGATTTCAGAGAATGAATAATATGGCTAGGAATGTGAAACCTGTTTTTAAAAAGAAAACTATTTCAAAACCTCACATTCAAAATAAGTTTGCTAGATCTGAAAAGAGTTTTCAAAACAAAAAGGTTGTGAAGAAAGCAAACAAATTTGTCAAAGTTTGGGTGCCAAAAGTAACTAAAACTGTTAGTACTGATACTCCAGTTAATGTTGCTAAGCCCATAATTATGACAAAGTATTCAAGCCATACAATTCCCAACTCTGTTGATCCTAAAAACTCAAAATTGAAAGAGTTTACATATGTTGGTGCTAATGGGCAACTCAAAACCGCATCAGCATGGGTACCTCAAAAAGGGAAGGATCAAATCTCTAAATCTGCAGAAACTGATATGATGAGATCTCGATTTAAGGGGGAGTTTGAAAGTAAGAAAGAGGTTCGGACAGAAGCAGGAACAGAACCAACAACAATAGTAACAAAACCCAAAGAAACTTAACTCCTTGATTTAAGAAGTTAAGTTAGGGGGATATGTTGCATTACCACTGCTGGAGATATGTTGATTAACACTGTTGGCTTTGGAGTGATTACCACTGCTAGTTCTCTGAAGGTTACCACTGCCAGTGTAAGTGTATTCACTGAAGATCAACTTACCACTGCTGTTGAAGATTACCACTGCTTGAACAAAAGTTACCACTGCTGGTTTGGAGTTAACACTGCTTTTGTTTTTACCACTGCTAACAAGATGAAGATAAGGAAAGGATTGCGATGATTTGAAGATATAGACAAGATACGATCTGCTTGGAGATATTTTAGAGATTATCTTGTAAATCTAGTTTCCTTATTGTTATCTTGTAATTCGTATATATAGCTGATAGGTTTATCTTTGTGAGATACGAGTTTTCATAGCTTTTGTTTTAGAATTAAGAGCCTCAAGATTGTTCTTGTAATCCCTGCAATAGAGAAGTGTTGCACGTCTGTTTGAGCCTGTTCAAACAGATTGGGGCTTGAGTTTGTAATCATTAAGCTATTGAAATCAATATATACACAGTTTGTTCTAAATCCATTGTCTTGTTCAAATAATCAAAGTGTTATTCCGCAAACTTCTTTGATTAAGTTTTCTGATCTTGATCATTGATCCTGTCAAGTGGTATTAGAGCTAGTTTTGAAACCAAAAAACTTGTTTATAATGGATACTCAGGAAACAGTCTTGGTCTCTAAAGTTCCCATGCTCAAACCCAATGAGTTTGACATGTGGAAAATCCGAATCCGTCAATACATGCTTCTCACAGACTATGGGATGTGGGAAGTTGTTGAAAACGGACCTGGTGTTGATGAAGCTGTGGCTGAAGGAGGTGCAAGACCCCCACCCAGATCTGATGCTGACAGAAAGAGAAGGCAAACTGAGATGAAGGCATTGAGTACCTTGCTGTTGGCTATTCCTAATGAATACCAACATCAATTCAGTACTTATACTGATGCCAAATCTCTCTGGACTGCACTTGAAAAGAGGTTCTCTGGAACCAAAAGCACAAAGAGGAACCAGAAGGCTATTCTAAAGCAGCAGTATGAGAATTTCACATCCCGGAAGAATGAATCTATGACTCAGACCTTTGATAGATTTAATAAGCTAATTGGAGAGCTGGCAACTGTAGATGTGAAGATGGATAAAGATGATGTGAATAGAAAATTCCTCAGATCTCTTGGAGAGGAATGGACTATTTACACTGTCTCATTCAGGCAGGGTGATGACTTGGAAGACAAGGAACTTGAAGATCTGTACAATCCTTACGAGAAAGGATACGACTAAATTACTTGACCTAACATCTATAAAGTTGGATAATTTAACATGATAAATTAAATAAGTTGTCGATCTAAGGATCTTTGAAGCAGAAGTGGAAAAGAAGAAGAGACCCATTGGATATACTCATAATACTGCTCTTCTTTCTGAAAACCCTAACTCTTTCAATACCACTGCTTTTAATAATACCACTGCTGCCTATAATACCACTGCAAGTGAAACTGTCTCTAATGTAAATTCTTGTTTATCTCAGGAAACCAATGAGGATACGGTGCTGGAAGATTTCTTGGCAAGTCATGTCAAGTCATCTCTGATCAATGATGATTTGGATCAAATCAATGCAGATGATCTTGAGGAGATGGATATCAAGTGGCAGATGGCCATGCTTACATTGAGGATGAAGAGATTCATCAGAAGAACTGGAAGGAACAATTTTGATCTTAAGAGAGGAGATAAAGCTGGTTTTGATAAAACCAAGGTGAGATGCTACAAGTGCAATGAACCAGGGCACTTTGCCAGAGAATGCAAAGGAGTAGCCACCAACAACCAGACTAATGGAGGTGGATCTGCACAAGCCCCTAGATTCAACAACAGGGGAAGCAACTCAAATCCTAGTTCTTCTCAAGCTTTGGTATCTCAAGAGGGACAAGGATTTGACTGGAGTGATCATGCTGAAGAAGCAGTTCAGAATCAAGCTCTCATGGCTGAAATCAAAGAGACTGATGTTCCCACTGAGGTATCTTCTAAACTCTGTTCTGATTCCTGTTTGGAAACTGTGAAAAAGTATTGGGATCACAATCAGACCATGAGTGATAGTATCAAAAAGATGGAAAGAGAAAGGAGAGAATATGTTAAGATCATAGACAACCTGGAGGATCAAATAAAGGCCTACAAAGCCAATGAACTGCAGTTTGAATATGATCATAACTACTGAAAGTGGGAAAAGAAAGAGCTTAAGAGAAAACTATCTAAAGAAAAGGAGGAAGTAGAAAGTGCTAGGAAGGAATTGTCTAAAGCCAAGGAAGATCTAGATAAATTTTCAAAATCCTCTAAGGCTTTAGAGTCAATTATAAGAGCACAAGTGACTGATGACCTGAAGAGAGGAATAGGTTACAATAGTACCCCTCCTCCTTACAATCAGAATTATATTCCTCCTACAACTGACCTTCTTGAAAGAATGGACAGAAGAGAGATGAAAGAAGGACTAGATAGTGTAGATCCAATTGACTCAGAGGAGGAATCTGATAGGAAAAGCACAGCTGAGACCATTCCTGATGAAAACCATCTTCTCACCAATGAGAAAGGTGGTATGCCATTTGTTCCTAGCAAAAAGATTGAGACAACTAGGAAAGATAAGGGGAAGTCTGTCATGGCTTCAGAAACTAAAGGGAAAAAGACTGAGACCAATAGGATAGAGAATAGGAAGGACCACTATACTCAGAGGACTGTAGTTGAACCTGGTACTTCCTCACAGTCTCAAAACAAAAATCATCCTAGAGGGAACAAAAGGAACTGGAACAACCAATGGACACAATGTCATGGTGTTGATCTGAACAAAATTAACAGACCAAAACCATGCTTTATTTATTGTAAGACAAATCATCTAGCTAGAGACTGTTATTTCAATCCATTTAATCAAAGAAACAGATACCAAGCTAGAGGATTTGTTCATACACACAAAAAGGTTGTTCCTAACCAAAACAGATCTAGTCAACCCAAAAGAAAAGTTCAAAAGAAAAAGGTTGAAAAGAAGTCTGTTAAATTGGTTACTAAATGGGTACCTAAAGCTTCACTCAGTGATACTACTGCTTCAACAAGCAGTGGTAACAACAGTGTTGCTTCTGAAAGCAGTGGTAACAACAAAATCAGCAGTGATAACACAAGCACTGCTACATCTCAAGTTAACACTGCTGTTAGCAATAACAACAGTGGAAACTCAAACAATGTTACTACTGCCAAGTCTCCATTGAGAAAACCCATTGTAACCAAATATTCCAGTCATCAAATCCCAAGCAAAGATTATCTTTTAAAACTTAACAGATTGACAGAGGTCAATTATGTTAATGAAAAGGGAGAACCCAAGACCATATTGGCTTGGGTTCCCTCAAGAAACTAACTGTTTCATTTTTATGTGCAGAGCAACCAAGGAAGAAGGAGCAGTCTTTGGCATGTGGATAGTGGTTGCTCTAGGCACATGACAAGTATCATGTCTCTACTTGAAGACTTTAAAAGGTTTGAAGGTGGACATGTTGCCTTTGGGGATAATCCACATGGAGGTAAGATCAGTGGCAAAGGTAAGGTTTCAAAAGGTAAGATGACCTTTGATGATGTCTATTTTGTAGAGCAATTAAGGTATAATTTACTTAGTGTTTCTCAAGTTTGTGACAAGAAGTTTGGTGTATTTTTCACTGATATTGAATGTCTCATTCTTGCTCCTGGCTACAAGATAGATGAGAGTAAAGTGATTTTTAAGAACACCTAGGAAGGATAATGTATACTGTTTGGACATTGAAGATGCTTCTTCTTCATCCTTAAACTGCTTATTCTCAAAAGCATCTGTGAGTGAATCATCACTGTGGCATAGGAGGATGTGCCACGTGAATTTCAAAAACATGAACTTACTTGTCAAAAATAACCTTGTAAGAGGTTTGCCTGCCAAGGAATTTTCAAGTGATGATCATTGTGTAGCATGTCTCAAAGGCAAGCAACACAAAAACTCACACAAGTCCAAAGAAGTAAACACTATCTCATCACCTTTACAGCTACTGCATATGGATCTTTTTGGTCCTACCAATGTGATGAGTATAGGCAAGAAATCCTACTGTCTGGTAATAGTTGATGATTACTCTAGGTTTACTTGGGTTTACTTTCTGAGAACAAAGGATGAGACAAGTGGACTGATCAAACCCTTTGTAACCAGAGTAGAAAACAAGACAAACCTAAGGGTAAAAGTCATTAGATCAGACAATGGCACTGAATTCAAGAATGCTGATTTGAATAGCTTTTGTGAGGAAAAAGGTATTGAGAGACAATACAGTGCTCCTAGAACTCCTCAACAGAATGGTGTGGCTGAGAGGAGGAATAGGACACTTATTGAGGCTGCAAGAACTATGTTAGCTGATTCTAAACTTCCAATCACTTTCTGGGCAGAAGCAGTTAACACTGCTTGTTATGTCCAAAACAGAGTTCTTATAGTCAAATCAAAAGGCAAGACACCCTATGAACTTTTTGAGAAAAAGAAACCCTATATAGGATTTTTACAACCATTTGGGTGTCCTTGCACAATCCTTGATACCAAAACTCACTTAGGCAAATTTGAAAGCAAATCTGATGATGGATTTTTTGTGGGATACTCTTCTCAGAGCAAAGCACTAAGAGTTTTCAATAGTTCTACAAGGATCATAGAAGAAAGTGACAATGTCAAATGCAATGTGAACACTCCTAACATACCTGGAAGTGGTCCAAATTGGCTATTTGATATTGATTCACTAACTAACTCTTTGAACATGAGCTATACATTGAATACAGGTTTAGGTACAGAGCAAGCACAAGAAACAAGTCCAACATTTGTCATGTTCCCAATGCCTCTTGTTGATTCAAATGATGCCAGTACCACTGCTGAGTCACATGGTGATGACAAAACAGAATCTGAGTCTACAGAGAAGAATGATGATCAACCAATTGAGGAATCCTCACCCTCTCAGAATCTAGATGACATACCTGCTTTAGAAGAGGGACCTCAATGGGATCAAGAACCAGAAGTGAATGATTCCAATCTAGGGATGGATCTGACTGAAGAACCCCTGCATCTCACTAGAACACAGAAGAATCATCCACCTACTCTGGTGATAGGAGACATTCAGTCTCCTATGATTACAAGGAAGCAGAGCAAATCCCTTTCCAATCCACACTTGAGCATGATTTCTGTTTTCCTTTCACAAACAGAACCCAAGAAGGCCTATGATGCAATGAAGGACCCAAGTTGGATTGAGGCCATGCAAGAGGAATTGCTGCAATTTGTCCTACAACATGTGTGGGATCTGGTTGATCTACCTAGAGGACACAGAGTCATTGGTACAAAGTGGATCTTTAGAAATAAGACAGATGAGAGAGGCATTGTTATAAAAAACAAGGCTAGATTGGTAGCACAGGGGTATACTCAGGAAGAAGGCATAGACTATGATGATGTATTTGCACCGGTTGCCAGAATTGAAGCCATCAGGCTATTCTTGGCATTTGCATCTTACAAAGGATTCAAAGTCTATCAGATGGATGTGAAGAGTGCCTTTCTTTATGGCACTATAGATGAAGAAGTCTATATCAGTCAACCACCAGGGTTTGAAGATCCCAAATATCCTGATAAAGTTTACAAGCTGAGGAAAGCTTTGTATGGTCTTCATCAAGCACCTAGGGCTTGGTATGATACCCTGTCCTCATATTTGTTGGAAAACAAATTTGAGAGAGGTGTCATTGATAAGACCTTGTTCATCAAGAGAACTAAGACTGATATGCTTCTAGTGCAAATTTATGTTGATGATATCATCTTTGGATCTACAAAGGAGGATATGTGCAAGGAGTTTGAGGAACTGATGCACAAGAAATTTAAAATGAGTTCTATGGGAGAACTAACTTTCTTTCTTGGTTTGCAGGTCAAGCAGAAGCCTGAAGGGATATTCATCAATCAGTCCAAATATGTTGCATCCATGCTTCAAAAGTTTGGAATGAATGATGCAAAGCCTGCAAGCACCCCAATGGAAACACACAAACATCTTACTGCTGATGTTGAGGGGGAGGAAGTTGATGTGCACCATTATAGATCCATGATTGGATCATTAATGTACCTTACAGCATCTAGACCTGATATTATGTTTGTTGTTTGTGTTTGTGCTAGATTTCAGGTTAGGCCCAAGGAGTCCCACTTGCATGCAGTAAAAAGGATATTCAAATACTTGAAGGGACAACCAAGATTGGGATTGTGGTATCCTAATGATTCATCCTTTGACTTGGTGGCTTACACAGATAGTGATTATGGAGGAGCCAACTTGGATAGAAAGTCTACATCAGGAGGATGTCAGTTCTTGGGAGGAAGATTGGTTTCATGGCAATGCAAGAAACAGACCACTGTTTCACAATCCACAACAGAGGCTGAATACATAGCTGCATCACAATGTTGCTCACAAGTGCTATGGATTCAAAATCAGATGAAGGACTATGGTCTTTCATTCTTGCAGACACCAATTTATACTGACAATAACAGTGCTATTAGTATTGTTAACAATCCTGTCAAGCACTCAAAGACCAAACATATAGAGATCAAGTACCATTTTATTAGAGACTGTAATGAAAAGAAGATAATTTAAGTTCTGAAAGTTCACACTGATGATCAATATGCAGACCTGTTCACAAAAGCCTTTGATGTAGGCAGGTTTACATTTTTGGTCACAAGTGTTGGAATGATGAATTCTGAATAATACTTCTCTTTATTATACTTTTATTTGTACTTTCTCTGTATACTTTCTTTCTCTTTGTTTTTATTGGTCTGTTAATAAGTTTGTGAATGTTGCAGGTACATGGTGAAGTTCTTGGTTTGACCATTCATTGCATAAGGATGTTACCCCTGCTCAGTTGGAATTCCTTCTACTAGCAGTGTCAATAATCTGAAATATGATTTTTATATCCAAGTCTTTACCACTGCTAGTATTGTGCATTACCACTGCCCGCACACTCGCACATTACCCCTGCTCACACATTCGCACATTACCCCTACTTGCACATTAACACTGCTTGTGCATTCGTTATTTACCACTGCTCTCTCAATCGCATGATTACCACTGTGCTTAATTTTTACCACCGCTGGTGTTATGTGTGTCTTTTTACCACTGACAGTGTAATTACCACTGCTTTCAAACTCACTCGGGTTTTTACCACTGCGTGCCCTAAGTTACCACTGCTTTTTATTCGGCACATGTCATTACCACTGCTTCAGTGTTTTACCACTGCTTTTGCAAAGACACACAAAATTACCACTGCTTGTAATTTTTACCACTGCTTTTAACGAACATCTATGACAATGCACTTTTACCACTGCTACATGTGTTCGTTACCCCTGCTTGTGGTAAGTTACCCCTGCTCATAAGTTCACTATAAAAGCCCTAATTTGACCACCTTTTTCACAAACGGCTATTCTGAACTTTTTCTCTAAAAACGATTGCGATTCTGCATCTGTTCTTCATCTGAGTTCTTAAACTTTCAATCATGTACTGATTTTCGTTTGATTTTAGGGTTTTATTTGCGAAATCGTTAATGGATTCTCTGTGTTTCATCAAGGATCACAATAAGGTGGGATATTTCAAGAAGGATGCCAATTCTGAAGGGTTTAATGATATTCTTGACTTCTTGGCATCCTCGCACATTGCCTACGCTGCGACCATCAATCCACTCATCTACATTCCACACATGAATGATTTCTGGTCGAATGCTGTGATTCAAGAAGAAGATGGGGTCAAAATCATACAGACCACCATCTGTGGTCACGCACTTACCCTAACCCCTGCGAAGATCAGATTTCATCTTCAACTTCATGACAAAGGAGGTATTTCTATGCTTACACCCTCTGTCATCATGAATGCTTTTCAAAGAATGGGGTATACAGGCTCTCGCACTTCTTTAAAATACCTTAAGGGTAAATTTTGCCCTCAGTGGAGGTTCTTTGTGCATACCCTATTGCACTGTTTTTCAAAGAAAACCACCAGTTTTGGTGAGTTTAGCAGTACTATTGCCTCTGCAATGGTCTGCTTGGCCACTAATCAGGTGTTCAATTTTTCTCAAATGATTTTTGATGATCTTGTGTACAATCTTGAGACCATAAACAATTCAAAAGTTAAAACGTTTTATATGTTCCCAAGATTCATCCAAGAAGTTATAACTAAGGAATTGACGGATGTACCAATGCATGGTGACACCTATAAGAGCACTGCTCTTGGTCATAAGGTGTTTGCCAATATGCAGAGACCTGCAGAAGGCTCCAATGACCAATTCACTCCATTATTCTCTACAATGATGAGAGTGAACCACCCCCAAGGTGAGGCATCAGGCTTGCAGCCTACACAACCAAGCATTCCCTCTGATGACCTACCCACACCTATCACTGACACAATCCCTCAGTCCCTTGAGAAACCCCCACCCTTACACTGAAAAAGTACCAAAGAAAGAACAGGGGAGCTCCTTCCTCCTCTGGTTCTAAACCTAATGAGCCTTTAAGCCATCAGTTGGAGCACTCTCCTTCTGACAATATCCAAAGGGACACCCCTGGAGTGATGCCCCACTCAAGTATAAAGAAGGTGCCCTCTAAGGAGAAGGATGGGCATGTGGTTGGTGAGGCTCAGACTACTGATGTTGCACAAGGTGTGCATCAGGACAGTTTGAACATTGCTAAGACCCCCACCACGGCAACTCCTATTGAGAAATCAAAGGGAGGACCCAGGTGCCAAGAAACCAAGGGGACATCTAGTGCTTCAGCCAGGCTAAAGACTAATGTTAAAAAGCTCAAAGATCCAGTGATGGAGGTAAACACTCCTAAATCTGGTGAGGGCAGATTTTCACAACAAGAATTGATGGATAAATTTATTGCAATTGCCAAGGATCTAAAGGCATTTAAGAAGAACTTCTTTGTACATGATGAGAAGAATGGTTCCCATGAAGAAAGGCTGGATACACTGGAAGAATTGGTTACTGCGCAGCATGATCTGCTCAAAGTGCATGATGCCAAAATTGTGAAGCAATCAAGGATTATTCAAGCTCAAGGTGCTACAATAGCTTCAATGAGGGGCACTATTAGAGCTTTAAGGAAGAGGTACAATACTTTGGTTGCATTCACAAAGGGGGAGAGGAAATCTGAAGTTAAGGGGGAGCCAGAGAAAGATAAAGTGGTTGTGAATGAACCAATTCATGCTGAAAAAGAAGTTAGTGAAGATGTGATTGAAACTGGTGCTAGTGCTGAGGGGGAGGCTGAGAAAGAAGTTAGTGAAGAAGAAACTAAGGTTGCAAATGAATCCGTAGTTGATTCTAGTTCTGGGGCTGAACCAAAAGATGCTGTTGGTACAGAGGCTGAACCAGAAGTGGGAGTGAATGAAGATGAGCTTACAATTGCTGAGTTGCTTGTAAAAATGCATGAGGTAATTAAACCAACCAAAGGTGTAGTAATCAAAGAGCCTGAAGTAATCAAAAAGAAGATTGAAGTTCCTCTTGATCCAAAAGACAAAGAAAAAGAGAAAATGGTGGAAGAAGCAGAGTCTGAAACTGATGATGAAGCTGCTGAAGCTAAAAGGAAAGTATTGGAGCAGAAGCCTCTGAGGCTCTTGCTAAGAAACTAAGTTTGGAGGATCAAGAGAGGGTGAATCAAGAAATAAAGGAAAGAAAGAAGAAACAGGCACAGCAAGATAAGGCTGGGAAGGCTGCTGCCAAGAAGTTACAGGACAAGTTCAACAAGGAAGTGGAAGCTAAAAAGATCAAAAGAAAATCATCAAGCCATTGACCAGAACAGAAGAAAGAAGAAGAATGGTAAGATGTCTAGCTGGAATTCTTGGAAGACCTGTTCAATTTTTCTCAAGATGGTCCTTTGAGAAAGTTAAGAAGCATTATGAAGATGCTAGAAAAGAAACTGAGGTTGAAAAGGAGGTTGTTGAGGAAAAAGAAGTACAAGTGCAAAGAAGAAGCAAGAAAAAGCATGATGTAGATACCACTGCTGAAGGTGATACCACTGCTGATGGTGTTACCACTGCTACTAATGCTGAGATTGATGAAGAGAAGGTTGGAATAGAGAAGAAGAAAGTTGATAAAGAACCAACTCAGATTGAGAAAGAGACTTCTAAATTGGCTAAGCAAATTAGTCAAGCAAAGAAGAAGAGGAAGAAGTCCATTGCTCATAAGCCAACCAAAAGGAGAAAGATCTTCACTGAAGCATCAAGAGTGATAGACTGGTCTCTGCTTTGAAGATAATAAGGTTGTCTTCTTCAGAATAGTGAGAGAAGATCAGACTAGTGAAGTATTCTCAAATGTGTACAGAATATTCACTAAACTCTCAGCTGCTGATTTGAAGAAGATGTATGAGATTGGATGCACCAAAGAGAAGACTGGATTTGATGAGGTTGCTCTTGTTCAAGATAACCTTCAAACCATGTTTGCTTATGAGAAGGCCAAGGAGGAAAAGAAAAAGAGAGATGTGAGGTTGGGAAAAGAAGTAAAAGAAGGAGGAGTAATTGCCTGGAACTGCTACAAGGCAAACAGAGTCCTTATGGTCACTTTTGATGGAGGTGTCAAAATATACTTCTTGGTGGATAAGAGGTATGACTTTGACAGAAGAATGGTGGAAGGAATTTTGAAGAAAACGAAGTCTGTTATGTCTGATTTGGAGAAAGAAGTCATTGAAAATATGACTAATCAGCTAGCAGAGTTGAATGAAGAAGAAACAGCTGAGGAAGAGAAAGTGGTGATTTGGGGAGTAAGAGGTATCTTCAAAAAGTTCTACTTTGTGCAGTGGAACAATGGTAAACAAAGAAGCAATGCAGATTTTGGTGAAGTTCTGAATCTGGTCACTGCAGATGACATAGTGGTTATGCATGAGTATGGATTGGAAAAGTTTCAAGAGTTTCTGAAAGATTCAAATCATTCAGATCATGCTCAGATGATTAAGAAGGCCATGCAACATCTGAAGAACTTAATTTCTGATTGAAATCAGAAGTTAAGTTAGGGGGAGATTGTTAGAACTAAATCTGTTGCATTACCACTGCTAGAGATATGTTGATTAACACTGCTGGCTTTGGAGTGATTTCCACTGCTAGTTCTCTGAAGGTTACCACTGCCAGTGTAAGTGTATTCACTGAAGATCAACTTACCACTGCTGTTGAAGATTACCACTGCTTGAACAAAAGTTACCACTGCTGGTTTGGAGTTAACACTGCTTTTGTTTTTACCACTGCTAACAAGATGAAGATAAGGAAAGGATTGCGATGATTTGAAGATATAGACAAGATACGATCTGCTTGGAGATATTTTAGAGATTATCTTGTAAATCTAGTTTCCTTATTGTTATCTTGTAATTCGTATATATAGCTGATAGGTTTATCTTTGTGAGATACGAGTTTTCATAGCTTTTGTTTTAGAATTAAGAGCCTCAAGATTGTTCTTGTAATCCCTGCAATAGAGAAGTGTTGCACGTCTGTTTGAGCCTGTTCAAACAGATTGGGGCTTGAGTTTGTAATCATTAAGCTATTGAAATCAATATATACACAGTTTGTTCTAAATCCATTGTCTTGTTCAAATAATCAAAGTGTTATTCCGCAAACTTCTTTGATTAAGTTTTCTGATCTTGATCCTGTCAAGATTCGAGGGGATGCCACAACAAATCGACCGGTCTTTAGTTGGTTTGTCTAAGCATTTGTAATTAGTATGTCTAAGTATTGATTCCTCTTGTGTATTTATTATAGTTTGAATACTTTGGATTTTATGTTATTAATTAGATGCATGATTTGTTGAATGTTGTCTTTGATTCCGATTTAATTTGTATTGTATGGTTATTTGAACTCATTGGTTGGGTGTATCTGTTTTACCAAGATAGATAGACTCCGTTAGGTTAATCAACCCTTCTTGACCTTCCCTTCGGAAACCCGGAGAGTTGTGTTAGGTGGTAGCTTGGACCGAGAGCGACCAGATAGTTGAGTTTCATACAATAATGATAGGATTGGGTGACCGGTACTAGATTGTCTGACAATCAGTCTATGTATTGGGACTAGGAGGACCGACACCTAGTTGATAATCTTAGATATACATGCTTGGGTGCTATGTGCTTAAATTCTGACAACAATCATAAATCTATGTTTTATGAAAGTAAACCATAATGGATTCATTTATCTCCAATGTGTGTCTATTCGTCAGTTTTCCACTTCTTGGTTAGGATTATTATTTATTTGTCTTTTATATTAAAAATACCTTTTCAAAAGCAAACCCCCCATTTTCCAGATTGACTGATTAATACTTTAGTTGACATCTAGCTTAACCGTTCCCAATGGTAAGAACGATACCTGGACTTTCCTACACTATATTACTCACGATCAGGTACGCTTGCCTGTATATGTGGTAAGACAGTGGCTAGGCTTTTAGAGGTTAAAACTTGTTTCGCTTTTTATATATAATAATTACCGCATCAAGGGTCCCGACCCATTGGATGTTTGCTCCTTTTGATGTATCGGGTTCGGATAATCCTCCGTCTTCTTTCCATGTTCATGAGGGAGTAACGGGCAGTTCGTGTTCTTCTTGTAGGCTAGAGAAGGATCTTCATACGGTTCATCGAGATGTGTGACCGGCTCTCCGTTGGGATCAAAGTAAATCCGCTTTTCTCCATACCCCAAGCTCGTCACTTGATTCCACATATCGGTATTCACTTGGGAGGTATGTAAAAAAGATCTCCCAAGGATTATCGGGATCTCCGTATCCTTTGGAAGATTAGCTATGACGAAGTCCGTAAAGTAAACAAAATTGCCAATTCGAATCGGGACTCCTTCCGCTATCCCTAACGGCTTTGTCATGTATCCGTTCACTCCTCGGTATTGATAGTCTGTTGGAACGATCTTCTTGATTCCCATTTTCCTGCAATAACCAACAGGCATCATGTTAAGTGCGGCACCTGAATCTACCAAAGCAAGACCATTAAATTTATGACAAGAAATAGGTAAGTTGTAACTCCCCGGATCATGCTTGATAGGTGCAATGTAGATGAGTTCATCTTCCGCCGCCTTTTCTTTCTCTTTCTCCTTGCCTTTATCCTCTTTATTCGGTATCATGAACTCCGCGTATCCACCTTGTTTTCCATCTTCCTCCTCATCATCACTTGAGGCAATTGGTCCTTTGAGTCCTAGATGCTCGAACGAAATAGTGAACCCCTCCGAGTCATAATCCGTGGCATAATCGGGTTCACTACCACTATCGCTCTCCACATACTTCTTCGTGTAGATGTCCGTCCACTTCTTCTTTGATGGTTCTCCGGTCATCATGAGCATCGGTTTCGCGTTCTCTACCTTCGGGTTGACTTGGGTTTGTGTTGGCAACTCCCTTTGAGTCCTTTCACTTAACATTTGTGAAACACGACCAACCTGCAATTCCAAATTCTGGATGGTACTTTGGTGGTTACGCAAGTACGAACCTACCTCATCGTTTTGCTTCTTTTGTGCATCCATGAATTGGAGAAGTCGGTCTTCGATAGAAACGCGTGGCTCTCCATCCGATCTTTGGGTTTGTTGATTTGGTGCAAAGAAACCGGGAGGTCTTGGAATGAAGTTACGATTGTTGTTCCACCTCCATTGATAATCACCTCGGTTAAGGTAGTTCACCACCTCGGGTGTCATCATCGGTCGATTCGGGCAATCCTTTATTAAATGTGGTCCCTTGCACTCCTCGCATCCAACATGCAAAGCATGAACAGATTTAATTAGTTGTTCGATTTTACGTTCAAACTTTACCTGTTGGTTTTTCATGGCGGCTAGTTCATCGGATGGGTCGAAGTCGGTTGAGATCTTTCCGGCCATTCTCGGGATTTGTAAGCGCTTGTCCGTCCTCCAATCTATGTTGTGTATGAGCATGTCCTCGAGAAGCTTATATCCTTCCGTGGGCGTTTTGTACATAAAGACACCTCCGGCAGATGAATCCAATGTAGCTCGTAAAGAATAAGAAAGCCCACTATAGAAGGTTTGGACTTGTTCACTCTTATTCAATCCGTGACTCGGGCACAAATTTAGAAGGTGTTTGAAATGTTCCCATGCTTTGGATATGGTCTCCCCGTCATCTTGCTGAAAGGATCGGATCTTGGCTCTTAACTTGTCGATTTTGGATGGTGGAAAAAATCGGGAAAGGAACTTTGAACGAAGTCCTTCCCAAGTGGTGATCGAACTTGGCTCCAATGATCGCAACCAAGCTCTAGCTTCTCTGGTAAGCGTAAGAGGAAAAACTCGAAGGCGAATCGCATCATCTCGGCCTTCCTCCGTTTTGAATAGATCACATATATCCATGAATTTCTCCATATGTACGATAGGATTGCTATCATTTTTCCCGTCGAAGGTAAGGTCCTTGATCATGTGAAGGAGCTTCCCCGGGATCTCCTTGTTTAGATCCAGCTTCATGATCGGATTGGTGGGTACGGTTGGAGCAGCTCTCCTGGCGGTCCACATCGGTGCTTCGTCCCCCATATCAAAAATCAAAGCTCTCGGGCGAATTTTGTTGGCTTTTGTTTTCTTTTTGTTTCTTTTTCTGAATTCTCTCTCCGGCTCCTCAAATGGCTCTAACAAGTCCGTCGTGACTGAGATCACAACAAACGGTTACGGGCAACTTGCGGGAAACAAAGAGATAAAATAAAATAAAAACAACTAACTAAACTAGAAAGCGAAAACTTGCAAGGGGAAGAATCCCTCACAAGGATCGATTAATAAAACTAATAAAGACTAAAATCTAACAACTACCGTTCCCCGGCAACGGCGCCAAAAACTTGATGCGGTAATTATTATATACAGACAAGCGTACCTGATCGTGAGTAATATAGTGTAGGAAAGTCCAGATATCGTATCTACCACTGGGAACGGTCAAGTTATTGTAGACTGTTAATCTTGACTAGTTTAATTAACCTAAAGTTGTGGGGGGGGGGGGGGTTTATGAAAAAGAGTTTAATAACTAAAAAGAAAACTAAGTTAATTAACAACTAAGAAAGCAATTAAAATATTTGATTAAAACTATATGAAGGAAAACCGTAGTACTTATCATGGTTTAGTGAATCCCCAGGTGGATGATTTAAAAGGCCAAAGGTTTGGTTGTTTCTGTTATTGTAGGAATTTAAGTCTGAGACACCCTAACATGTGACTATTATGGCTATCAACTAGGTCTTGGTCCTCCTAGTTCCAATACTTAGGTTTTTTGTCAGACAATCTAGCACCGGTCACCCAATCCTATCTCTATTGCATGGTTTTCTACTACCTGGTCGCTCTCGGTCCGAGTAACCACCTAACACAACTCTCCAAAACGAAGGGTAGGTCAAGAAAGGTTGATTATCCTATCGGAGTCTATCTATTTTGGTCAAACAGATACACCCAACCAACGAGTTCAAATAACCAAACAATACGAATCAGATTGGAACCATAACACACATTCAATTAACCAAAAACAAACCAATAACATTAAATCATAAAATCATCATCCACAATGGTTCATCGACCATAATAAGTACCACTATAAAAGACTACTCACTAGACATAATAAAAACAGATAAAACAAGAGTAGATACAGACATTATACCAACAGTAGAACGACGGATGATCGAAGATCGAACCCCGCAGCGTATCGGCGGCACTCTAATATCACTCTCTATCTATATGTTTCTCTCACAAGCTCTCTATGCGTCTCTGTCTGCGTATATCACAACTGAAGGAGGAGGCTGGTATTTAAAAGGAGAGATCAGTGCCCTTCTCGCGATCGCCAGACGGCAGTTTCGCGGCGCGAGGTACTTAGGGTAAACCCTAGAATTCGAAGTTGGCGAACTTGGCGACGCCAGATCTGGGACTTCGCGATCGCCAAAAGGCTACTGGATTATCTTTGTGCATTTTTCACGTTTTCTTGCCTTTTTTCGTACTTTTCCATTTCACGACCTCCAAATCCTACAAAAGCAATAATAAGTCCAAATCGTGAGTGAAATGATCAGAAACGGGTGAGAAACGGAGTAAAGTCATACAATTAAGCTTAACCAAAACATGTATAATTTTGGTGTTATCACGTACTCACCCGAGACTTCCAAATGTCTCGGTTTCGCCATCCTCAACGTCCCGAATGCCTCCCCACACGGGTCTATACTTCCCCCAAATGTCGAGCCCAACGGGTTTTACGAACGTTCCGTATCACCAACCTTCCGCGGATTATTGGGCTTAGGCGCACTTGCTTGCACCATGACCACCACATTCATATCCCCAACCTTCCGGTTCGCCCAACCTTCCGGTTCGCATAACCTTCCGGTTCGCACCAACAAACACCGACGGGAAGGTGGGCAATACAAGATGAGGACGACGACGATGACCTTGTACCCGAAACCCAACCTTTGTCGTCGCCGTCACCGCCACCACCGCTACCACCACCACAAAAAAACAAACGTAAAACACGTAAGGGTAAGAGTGCGGCCACTGACACGAACACGAGTGCGGACCCGACCACGGGTAAAGCACGGTGTAAAACGTGGATGTTGAATGAGGAGGTCGAATTAACAAAAGCGTGGGTCGAAGTCACGGAGGATCCAGGCGTAGGTAACTATCAAAAGAAAGGTATATAAAAAATCGTTTTCATTTATAAATATTTCCACTAACGTTGTTTAACTTTTTATTTTATGTAGTAGATAACTATTGGAAGTCGATCAAAGCTTCTTTCGACATACGCATGAACTACAACCCAAAAGTCCGCTCCGGCGACGCCATTCCGACCAAGGTGAGAGGGCTCATAGCTAGCGTCTCGAAGTTCGCTTGCATTTTCAATAATGTGTCCAACTCGCGAGGTAGCGGGAAAATGACGTTATTGTGCTTAACAAAGCCAAAAACCGATACCATTATGAGAACGGCAAAAGTTTTCCACACGAACATGCTTGGAGAGTTGTCAAAGACTCTCCTAAGTTCAACCCGGTCTTAATGGTGGACCCAAGGAACATAGGCGCGCTGAAAAATAAACGGTCGAAAACGTCTGAAACCCCAACCGAATCCCCCAACGAATCCGATGCTCGCACCCATTACGTGAACATCGAAGACGACCCCCTCACAAACGGAGCGCACACGACCGATGGGTCGAAACGCCGCAAGACGTGCGGCGTCTTCCTCTACGGCGCCCGGGTCATCCGATTGCGTGTCGAGCATCGCGACCTCATTAGGTTCCCTCGCGATCACGAACCAAGGTTTTACTCGACTCGCTTGTCGCACGACAAAGAATTATAGACTTCAAGACATACATGTTAGTTATTTTAATTTTAATGTTATTTATTTTAATATGTTTTATAAATTAAAAAAAATAAAATGAGGGGTATGGGGGTACCATAGTGGATGAAAGGTATGGAGTTGGTAAGGTAGTGGTAAAGATTGTGGAAACCTGATGTGGCAGCTGATGTGGCAGCAGGTATGAAGGGTACCACGGGTACCATAAAGGATGGTCTAATCTATTATAATAATTAATTATAGTATCTAAACCAAAAAATAACTTTTATTTCATTGCCATTCTTTTATTTGAACAATTATCAAACAACCATTTTTCATTTTGCATCATATAAAGGTCTTTTGGTTCTTATTAACTTAATCATCTTTCACCAAATTGTTCGGGAACCGCTAAACACTTGCGCCATAGTTGTCATATTGATTTTTATTACATTTTAACTGCTTTCTATTTATTTATGTCGTTATATTTTTATAACATATCATCTCCCCTGCAACGCGGGGCTAAAAAACCTAGTTAACATACAAAAATCATCCATGGTGGTAGTTTTTTCCTTTTTTGTACCAAAACTAGCACCATCGGTTGTAATAACCTTATAAAAAGTAAAATAAAGATGGAAATTTTATATTTCAAAGGGTTATTTGTGTCAAAATAACGTAAGTAAGATATTCATGGCTAGTAAATTTGAATAAATGTTATGCAATCAAAAGCCAAGAACGGATGGAGCTAGCTTTAATATCAAGACATTTGGCTATTCATGCAACTAAAACCGTGGAGTCACCAATTAGTATAAATAGGCTAGATTAGGTGTGGCTATCTCATGCAAAAAGAAATTCGATCAATATCGAGAGCTAGTGTAAGAAAGGGGAGCATTGGAAGGTGGAGACAAGGTTGATGTTGCTTATTATCGTAGCGAGTTCGGCTCCAATCGGTATGTCTTCCACACCTTTCATGTCAAAATGTTGTTGCTAGATACTTACTTTAGATGATCGGTAACCCGAGTGGGTTTCCCGTAAGACAACGATGGTCGGCGGTTGCCGTTAATACCCACCGTTCATCACAACGCTAATCTCGGTAACACCGAGATACCAAACCGTGACCCTCATATTACATAAATTAGAGCTTATGGTTTATATGGATTTCGATCAAATACACATACATGTATAACGAGCGGTCGACGTTTTGACGTTGTGTTGCCTTTTTATCGGCCAACGGTGATGGAGTTGGCTGATCTTCCAGAGTTATCATCGGAGTCGACAGGGGATTTTTCAAGACGGGTTTCTCCGTCGTCTGATCTTCCAGCGATAGACGTGGATCGTTTTCCAGCTGGTCTAGGGTCGGCGACTTGAACCTCTTGGCCGGTGGTTGCAGAGATTCTATCTTTCTTTTCAGATATTTAATTTTGTTGGTGCTCTCTACGAGTTTCTCAGCGCTGTGTTTGGCAGCAACTTTCTCGGCTTTGTAGGTCGTCAAAAGTTGGGTGCAAACCTCTTCGACGCCGGTTGTTAAGTCGAGGATCTTGGCAACACACTCTTCGAAATCAAGGTTATTGACTTCCATGGAGGAAGAAGAAGGAAAGGTTTTCATCGTTGATTTTGGATATAAAATGGAATTTGAAAAAGGTAGGTAGCTATTAAATGGCTGGAGACGGTGTGTATTTATAAACCCTAAATTTATAATCTTAGTGATATTGGGAGAATTCTTAGATGATTATATGTATATGTATATAGTGATCGCAGTTATATATGGAGATGAAAGAAAGTTAAGATAAAACAATGGGCTATATATATATAGATGAATTAAAGAAATGGACGTAGAAGATGAAGTTGGTAGTTAAGGTGACATCGTGTTTATATGTATATATATATAGAGGAAGGTTCAAACAAGAACAAAACCATTTTATAGGAACAAAGAAACCATTTTGGATCATACATGATGTGGGCCCATGTGGGACCCACCCATTATTAAATCATATATGATTCTGGTGGGTCCCACCACTAAATCACATATGATTTAATTAATGGGTGGGTCCCACATAATGTGTGGCTCACATTTGATTCCTTTGTTCCTTTAAAATGGGTTGTTCTTGTATGAACCTCCCTCTATATATATATATATATATATATATATATATATATTCTTGCATGCTTAGTGGTTCTTTAAAAAAAGAGATAAAAGAATAAAATTAAGGAGGTTAAAACAGTAGTATATATACTAGCCCGCCTCAGCTCGAGATCCATAGGGTCAATCTTACCAAACAACACCATGGCCGGAATGTCTATCAAGGGGATGATATTTGTACCCTTAAGTATATCATCCAATATCGCGTAACTCAAACCATCAGCTACCCCGGGTTTAGCAAACTGGGAGTTCTCTAATACTATCTTCTCCAAAGGGTCCTCCTCATTGTCAAGCAAGGATAACGGAACTAAAATATTAAAAAACTCCCTCAGATCAAGAGGATGAAAGACATCCAACCGTTCATGGGACTCACAAATCCTAGCAACATTGCCAAAAATTGGAGAACAATCAATCTTTAGGCAGTATATGCACTAGCCTTAATCTATAGGTAGAGTCTGTGAAGGTAGTGAACACTTGGTTAATCTTCTTTTTTTTGGTATGGATGAAAACCGGGTTAATCTTCTCTTGGTTAATCTACTTTTTCTTTTTATGGATGAAAACCTGGTTAATCTTCTTTTTCTTGTTATGGATGAAAACCTGGTTAATCTTTTTTTTTTTTGTGGATATATTATGAAATCCACAATGTCTTTCTAAGCCTCAACAAAGAAGAGTTCCTTTGTTCGCCTACTGAAAAGCAGCTTCACAAGTGGCATTGGTGTTGATGTTGCTAGTCTGGATGAGCCAACTTCTGAGGTCACTTCCGCTATAGTTTAAGGAGTAAAAACATATAAATCATATCAAAATACCCCAAAAATCACAACAAAGAAAAAACATAAATAAACCGTGTATGGAAGAACACCACCACATTCAAACGGATATATTATTTCGGTTAAGTAACGATCCAAATAACTAGAAACATACATGCGATTTTGCACAGTTTTAAGAAGAAAAATGATCCAAAGACATACATTATTCAAACAAAATATATTATATATATAAACATCTTGAATACTGTACACACACATTATATATATATATATATACGCATGCATAAACAGAGAAATCGACCCGGATGTGAATCGCAACCATATTTCAAAGAGAAGAAACATGCAAACCAAATCAACGAAGACCAAAAAAATCGTTTTAGAAGCAAAACCTTGTAAACAATATAAACTAGA